>OU744450.1:25174849-25707349 GCA_916610825.1 Haliclystus octoradiatus | reverse complement strand
TATTTTTTCGCGCGTTTCACTTGAAATGATTGAGAACCTGTTTCCAAAAGAACAAAGATGGCATCCAAAAATCACGTGACTGGCATCTGTCCAATTGGAGACGATCGGCACATGAAAGCGTGTCCCAACTCTTGTAAATAGATGGCTCTGGTTGTGACAGCTAAACATCCTATCATTTTTAACAATCGATTATCAAAAGGTTGACTTATCGCCATATTGCTGTTTATTGCAACAAATTTTGAACTTTGAACAATATATCAATATATTTGATTATTCGTTTTAAAGGGGGTCACTTGCTATATGGGTGTATTCATATTTATTACACGAGGAAAGTTAAAAGGAAAGCTTCGAGGCTTCCACATATATGAACCAACCAATCAAATTACAAGATTCTGTTCGATTAAGATTTGATATTTTATAGGTATCCCATCTGTTGCCAGAGGTGTTGCCATCGTGCGTCATTGCAGTTTGAATTAGAAATACTAGAATAGAATCATATTCGGTATTATTTTATTCTTTCCTAATCATGTCCTAAACCTGAAATCATGCATGCATGCTTGTGCTACAAAGTAGATGATGTTTTATCTAGCTTTATGTAACATGCTGGTTTCATTGCACCGTCATTGACTATCACTATTCGCTATAAAACTGTTTTTCGGGATTTTGTGTCTGTTTTGGTGGAACATTTTTGCCTTCATTCTCCAAATTTTTGCCAGTTATTTTACTTTCTTTTCATGCTTTATACCAGAGCAAATTATAAGTTATAACTGAGAGAGGCGTGTGGTAAAATTAAAATGTAGGGGTTGTATCTCAAAGAATCATAATACGAAATATTAATAATATATTGTCATCTGCTACATTCATCACTGAGGTCAATCGTTAGATAAATCAAAATAGAATGTAGTGCATGATCTTATTATTATCAGATGTATGTAATTTTACACATATTCAAATAAACTCGTGGGTATGATAACAATCTAAAGAAGATCTATTTGAAGTTATGCGATGATATAATGATAGATAATTTTTGAAATGGTTATAAATTGAAGTTTCAATCCTATATGTTATTTTACTGTATATATAGATGGCCATGAGTCACTTCACAGTATAACAGTAACAATTAGTAAAGAAAATTACAATAGCGAACGCGTGTTAATAAAAGGAACATTATATCATCAAAAGTTAATATTTTACTCGTGTATCTCTTTGATTCGGACAATTGTCTTTTAAAATGGATCATCCATTAATGATACTATATTATATTATTAGTATGCTATTGATGTCAACATCAGCAGTATGTAACTTAAAGACATTACACTATATATTTACAAAATTCCGTTTTCGAAAAAGCTCTAATCGTCTTTTAGAAGTAACTGTTGCTATAACAGAGCCATAATTAGCCATAAATAAATTAGCTTTTAGCCATAATTATAATAAATATATTATACTCAAAATTAGAAACATGCAACAGTGGATTAGTAAAACAGGAAAAGAACTATCGGCTTCAGGATGTTATATAGTTGACCAAGCATATAAACCTAAAGATGAAAATGCTTCCCCAGAAATATGTTCGAAGGCAAATTTGACAGCGAGAAGAATTTTTAAAAAGAAAGAAAAAATGTTAAAGTTATTGAAATTACACATTGTACTATTTTGTTTGGCATGGCTACCATTTCTAATTGTGAAAATATTAACACTTGTTGTATATTGCATCTCATCAAATAATAATTATCAAAGAGTTACATATTTGAATCCTTTGTTATGGACATCACTATTAGGTCTTACAAGTACAGCTATAACACCTTTGTTTTGGTTGGTTGCAATTCGTCAGGAAAATATTCGAATTCATCCTGCTTTGGCACTTTTTACGATCGGCAGAAAAAAGTTATTACAATGGAATGCTCATAATTTTGAATTTTGAAATGGCGAAGAATACGAAGTTCAAGAAGATTTGAATTTAATATTAGATAATATTTATAACAATATATTATGATGTATAGGAAAGTTTGGTATAATTTTAATTACTGTTTATACCTTTATTTATTACATCAACGCAGAATCAATCAACTTGACTGAATGACGAACATTTGGAAAGTATTTTTAATTTTTTCTCTTGATATACTTAGAGGTTGTAAATAGGTCGTGTATAATAAAGTAACGTGTCATTTTTTTTAACAGTTATGTATGTATTAATTTATTAATTTTAGCACTTCACTTAATTTAGTTGATACTCAAAATTTTTGGTACGGCAAAATTAATCCCGCGAAGTGTTTACGAACAGGATATAAACTCAACAACTATATTGTACAGTTTGTCAGAATGATAATACCGTTTTGCATCAATCCACTGTTTTTTGTTGTTTTTGCTTAGCTAGTTATATCGATAAAATAAAACTTTACGTGTGGCTCTTTTGCAACTACATTAGGCATTGAGAATCGAAAATTGTTCGTTTCGAATTATGAACGTCAACAATTTTCAAGAAAATATAATCTTATAACTCACATGTGTTAGTGTTACATAACACATTATCATTGCACTGTCATAATATGATTCTTAACTTAATATAAATATTATAATAATAGGCATATCGTTGCAAGAAAATTGCAACGCTGAAACAAATGGAAACTAATTAACTTGACTTGTTTTTGATAAAGGCTAGCGGAACGAGAACAAATTTAGGGATTTACCAGCCTGGCGGCTTCATGATAATTCATTTTTATATCAATGCATGGTCTGATCACGCAGGACTGTACCAGAACACAAAACCTATTTTCAAATAAGGACTGAAATGACATCATAATCTTGCAAAGTAAACCACTACTGGCTAAGAGCGGAACGAGAGATCTTGTTGAGATGCCTCTAAACCCAGAGCCTTCTATGTGAAACAGAGCCTTTTACATAGAAGGCTCTGTCTAAACCAACCTTCTTGGAATTCATGGAATCTGGTTATCATGGTTCAAAGTTTTATATTTGACAGCAATGTCAGACATCAAAAGGCAACTGTATACTTTTTGAAATTCCAACAAACTTATATGATACAAAACTGATTATTATAGCTAGTTAGTTATTTGCAACTTTGTTAAAGCACTTATATTATGTTTATGTATTTAGTTTGTTTGAAGGTTATTCAAAGGTTGTTATATGAGGGAAAAAGCAAGTGTAGCTTGGAGCCAGTTATAACCTGAGGTAGCTTTCCTAGGAAATTTAAATGCTTTCTGCTGATAAACTTCCCAAACGAAGGCAGAACTGGGGAATAGGAGGGCTCGCAATGGCTACATGAGTTGTACAACATTATGCTGCATGCGTCTCAAACTGTTTGACATAAAAAATACAGCAAATCTGCTAGAGTGAGGGAAATGTCTGGATTAGAGAATTCCCACACCGTCACTATGACATAGCCACATCATTGCATCCTTTCCTCAGCGTAAACAAACTTTTCTTACAAAATGTTATACTTTCATCACTATAATACATTGCAAAGTTGAGCAGACTCACTTTTGATGGATATCCAAATCTGAATCAAAAATGATCTAGTCCTCAACCACCTCAACATGTTGTTAATTCCAGCAATGGTGTAATCTCTTCTTCTAGTATGTTGCCGCAAAAGTATTTACATAGCCCCATCGTGTGATGAACGTTGTTAACTGGCGGGCTTCGAGCTATTGGAAGCCTGCCAATAGCCATGACGGGCATACAGGGTCGTGAATCACAGTATCTTCCCATTGAAAAGGTACGCTAGCAGCTTTGATTCACAGACTTCTACAAACGACTTACTCATCATTTATTCTCACAAAATAATGTTATAACGCCTCTCAGGCATATTGTTACTGTCAATAACGACGATAGAAGACAGGCAATTGCATAGCAGTAACTGTTCTGATGATTTCCAGGCTTGATCATTGCAGAAGTACATGGGAGGTCAGAGTTCGGGATTGTGAGATGGTGATGTCTGAGTTGTTCCCAGGCTTGCCCATCTCGGGGTGATGAAACATGAGAAAAAAGTTGTAGCCATTATTTCCATTGGTCGTTATTCAAAGGCAACGAGCCAATGGATATCATTCCTGCTTTTGATATCAGTACACAAATTCCATTCTGGAAGGTTGTTGTTGTTGGTTTATTTGCCAAGAAATTGACTGGCTAATAAAGGGAAGCTTGTTTAAACCAACTTCCACTTACACATAGCCGTAATATACATTATGGTTATAATTTATCTAATATAATATATATAGCAAAGATGCTTGGCTACTTAAGATAACTAATAGCGATTACAGTATATTATAAAATGATGTAAAAATCGAAATGTTATTATAGGGTAGCCTGGGTAGGTAAGGCAGACACATCATGTTCATTTAAATTGCATTTGAAATTTCTTTCTCACCTATTCATTCATTTATTTTCTTTTTTTGTTATCTATATAGGCGTTTACGTCTTTGATGGAGTTTGTGTGCCGCTATGTAAGCAAATGATTTACAACTTTTTTAACTCTGACTGAATGCCGGGCAATGAGATTAAAACAGTTTTGATGAAGTCTTCAAACGTATTGAAATCTCTCAGCTTGCGGCATGCCTCTATTATTCAATATTTAACTTGTTTTATTAACCGTCTCTCTGTATAACAACGACTTAATTAAATAAATAATTGCATCAAAATTAATCCTATCAAATCAATAATGAGAATCTTTGTTTTTAATTTTTTCTAACATAAACGAGGATAGTATATCAAACCATTGATCAAAACAGTCGTTTAGAAAGTTTAAGCCCATATAAATTAAACGACACGTTTTCGAAATTGTTGCAGCTGTAAATTAGTTTATTAGAAAGCGTCTCCAATCAGAATGAAGCATACCTTCGAATATCTAATGTATACGAGAGCAACATGGTAGCTATAAAATAGACCAGAGAAATCTATTTACAAGAGTTGGGATATTCTCCCATGTGCCGCTCTCAGCTTCCACTACCAGTCACGTGATTCCAAATAAACTAAAGTCATTTACTGTTCAATTTGGCAATTTTCTCATCCATTTCAAAACCAAATGAATAAAATAACATGTCATCTGATAAATAATTGCAAATAGTTGTTCATAACGGGGTTTTGTTTTTTCCAAGTTTCCAGTTGCTTTCCATACGAAAGAAAATGTCATTTCACGCACTGTGGTTTTGTTTCCTTTTTGGAACCGCCATGCTACGACATGCTTTGTTGCGTCGCGTTTCCATTGTTTGATAATTAATTCACGTGTTCTCCTTTTTTTCCACAAAATTTCCCACATTTAAATTATTTGTTTGTTTTGGGAACGTGAAATGTAGTTTTAAATTGGCCAAAATTAGCCCAGCAACGCAGGTAAGACATATTGCTAGTACAATATAAACACTTGTAAATCATTATTAAGTAAATCATTCATGCTACATATTAATCTCCAGGATTGATAAGAGCTATATTTTTGTCATAAAATAAAAGTTTAGCAGTTCATTATAAACCTATAAAGACATGTGTTGTTCTACGAAGTGAAGCCTGTGAAGATATTGGTTTTATAGTGTAAAAACAATACAACATTTGCGTAGTTTTGTAGATTTATGTTGTAGAAATAATAAAAACAACGTAGGTTGAATTGATTTGTATATTTCTTCTTATGAATAATAATATTAAATCCAAGTTGATATTTTGATAGTAGACTGTACATTAAGTTCTCATAGTTCTCATAGTTCTCATTAACTGTATTTATAGTGTTTAGATAAATTCGAGAAGGTGCTTGATCTAGATTGTTCTAGATGTTTCCGGAAGGCTCCTACATATACAAGGCTTTCGCATTCTAATAGATTGTTATATTGGCATAATATTATGCCAATTTTAATATTTAAAAATTTGTATAAGCTTAAAATTGTTTGTATTTCTCTGAATTTTACGTTGACAAGGTTTGACAAGATGCAACATCACATCCTGTTGTTTTTTAGGATTCCAGGATTCCATTATTCCATATGAAAACAGTTTCACATGTACTCGTGTATATACTCTATATTGTATAGACTCGAGGGGGGGTAACTTTCAGTTTGCTTCGACGTGGTAGGTCAAATAGAACTTTGGGATAACCCAAATATTAAAAAAAGATTTGCCCTAGAAAATTTAAGTAAAAAAAATAACAAAATTGGCACCATTTTTTGATTTGCATTTGCACCATGTTAGAATTGATACCTCAAAAATTTTGTTTGGTAAAGCCATAGTAAAACATAGCCTAATTTTTTTGGGGAATTTTCAAACCCCCCTGGGGTATAGATCGATGAAAGTCTCAAGGGATAATTTATTTGTATGCACCCTGTTTGTATACTGAGAAGTGCAAATTTCAATTAATACCTATTCTAAATATTCGCGAATCATACAAATATATTAAGACTATAATCAAATGGTAGTTTTGATTTAGTTGTAAATGTTTTAATTTTACATAACCTATGTGATATATGTCAGATCATTTGAAATTCATCTTAGAACAAATTTATAATTAAAAATGATTTTAAATATCTAAATTGCAGGTCAAAAAATATATATAGTATAGATCTCTTTGTCATAAATCGTCTAATTAACTTATCACTCCAATTCACAGAGCCAGTAGCAGGCCAGGTCAAGGCGTGTCACTAGATTAGTTTGATAAAGTCTCTAGAAAAAGTGAAGATAATGATAAGTTATTTATATAAGCAATAAGCATATTTATCCAATATTTCTTATATTTCTATTGTAAAAACTTCAACAGGTAAATAGTAGTAATTAAACTACATTAACGCCTTCTGGTCAGTTCTTTTGTGTCAAATAACGTATGGACGAACATGTCGTACGCATAAAGATGTAATTCCAAACCACAAAGGTTGCATTTATCCTTTCTAAAGGATAACCAACAAATTCTGAGTTCACGTCCATACTCAATATTGATTAATATGTAAGCATATATAATATCTTACCACATCACCACACGCTAAACCTATCTTATGATTATGTAAATCACGTTCCACAGGGATCTGATTAAATGAAATCAATACTCCTTAAACGAGCTTTTAGTACACAATAAATGTTCTATATAATCAACTCAAACATATGAAGCGTTAATGAGTTACTTTCATATGAGAATTGAATGCAACAGTAGTTTGCTTGATTCATTATCAGTGCAAGATTAGGATTATTGTCCCGGAGGGTAACTCCAGCTCTTCAGGGACATGGGGGGCCATTTTGGAAAAAGATAAAGTACCCAAAAGTTCCTAAAGTTCTGTTGATGCTACCAATAAAACTCTAGCAGGTTGATTGATTTTAAGTAAATACACAAGAATGATGCAAAATGTTTTCAAAAATTCTTGAAAAAAATCAAAAATAGGATACCCAAAAGCTCCAAATTTGAAATCTCATACCCAAAATGTTTTTTCTCAGCTTGAATATGGACCCAAAAAAGTGGCACGTCCCCGTATAGCCATCATAATGGAGTTACCCCCCCGGATTATTGTTAATTGATTCAGGTATTTTTAAACTTGTTGCCAGTAAAATTTATTGTACATTTACATGTCGAATTATCGAGTGTTGTTATCAAATAATGAATATAGATTAATCATTTTTTGCTCAAACAAGAAATATTTTGGCTCAAAACAAGTGAAACAAAACTGAAACTAGCAAACTATTCTTACTCAATATTTTTTAGTTATGCTTCTGTCGAGTTAATATTATGTTCGTAATACATAAGTTGTTGCTTTGAATAATATGTATATAATTGACTTTTCAAGTAACTGAAATTATTATTGTAGTAATTAGTAAGTGTATAATAGATAACAAACGTGATACTAAAAGTTAAAAAAATATTATTATGTATTTAGTGAGAATCTTTCCTGAGTCACAATCACATTTATAGTCAGAAACATAGCAGATCTACTTTTCATACGGGATTTGTCACTCATTATGCCATTTTGGGAACCTTGAAAATTCCAGAATTTGCTGGAAATGATACCCTTAAGATTGCTGCAAAGATTAAAATATTGAATAGTCATTTGGGTACATCACGGCTGGAAGTAAATCGAGTTCACAGATGCAAACCGGATTTTTCGCAGCAGAAAGGAAGCCAATATTGAAAACTTCGATACCACAAAATTGCCAGCAGCAGGATGCCAACTTGTTATCTAAGAAATGGTAGATTCCCGTCTAGCGCCTATGGGGAAGTAGCGTTTTGTACTTTGTACTATGCAAAGTTATTCTATAAATAGCCCCTTCGTCAGGGGAGCTAGCAGCCTTGTCGCAAAAATCCTAGTGCCACCTCTGCAGACATCATCAATTTTGGTCTGTTCTGTACCGGGGGGGATAACTCTCATTTGATTGCTACGCAGGGACGTGCCACTTTGAATGGCTATCCTATTCGAGATTCTAAAAAGTATACACCTGACATCCTGGGAAAGTATTAATGATCATGCAATTAAAAAATCATGACAGTCAGACAGTTTGCTGCTTATAATTTAAAGTTCTGCGTCAATGTAATCATGAGATAGTTTTACTAATTTATTCATTAGATGCCCTTACATGATACACCGCAGTGTGAAGTACTGATATGACTCTGGATGGCTACAGTTCTCCCATCAGGTACGATAACAGTGGTCAATTTGTTGGCAAACAAGGTGTTTTCGAACAAGTTTCAAAAGTCTCATTGAGAAGAATTTAAAACGCCAACATAGACATTGGCTCTTAATTTTGTTTTAAGATTATATTAATTTGCGCTACTGTGTATAATTTGATGTTTGTTATTGTATATCATATATTTTAGCTTTATAATCAGTCCTGTGAAAAATGTTCTATGTGAACTTAACAGATTACTGAATGAATGATGATGATGATGATGATGATTTTCCGATCCTCTTAATTAAAATATCTTGAAAATACGTTAAACGGGATGCCTCCGGACGATTAAAAAGTGCAAGACCCCATTTGGTCTTGAATTGAAGCATAATAGCAACCCTCAGGTGGACATTCTGTATGGCCTATAATATAGCAAGATACATCATTACTTTTGGTCTGTTCTAATTCCGTGGCGTAACTCCGTTTGATAGCTACACAGCAAACTTGCCACATAATTGATTAATGGCTATCCTTTTGGGGATTTTAAAATGTTTTTGGGTGCATATAAGCCCTATAAACTCAATCAGTAAGACAACTTACATATTTCTGTACATTCGGATAAAGATAATTTGTTATAAATAATTTGATAAATTTGATTCGCATATAACTTTGGTTATAAGATAACAATATATAGTGTATTATACATTATAGGTGTGCTATTTTATCTCGGCATCAGACTTTCAGAAGCTGTATCTCGATTATCATCAATATATACTGTGGCGGTGTGTGTGTGTGTGTGTTCAATTTTATTTAACTTCGTTGATAAAATGAGCAGTTCTTGATCGTTTATATTATTACGAAGATGTTACAGCTTTTAATATATTCAGTATCTAATGGATAAAATATGTCGTGAGTGTTGTAAAATACAGCCTTATATATAGAAACAGCTTAATTTAATATCAAATTAATTTTTCAAATGCTATAGATGCAGGGGTGGCACCAGAGGGAGGACAGGGGGCTACAGCCCTCCCGTCGGGGATGCTCAGCCCCCCGTCGGCGAAGACTAAATTTTCTGTCGGGGAAGTTTTTTTAACATATTTCGTAAAAAACAATAGGGATTAGCTCCATTCCAGTATTAGAGACTATTGCCAAATTGTTTCTATGTAACGTGGAAATTTGGCATAGCCCCCCTGTCGGGGATGCCAGCCCCCTTATCGGGGAAATCCTGGTGCCACCCCTGTATAGATGCAGTGCTCAAATGCACAGATACTTCAATCTGTACATATTGTACATATACCAAAGCATCAAAATATCCCCATATATAAATATTACTTCATATTTACATAACGGCGTAATATAGTTGAATTTTGTTTCTACATACGTAATAAGATATATTTCTGTTTAATAATTATTCCATGGACTGTTAATTGTGTTTTTAATGAGATTTGTGAACCGTAAATATGTATTAATCCCTGTCCTTCCTATATAAGTGTCTTTTCTGACTTTAGTAATATTTATATCATATAGTGTGTGTTTTGACTTTTACAGTATTTTTAAATATTATTTATTAGTAACTGAAAACTTAAAATAACTTATAATAGTTAAAACTGTGAATTGATGAAATATTACTGGAATATTACACTACATTTCATAATTATTTATAAATATAAAGAATAAAACGTGATTGTTATTGCTTTATATGCCATTTTGAGATATTGTAAAGCATATAAATATTATTTATAACCATATTGCATGATTTCATTTACGAAACTATTTCTTCTCCACTACTAGCTTCGATTCTATTATTTATTCTTCTCATTGGAAATCTTAAAACTTTTTTCATTTCTCTTCCAATTTCTTTATACCGTATAGCATATAATAACGGGTTAAGTGCACCATTAACATAGCTTAAGATGGATGTCCAGGCAAAGCCATGTTTTAAACCAGATGTGAGCTCATAACCCCCGGCAATGAAAATAAATTGAATTACCATGACAACTAAAAATGGGAACCACACTAAACCAAATAATAATATGATTATTAACATAGATTTTACAGAACGTCTTTGAGCTTCAAAATTTCTTTTTTCTGAGATATCAATATTTCCTCTCTCCACTGTAGTATCGACACCTTTTCTTTGAACTGCTACGTTATGGGAATTTGATCTTTGAAAATGGCGTTTCAATATCAACTGAATCTTTCTGTAAATAACAGTAATATACACAAAGCATGAAAAACCTAAACTTGAAAATGTTGCCATTCCAGCAATTTTCTCTAAAGGACTTCCATTAAGTAAAAACGCACCTCCAAATAAACACCCAATAAGCCAGCTACAAACTCCAATAATTAATACTTGTTTTTTACTTGTGAAATTTGTATATTCCATTTTCTTTTCCAAATGCAAAAGCCTATCTCGAGCTATTGCACAAAGTAGTAATAAACTGGTTGCACAACTCGTTGCTGAGACAAATACACCGATGTGTCCTAAGATACATAAATCATTTCTAGTTTGTAGAAATGTTACAAATATACTATATGTAATTTGCCCAAATAAAGCGGAGGACAAATCTGAAGTTGCCATCACAACTAGCAACCAATTACTTGGTGAATTTAACCGTCTTGTTTTAATTACAACGTAAACAACTGTTGAATTGCCAATAACAGAACATAAAAAACAAATAATATTAATAGTAAAATAAAATATTTCAACGTCTTCGTGTAATGGTGTAAGATATGACAAACACATAATTGTGATATGAAATTTTTTTTAACTATTTGTAAACTTGGGCATTAATTTTGATATTCGGAAAAGAATAACAAATCTCTCCTCAAATCTTTTAAAATCAAATACTTTGCATATCACATGATCTCCAATATATGTTGAAAATAATCACTATAAACTCATTTTTTTGTCAACTTAATAAGAAAACCAACATAACTAATGATATCAACTATATTTGTAGCAGCTGTAAATAGTCTTATATACTCGTACAGAATAGTCAAAAACTAAAAAAATATTTTCCGTTAAACTAGACCGCTCTATCATAAGCTTATCCTCAAAATGATATTGTTTTTTCTTAGCGTATATTTTTCTTGATCAATTGTTATCGCATTTTCAATGTCATGTTTTCTATTGCTTTCATCTTAACCGCACTTTGTATCTTATTAACATAAATTAAAATTCATTCAAAATTAACATGGGAATATATCCATAGCCTTCGTAGATTACTAACAGTTTGATTAATGAGGTCAGACTATGACCACAGGGAGTAAGTAGATTCTTACATTCAGCTTACTCAAAAGTTCATATAATGTGTAGTCATTTTCGATAATTTAACCAAAATCTTTATCTTACACTATGTCAATCTGGTTTGTCAGTTCAGATGCCTTCCTGATACGCCTTCGTGACATGAACTCATGCGCATGGCTTAACAGCTCACCTTATATCTAATGTATCAATTAGATTTCTTTATTACCAGCTAGGAATACGTACTATTTCATTGATGAATAAATTGCCTAATCCCTGCTTCATCTACTGCTTAATAAAGTGTACATTGTTTAATAGCTCTTTTAGGCCAAATAAGCCTATTATGTATGCATGCATATTTGTCATAAGGAAAAAAACCTTTGCATGAATACACTGCATACTGAAACATTATTGAGAACATTTGAAACTAATATTCTCAAAATGTTTTGGTCTGGACGCAGACTAAATCACCTATGGACATAAGTAGAAAAGACTAATAATTAATTCAGCGAAGACTGTCTGGTGTTAGAACTGAACACAAAGCGAATCGTAAAAAAATATTGGGAGCAATTGTTTGTATAGATACTGATCTAGCTGAGTTGAATCTATTTTCAGTAAGTTTGAGTATTGGTGTTGTCATTTTTATTTTAATTAATTTTGCCTTGTATATTGACAATTTTTTTTATTTTTGTTTTATTAAAATATATATAGATGCATATAAGTATAGATATTGCTTTGAAGATTATGTATTTTTTTTTTGATTTTTTTTTTTGGATTTATCATTTATCCACAAACCGGGTAAGCTTGCAGCTTTTTTTCACCGGAGTGGTTGGTTAAATTGGTTAGTATTTTGAAGCTTGTGTGCGGGCCGTGGTCCAACGCCCTAGCCACTACACCAAGGCCGTACTAAAATAATAACTAATAAAAGCATGTAATGTTTAATAAAAGCAATGTACGTCTTAAAAATCATTATCTTAGTACATACATCTAATGAATAAATCGAAAACTATTATTATTAAGATTACTATACATATTATCTATACAAATTAAATATTCCATTTACGGTTTTGCAATCGGGAAATGCTCCCATAACATCTGATGGAATAATCTTCTTCAACATTTCATAAATGAATGATTTTGCACCATCACACATTTCCTACAAAATCCAATCTTCTGTATATGTTGCTGGAATATATGGTAATACTTTAATTCTATTTCCTGCATGATCAACCGTTTAACAACGTTTTAAATCACGTTTTAATAAATTCGATGGTGCCTTAAAGTATCGAGTACAAGTTCACATCTAATCATTTTATACATTTTCCTTTTTTCCAATATATTTATGTGAACCCATCTAGTATTATGCAATCATTTCTATATACGACCAGATGTTTCGAGAACAGAGGGTACAGCCAATGATATTGTTGAATTTAGTATGACGATTCCATGATGGACCAATATATTTTTGGCAGGTGATGTCATGTGTCCCCATCGTCCGTAATTTTCCGGGCATTTACAAATCGTGTGTACTTCGTTCATTTTATTTTATCTGAGGCAGCTGTTGCGATTCTGACCTTTGAATTTTTGTGGGATAAATTCAAAGTGAGGCTGATGGTATTAACTTCAACCATGCTGCTGATTGTTGTTTTGGGGTTGCTTCCAATCTGACATAGTATTTTTCTGGTGGAATGGTATATGGTCCTACAGGGTATATGCATACGGTGTCTTTGTATTTAAGATTTATTGTTTATATATTCACCAATGATGCTTCTAGATGTTTTTGTTTCTAATCATCTATTTGATATTTCTGCCATATCCTTGCCTTGGAGAAACACTTTTTTAAAGCATTGGTAGGCCTTTGTAATGTACGCAGTGGTATAGATAGCTGGAGAATAGATTGATTTTTCCAAAATTAAAGATGCTAACTTTGAGGAAAGGGTGTCATGTGATTTGAATTCAAATTGATGTCATCTTGTTGTTGTCCTTACAATAATTAGATAGTTACATGATGCTAATTGAGTTTCCTCTGTAAATGGCAATGTTAACTCTCTTTTTCTCTCTGATTGAGAAATATTTATTAAATTTTGACTGATTTTTGTGATGAAAAAATTCAGAAATTTTTTGATTTGAGACAACATCAGTTTGCTTCGATTGTTTTCGTCTTTTGTAAATGCTTAATCGTATCATAATATCTTAGTTGACTTGATATTTATTATAATTGGATTGGAAATTTGTGAGAATATCGCACATTTTTTTCAATTTCACTATAAGATAAGAAAATCTCGGGTTTAGGACCTTTTATAGGTGTTAAGTTATAAAAAATCATTACAGTTCTTAATTGGATTGACCATTACAGATTTGTAACAAGAAAATCCATCATCTGGGATAGATTAATTATTTTTCTTTATACAGATATTTCAAAACTGATAATTTTGATGAATCATTACAAGCACAGTAAATTTTTACTCGAAATTAGAAATGATATTAGAAAACCATTATCAAGCTAAAAAAATAATTTTACATGTTACCTATATTTATATGATTACAGAAATATGACAAGTAATACTAAGGTCTATTGGGGATAGTAATATTCAGTGCAAAGCCGAAACGTTGCAAATAAAAACATAAAATTAATTGCGTTGTCTTTCATTACAAAATGTGTAAATTTGAAGCTTCTAATCAGATATTAGAAAAGACAACAAATTTCTCAAGCTATACAAGTGAATAGGGTCTCAGTTCTTCTTGATTCAGGATGTTCTTATTTCAAAAAAGTACTTTCTTGCTCTATAGAAGAGCGACCAACCCCTGTTTCAATTCTTTAATCTTTCCCATATGATTGCAGGCAGGTATTTTTAATTTTCTTCTGATTATAAAAATGCATTATTCAACGTTATTTTGTTCAAGTTAGAGCCGAATAATCTCTACAAAACATGAACACGTTTAAAGTTTTGACAGAAAATCTTTCACTAAAAGCAAATTCAATACAAAAGCATAAAATTTGTAAATGAATAAAGATATGTCAGCTTATCAAAACCAGGACAGATGTTAATCTCATTTGTTCATATTCGTCGGATCATTTATTTTTTGTCAAACAATCAATATTTTGAAACAAAAATCAATTCAAATTATATCAAACGTTACAAAAGATTACATTTTGCCATTCTGATACGATTTAATTATTTCAAAAGTTGTATTAAACATGCTTTTCTCGTATTCTGTCATAAAAATATACCATATATATGGATTTTTATCTCAAAATAAGACTTCAATGAATAATCAAAATAATACCAGTTTGAAATTATTCCTGGAAGACTTGAATTTGCTTTATTGATCATTTTATAGGAAAAAGAGTGAGACACAAAATTAACCCAAAATCGTCACTTTGACTGCATTTTTGAAGGAGAAATGATCGCGCATAGTAAAAACGCAAGAAGATCATGTACGAATAGAAAATTTTTCTCTATCTAAAGAAGCAATCTCCCAATATCCGGGATATACACTTTAAGTTTTCTAATAAGTCTGTAAATATCGCTATAGTTAGAATATCAGTAGTTCCTCAGACTAGTCAAAAGAATCTTAAAGTAAATCAATAATATAAATATTTACATATTTTCTTGAATTAAGAACATTTTCTATCCTATATACTATTGCTCGCTACTTCGGTGGTTTGAGCACTCTGGTGTGGCACAGTGTTTTTTTTATGTGATTAATCTTTTCACATTGACTGACCTAGGTATATACCGAAGTCAGTCCCTTGTTCACTCACTGAGCAGTATACTGATGAAGGCTAATTACTAGAAACATGTACTTGTCTGTTGCTATCCTAATAGATATTAACATTTTAATAATTGATCATGTTTTGTTGATTTCACAGGATTATCCATCCTTTCAAAACCAAAAGAATTTAAGAAATGTTTTACTTAAATAATACGATTTTCTAGCTATGTGGACAAGTATGTAAATTCTTGTCATCAAGCCAATATTTTTTTTATTTAAGAAAATATTGTCTCGCTATGAGCACTCACAAACATTTTTTAGTATTACGTTAAATTCTAGAATTTTCATAATTATATCTCCTCTTGCAGAGCACATTTTCCTATTATTATTTTTTGGTAAACAATGTTAGCAATAATAATATCTGTTGATATATATAACGGTGTAAATTAACCATTTTTATTCACGGAGTGATAATTAAATATGCATATTTACATCTGTCAAGTGCTATAAATTCGTAATCAATAAAACAAACTATACTCATTCTTTGTTAATATTAAATTCATGCATAAACTATAAAACAAGTTTTGATAAGAGATTAAAAACATTTTCTAATTTTGTTTTAAATTTGCATCCAATTGCAATCGTATATGTTACTGACGTCTGACAATATATATACTGTTTCCTATGTTTCATTCTGAAAACAGGTAAAAACGTTTATAAAGTACATGTTTTTTATCTTGTTTTTTTGTTTGTTTATATTTACGTCTGATTCTGGGCAAACATTTATGCATTTTTATACATACAAATATTGTCTGTATAGTATAGCATAATGTTTGTTATTAGTACATTTATTATATATTTTATTGTATATTTGTAATTTCGTATCAGTAAGTTTGTTTCTACTTATTTTTTTATTTTATTTGTAATTTATTTGTATTATTTATAACTTACTTATTTTGAGCATTACTTTGAAAAAAACCTCAATCAATCAAGTACATGTTGAAAGTAGAGTTTGTATTTTATGAAGATGTTTAGTGTATAACTGTAGCATATAAAACTATACCAACTTTAAACTATACATTATTAGCAATTTAAATCTTAGTTGGATAATTGATGAAAGTACACAAAAATATAGTTATATTCATGTATTTATTTAAGCATAATAGAAATAGAATGGAGTCAGAGACCATATACATTCTTGTCTGTTACTTCAAATTTCATGCTTTTATAGCAATCATCAGACAGAAACAAACTATACGTAGTTTATTTCTGTCTGATGGTTTTTATAAAAGCATTACAGTATAAGAGTATGTGGTCTCCGACTCCTTTTTTCACCACGTTGATAACTCATCTTGACCTATAGGTATATACCGAGTCAGTCCCTTGTTCGCTCACTGAGCAGTACTGATGAAGGCCAATGGCCAGAAACATGTACTTGTCTGCTGCTAAAGATAGTAATATAAAATAAACATAGTGTTCTCTCCAAACAATGTAGTTTTCTTTATGAAAATATTGTGAGTGATTTGTTAGGCCGTTGGAAACTCTTCATCAGAGCCTCCGATATACAATAGTAGAAGCTTAGATGGAATATGTTCTATGCTTTCGAATTTACTAATTTTACATATTGCTATCCTTTGTGCGAAATACATGAAGGATCCATCAACCAATAACGATTTAAAGATTCACGAGCTTTTAAAGAACATTCCAGACTGAAATTCATGTCTAGAGTTAAGAACATCGAGGGCTTGAAGACCTTGAAGGGCTGTAAACGTTCAATTCATTTTCAAATGAAGATGCTCTAAGACGGTTGTAGTGTATTGCTGTGATAGGATCTTGAGCCCACTGATCTATAGAATAACTATATAAATACCGCTATTATTATACATAGATCAGTGCTTTGAACTCGGCCCCCAAATCTATCTGACTATATTTGAATATGTAAATGAGTATGCCTGACAACGTAAAATCATTTCGTTGTTAATGTAAACTAATATCATCAAACAATTCAAAATGGTTGATCTCAAAATCAAAACATAATTATACATACCAGTATATATAAACATTCTATAATTTGAATCGAATCAATTGGATCAATCATGGAATATAATGTATTTTTGATACATGCAAGAAACGATGAGAAGTTCGTGCAAAATCTTGCTAGAACCTTTTCAACTCATCGCTTATCAGTTCGTTACGGTTCGCCTTTGGAACAACAAGATTCTCTTATAGAAGCAATAAACGAAGGTAAAAATCTAAACCGAATCGTACTATACAGATTTTACTAGCGGCACACAGGAGAAAGTTAATTCTTGCAAAAATATCTTACTTGTTTCTTGTCAGTTTATTTATGTTTAATCAAGCCAAACAAATTCTTGTTTTGAGAATAATTAAATAGCTTGTTTAAAGCAAAATATCTTTTACGTGTCCATATTTAAGTAATTTTGGTTTGCAACAATCTTGCAAGCCAAAATTGCTTAAAAGTTGTAGTTTGAGAATGTTTTCAATATGGTGAAATCAATAAACTCAGTAGGATGGTATATATACATTTTTGTTGAAACAAGACAATATTTTCTCTAAACTATTGCCTTTCTAATGTCCCGCCTTCTTCAATATCTTAAAATACATACAATTGATTTCCCTTTTTAATTCTCAATAAAAACTCTTACATTTCAATCTCGCTTAATGCCTCCAAATTTTGATCCATACTAGGGGGTGAATAATTAGCAGAAATTAACTGTAAAGCATGATTTCCAATTTTCAATAAGGATCATCGGGATGAATATAAAAGATAAATGTCTGCCTCTGCAGTGCCATTCTATATACCCTGTGTTCAATGAAAGCATAAATGCAGCCAAAACTGCCTGGTTACCACCTGCTCTTGATTGAGGGGGGTATTTCCAATGGTGCCCGACAAAAGAGGTTGGGCATATGCTCAACTGGAAGCTTCGATAGATTTGAAATTGTACGATTTTTCAACTATGGACACCTTAACATATAAAATAATGAAGTAATTAGTAATGAAGAAGACAGTAACTCGGACCTTGGACAGTGGTATTAATCCAACATAGCAATCTAGTCGTATGTTATATGAACATTTTAAATGTCCTTGTTTTGATTGAAATGATATCAATAGATGCTCTAGTAGATGAAACCTAAAAGGATTCTGAAATTATTAGTGAAAAAGTGGTTAAATATAAAAACCTGAAAAATGGCTATTTTCGGTAAAAAAGCATGGGTTATACTAAGGCAGTTTGAAAATGTTGAAAATTTTAAATGCCTATATTTTGATTGAAATGAAGTCTATAGATGCTCTATATATGAAAACTAAAAGGATTTTGAAATATTTATTTTAAAAGCCGTTAAATATAAAAATCTGAAAAATGGCCATTTTCGGAAAAAAGCATGGGTTATACTAAGGCATTTTGAAAATGAAAAAAAATTTAAATGCCTATATTTTGATTGCAATGATGTCTATAGATGCTCTATATATGAAAACTGAAAATAGTTTGAAATGTTTTATCGGAAAATTGGTTAAACAAGAAAACCTGAAAAATGACCGTTTTCCGCAAAAAGGATGGATTATTCTATATAAGGCATTTTGAAAATGATAAACATTTTAAATGCCCATATTTTGATTGAAATGAAGTCTATAGATGAGTTATATAGGAAAACTAAAGGGTTTTGAAATGTTCTATCGGAAAAGTGGTTAAATAGGAAAACCTGAAAAATGGCCATTTTCGGCAAAAACGCATGGGTTATACTAAGGCATTTTGAAAATGATAAACATTTTAAATGTCCTTGTTTTGATTGAAATGAAATCCATAGATGCTCTAGTAGATGAAACCTAAAAGGATTCTAAAATAGTTAGTGAAAAAGTGGTTAAATATAAAAACCTGAAAAATGACCATTTTCGGCAAAAACGCATGGGTTATACTAAGGCATTTTGAAAATGATAAACATTTTAAATGCCCATATTTTGATTGAAATGAAGTCTATAGATGAGTTATATAGGAAAACTAAAGGGTTTTGAAATGTTCTATCGGAAAAGTGGTTAAATAAGAAAACCTGAAAAATGACCATTTTCGGCAAAAAAGCATGGGTTATACTAAGGCATTTTGAAAATGATAAAATTTTAAATGCCTATATTTTGATTGAAATGAAGTCTATAGATGCTCTATATATGAAAACTGAAAGGATTCATTTTATAAGCGGTTAAATATAAAAACCTGAAAAAATGGCCATTTTCGGCATAAAATCATGGGTTATACTAAGGCATTTTGAAAATGATGAACATTTTAAATGCCTATATTTTGATTGAAATGAAGTCTAAAGATGCTCTTTATATGAGAACTAAAGGTATTCTGAAATGTTTGTTGTAAAAGTAGTTAAATATCAAATTCTGAAAAATGGCCGGTTTCAGCAAAAAAGCATGGGTTATACTAAGACATTTTGAACATGATGAAAATTTTAGATGCCTATGTTTTGATTGAAATGAAGTCTATAGATGCTCTGTATTTGAAAATTAAAATAGTTCTGAAATGTTTATTGAAAAAGTGGTTAAATAAGAAAACCTGAAAATGACCATTTTCGGCAAAAAGCATGGGTTATACTAAGGCATTTTGAAAATGATAAAATTTTAAATGCCTATATTTTGATTGAAATGAAGTCTATAGATGCTCCATATATGAAAACTGAAAGGATTCTGAAATATTTATTTTATAAGCGGTTAAATATAAAAACCTGAAAAATGGCCATTTTCGGCAAAAGAGCATTGGTTATACTAAGGCATTTTGAAAATGATGAAAATTTTAAATACCTATATTTTGATTGAATTGAAGTCTATAGATGCTCTATATATGAAAACTAAAAGGATTCTGAAATGCTTATCGAGAAAGTGGTTAAATATAAAAACCTGAAAAATGGCCATTTTCGGCAAAAAGCATGGGTTATACTAAGGCATTTTGAAAATGAAAAAAAATTTAAATGCCTATATTTTGATTGCAATGATGTCTATAGATGCTCTATATATGAAAACTGAAAGTAGTTTGAAATGTTTTATCGGAAAATTGGTTAAACAAGAAAACCTGAAAAATGACCGTTTTCGGCAAAAAGGATGGATTATTCTATATAAGGCATTTTGAAAATGATAAACATTTTAAATGCCCATATTTTGATTGAAATGAAGTCTATAGATGAGTTATATAGGAAAACTAAAGGGTTTTGAAATGTTCTATCGGAAAAGTGGTTAAATAGGAAAACCTGAAAAATGGCCATTTTCGGCAAAAACGCATGGGTTATACTAAGGCATTTTGAAAATGATAAACATTTTAAATGTCCTTGTTTTGATTGAAATGAAATCCATAGATGCTCTAGTAGATGAAACCTAAAAGGATTCTAAAATAGTTAGTGAAAAAGTGGTTAAATATAAAAACCTGAAAAATGGCCATTTTCGGCAAAAACGCATGGGTTATACTAAGGCATTTTGAAAATGATAAACATTTTAAATGCCCATATTTTGATTGAAATGAAGTCTATAGATGAGTTATATAGGAAAACTAAAGGGTTTTGAAATGTTCTATCGGAAAAGTGGTTAAATAAGAAAGCCTGAAAAATGACCATTTTCGGCAAAAAAGCATGAGTTATACTAAGGCATTTTGAAAATGATAAAATTTTAAATGCCTATATTTTGATTGAAATGAAGTCTATAGATGCTCTATATATGAAAACTGAAAGGATTCATTTTGTAAGCGGTTAAATATAAAAACCTGAAAAATGGCCATTTTCGGCAAAAAAGCATTGGTTATACTAAGGCATTTTGAAAATGATGAACATTTTAAATGCCTATATTTTGATTGAAATGAAGTCTAAAGATGCTCTTTATATGAGAACTAAAGGAATTCTGAAATGTTTGTTGTAAAAGTAGTTAAATATCAAATTCTGAAAAATGGCCGGTTTCAGCAAAAAAGCATGGGTTATACTAAGACATTTTGAACATGATGAAAATTTTAGATGCCTATGTTTTGATTGAAATGAAGTCTATAGATGCTCTGTATTTGAAAATTAAAATAGTTCTGAAATGTTTATTGAAAAAGTGGTTAAATAAGAAAACCTGAAAAATGACCATTTTCGGCAAAAAGCATGGGTTATACTAAGGCATTTTGAAAATGATAAAATTTTAAATGCCTATATTTTGATTGAAATGAAGTCTATAGATGCTCCATATATGAAAACTGAAAGGATTCTGAAATATTTATTTTATAAGCGGTTAAATATAAAAACCTGAAAAATGGCCATTTTCGGCAAAAGAGCATTGGTTATACTAAGGCATTTTGAAAATGATGAAAATTTTAAATACCTATATTTTGATTGAATTGAAGTCTATAGATGCTCTATATATGAAAACTAAAAGGATTCTGAAATGCTTATCGAGAAAGTGGTTAAATATAAAAACCTGAAAAATGGCCATTTTCGGCAAAAAGCATGGGTTATACTAAGGCATTATGAAAATGATAAAATTTGAGATGCCTATGTTTTGATTGAAATGAAGTCTATAGATGCTCTGTATTTGAAAATTAAAATAGTTCTGAAATGTTTATTGAAAAAGTGGTTAAATAGGAAAACCTGAAAAATGGCCATTTTCGGCAAAAAAGCATGGGTTATACTAAGGCATTTTGAAAATGATAAAAATTTTAAATGCCTATATTTTGATTGAAATGAAGTCTATAGATGCTCTATATATGAAAACTGAAAGTAGTTTGAAATGTTTTATCGGAAAATTGGTTAAACAAGAAAACCTGAAAAATGACCGTTTTCGGCAAAAAGGATGGATTATTCTATATAAGGCATTTTGAAAATGATAAACATTTTAAATGCCCATATTTTGATTGAAATGAAGTTTATAGATGAGTTATATAGGAAAACTAAAGGGTTTTGAAATGTTCTATCGGAAAAGTGGTTAAATAGGAAAACCTGAAAAATGGCCATTTTCGGCAGAAACGCATGGGTTATACTAAGGCATTTTGAAAATGATAAACATTTTAAATGTCCTTGTTTTGATTGAAATGAAATCCATAGATGCTCTAGTAGATGAAACCTAAAAGGATTCTAAAATAGTTAGTGAAAAAGTGGTTAAATATAAAAATCTGAAAAATGGCCATTTTTGGCAAAAAGCATGGGTTATACTAAGGCATTTTGAAAATGTTGAAAATTTTAAATGCCTATATTTTGATTGAAATGATGTCTATAGACGCTCTATATATGAAAACTGAAAGTAGTCTGAAATGTTTTATCGGAAAAGTGGTTAAATAGGAAAACCTGAAAAATGACCATTTTCGGCAAAAAAGCATGGGTTATACTAAGGCATTTTGAAAATGATAAAAATTTTAAATGCCCATATTTTGATTGAAATGAAGTCTATAGATGAGTTATATAGGAAAACTAAAGGGTTTTGAAATGTTGTATCGGAAAAGTGGTTAAATAGGAAAACCTGAAAAATGGCCATTTTCGGCAGAAACGCATGGGTTATACTAAGGCATTTTGAAAATGATAAACATTTTAAATGTCCTTGTTTTGATTGAAATGAAATCCATAGATGCTCTAGTAGATGAAACCTAAAAGGATTCTAAAATAGTTAGTGAAAAAGTGGTTAAATATAAAAACCTGAAAAATGGCCATTTTCGGCAAAAACGCATGGGTTATACTAAGGCATTTTGAAAATGATAAACATTTTAAATGTCCTTGTTTTGATTGAAATGAAATCCATAGATGCTCTAGTAGATGAAACCTAAAAGGATTCTAAAATAGTTAGTGAAAAAGTGGTTAAATATAAAAATCTGAAAAATGGCCATTTTTGGCAAAAAGCATGGGTTATACTAAGGCATTTTGAAAATGTTGAAAATTTTAAATGCCTATATTTTGATTGAAATGATGTCTATAGACGCTCTATATATGAAAACTGAAAGTAGTCTGAAATGTTTTATCGGAAAAGTGGTTAAATAGGAAAACCTGAAAAATGACCATTTTCGGCAAAAAAGCATGGGTTATACTAAGGCATTTTGAAAATGATAAACATTTTAAATGCCCATATTTTGATTGAAATGAAGTCTATAGATGAGTTATATAGGAAAACTGAAAGGATTCATTTTATAAGCGGTTAAATATAAAAACCTGAAAAATGACCATTTTCGGCAAAAAAGCATGGGTTATACTAAGGCATTTTGAAAATGATAAAAATTTTAAATGCCCATATTTTGATTGAAATGAAGTCTATAGATGAGTTATATAGGAAAACTAAAGGGTTTTGAAATGTTCTATCGTAAAAGTGGTTAAATAGGAAAACCTGAAAAATGACCATTTTCGGCAAAAAAGCATGGGTTATACTAAGGCATTTTGAAAATGATAAACATTTTAAATGCCCATATTTTGATTGAAATGAAGTCTATAGATGAGTTATATAGGAAAACTGAAAGGATTCATTTTATAAGCGGTTAAATATAAAAACCTGAAAAATGACCATTTTCGGCAAAAAAGCATGGGTTATACTAAGGCATTTTGAAAATGATAAAAATTTTAAATGCCCATATTTTGATTGAAATGAAGTCTATAGATGAGTTATATAGGAAAACTAAAGGGTTTTGAAATGTTCTATCGTAAAAGTGGTTAAATAGGAAAACCTGAAAAATGACCATTTTCGGCAAAAAAGCATGGGTTATACTAAGGCATTTTGAAAATGATAAACATTTTAAATGCCCATATTTTGATTGAAATGAAGTCTATAGATGAGTTATATAGGAAAACTGAAAGGATTCATTTTATAAGCGGTTAAATATAAAAACCTGAAAAATGACCATTTTCGGCAAAAAAGCATGGGTTATACTAAGGCATTTTGAAAATGATAAAAATTTTAAATGCCCATATTTTGATTGAAATGAAGTCTATAGATGAGTTATATAGGAAAACTAAAGGGTTTTGAAATGTTGTATCGGAAAAGTGGTTAAATAGGAAAACCTGAAAAATGACCATTTTCGGCAAAAAAGCATGGGTTATACTAAGGCATTTTGAAAATGATAAACATTTTAAATGCCCATATTTTGATTGAAATGAAGTCTATAGATGAGTTATATAGGAAAACTGAAAGGATTCATTTTATAAGCGGTTAAATATAAAAACCTGAAAAATGACCATTTTCGGCAAAAAAGCATGGGTTATACTAAGGCATTTTGAAAATGATAAAAATTTTAAATGCCCATATTTTGATTGAAATGAAGTCTATAGATGAGTTATATAGGAAAACTAAAGGGTTTTGAAATGTTCTATCGTAAAAGTGGTTAAATAAGAAAACCTGAAAAATGACCATTTTCGGCAAAAAAGCATGGGTTATACTAAGGCATTTTGAAAATGATAAAATTTTAAATGCCTATATTTTGATTGAAATGAAGTCTATAGATGCTCTATATATGAAAACTGAAAGGATTCATTTTATAAGCGGTTAAATATAAAAACCTGAAAAATGGCCATTTTCGGCAAAAAAGCATTGGTTATACTAAGGCATTTTGAAAATGATGAAAATTTTAAATGCCGATATTTTGATTGAAATGAAGTCTATAGATGCTCTATATATGAAAACTAAAAGGATTCTGAAATATTTATTTTAAAAGTGATTAAATAAGAAAACCTGAAAAATGGCCATTTTCGGCAAAAAAGCATGGGTTATACTAAGGCATTTTGAAAATGATGAAAATTTTAAATACCTATATTTTGATTGAAATGAAATCTGCAGGTACTCTACATATGAAAGCTAAAAGGATTCTGTAATGTTTATCGGACAAGCAGTTAAATAAGAAAACCTGAAAAAATGGCCATTTTCGGCATAAAATCATGGGTTATACTAAGGCATTTTGAAAATGATGAACATTTTAAATGCCTATATTTTGATTGAAATGAAGTCTAAAGATGCTCTTTATATGAGAACTAAAGGAATTCTGAAATGTTTGTTGTAAAAGTAGTTAAATATCAAATTCTGAAAAATGGCCGGTTTCAGCAAAAAAGCATGGGTTATACTAAGACATTTTGAACATGATGAAAATTTTAGATGCCTATGTTTTGATTGAAATGAAGTCTATAGATGCTCTGTATTTGAAAATTAAAATAGTTCTGAAATGTTTATTGAAAAAGTGGTTAAATAAGAAAACCTGAAAAATGACCATTTTCGGCAAAAAGCATGGGTTATACTAAGGCATTTTGAAAATGATAAAATATTAAATACCTATATTTTGATTGAAATGAAGTCTATAGATGCTCTATATATGAAAACTGAAAGGATTCTGAAATATTTATTTTATAAGCGGTTAAATATAAAAACCTGAAAAATGGCCATTTTCGGCAAAAGAGCATTGGTTGTACTAAGGCATTTTGAAAATGATGAAAATTTTAAATACCTCTATATTTTGATTGAATTGAAGTCTATAGATGCTCTATATATGAAAACTAAAAGGATTCTGAAATGCTTATCGAGAAAGTGGTTAAATATAAAAACCTGAAAAATGGCCATTTTCGGCAAAAAGCATGGGTTATACTAAGGCATTATGAAAATGATAAAATTTTAAATGCCTATATTTTGATTGAAATGAAGTCTATAGATGCTCTTTATATGAAAACTGAAAGGATTCTGAATGGTTTATTGATAAGGGCTAAATATAATCAACCGTGGCCCTCTATGCTGGTTTAACGATGTTATCCCATTGGATTAATAAATCCAAATGACAGCTAGACATGAAAACGTCCAAATGTTTCATTTTGCGCTTTCCAACTATCAGTCAACATGACCCCCAATCTAATTTCTACCCTCCTATCTTCCCGGCATGGGATACTGCAACTTTTGAGTTCATTTACATCTTTCTAAATGTTCAATTTCAAGGTTTTGCATCGGCAACATATGGTATCATCTTGCTAAGTCCTGTTTTCATGTCATTGCAAATCACATTGGAAGAGAAACAATATTTATCGGAGGTTATTAATCAAGAACATCAATGTTTGCTTCAAATTTGGCTTAATATTGAAGTTGATGAAATTGCAAGATTTAATGATAGGCTGGTTGAGCGTCCAGCATTGTTTTGCCCACCAGAGACAGCAGAATCTATTGCAAGAAAATTCGTTGTAAAAGTTGCTGGTTTGTTGTATTTATAATATTTGTAATATTTATTGTAATTCCATGTAATAATGCATATTTATAGTTAGACAGATATTTATTATCGATAGTATAAGAGTCTTCAGATTAACAGATTTCACAATAAATGCCAACGCTAATGAATGTATTTTGACAACGTTTTGACTTTCACAAAAAGCCATTATCAAGTTTGCAAAGTTTTTGCAATGTTGTTCATCCGTGAAATGAAGCCTTCCCTGAATACGCAATCGGATTCAATCAAATCATTATTATGGCCCTAAGAGACTTAAAAATAAAATAAAATAAAATAATTCTTATCCTTATATGGTAAGATATGAAAATTGTATAACTCTATCATTTTAGTATATATAGTTAATCTGATCTGACTTGATAATGGCTTTTTGTGAAAGTCGAAATGTTGTCAAAATACATTCATTATAAGCGTTGGCATTTATTGTGAAAAGATATTTATTATACAATAGCTTTAATTAAATATGAAAACTTGCCATTACAATATCTTTTAAAATTAGACGTTTCCAATTGGTTTACAATGGGTTTACTCCCCCGGCTTCACTTGATAAATTGCTCCACCAAGGAAGTACTCTAGCCTCATTCCATCTAGGCCCTCATTTCTCTACTGCGCTCCAGTCTTTAACATTCATTTTTATTAGACCCTCATTGGAGTGCCTCGCGGAAACAAGGGATGTGATGGAACTAGGCTAGAGTACAGTAAAATGTCTGTAGACTTTATAGCATAAGCCGTGCGACTTGTAGGGCAGACATTAAGCTCTTTATCTAGTCAGTCTACGCATTATCGCCGAGTTTAGCGTGCTGATTGTTCCCTCTGTTCTGATTGTTGTTGCTGACTACCATTTTCCAATAGTCTATTGTGATTGGTTAAAAAAAATTGAATTGGATAGTTTATTAATGTGTATATTATTTACTACAATTATTAGAACTTGAGTATTAAAAAAACTTATACAATTTTAACCCTCACTATATATATCGATGTTAACATGTTTAGATAATATAGTAGCTTATCCCTGAACCAATCAGGGTCGAGTAATGTCGTCATTTTTTAATGATTTATTTATTATGTAACATAGGTGATCCACGTCTTCAATCATCAGTCTTGGATCAAGGTCATGACCTCATGCGATACAAAGCACCCTGGGTAGGATGTTTTACTGCTGATAATCAACGTAGGAAAGGTATGACGTAAACACAATGCAAAATTAAACATTCAAATCAGAAGGTTTTATTTTACAGCCTCCTATACATTTATGCATTCAGATCCAGAGGGTAACTACCTGTTAGCGCTTCGACGGGATTGTTCAAATTGAACTTTGAAAGGATGGGCACATAGAAATGTTTGTGATCATAAAAAAGGTACACCAAATAGTTTGTCAAAAATGACATCTTACCCTGAAAAAGAAAATAATCTGTTCTATAGGTTGAAATATGCACCTTAAATATTTTCCTAGTAAAACATGCCCTAAAAATGTTTATGAATTTTGAAAAAGGTAATATTTGAGCGTCCCCATATATACCCCCCAAAAGTATGGAAGCTATCCACCTGAGATCCAGATACATTTCTCAGTCTCAAGAAATCATTCATTTTGAATTAATTAATTTTCCAGTCAGCCTAATTAGTCCTTCTGAATGGATTCCTGTCGATGTTGAAATTGATGAAAATGACGATCCAGAAGTTCTAGAAGAAATGAATGAGAAAGTTGAATATGACAAAGATGATCATCAAAGCTTCAGAGATACTCCACAGAATGAGTTTATTGAATTTGTCAACAAATATTTAAACCTGTCTATATATAGAGTTTTTTTTACATCGTCCAACGTCCATGTTGGTGTTTTTAACAATAAATCCCACCAGGATTGAAGTTAACAAATTTTGGAAATTGGAATACAAAAGCTCTTCCTCTTTTCTCCATTATATTTAACTGGAATATTTATCATAGCTTTGTGACAGTTGAGTAACCAATTTCTCCTCCAAACTTCAGGTGAGAGGAATAAAGTTGTATGATGGCAAAAAATCTGCATTTTGTAACTTTAATTGGCATATCTCCCCTTCCACGATGAAATCTCTTGCCGGTTGTCTGACATGCTGTTACATTGTGTTCCTTGTTATACACTATGCTAGATTGCTAGAAATTACATAGAATCCACAATTTTATAAATTAATCTGGTTTTAACATTCAGCTTTACTCCCGAGATTTTACTAGATAATTGGTCGTACTAATGCTGGATTATGCACTGGATTCAAAAACATAAATTCCCCTATAGATCAAGCTCTCAGTAAATAAAATCAATAGTTTTATAGTTTTCGTTAGACAATTATATTTGGAAAACATCGTATTTTTGAAACCACCCTGTAAATGTGCTGTTTATCTTAAAAATGTTGTTAAAAAATGTACGACGTTGTTGCCTTTATTTTATTGTTCGTTTCTCTTTGATTATAGGTTTAAGTAAAATATTATCAAATCAAGATGTACAAACATATTTATCCCGTTTACTTGATGTAAATCTACGTGGATTAGCAAACTGGAAAGAACTTTCTAAAGAAATTGGTCTAAAAGATGCAGATATCAAATCAATGATACAAGCCGATTCACCAACCATCTGTCTCTTGAATTACATTAGAAACATTGAACTAACTTTATCAGAACTTGAAAATGCTTGCTTGAAAATTAATAGATCAGATATTAAAGTATATTTACAAAAATTGTATTAAGGGAAAAATAATTTACTCGACAACAAAAGTATCTGGAATTAAAGGTAACTAGTTTTGAATTTATATCAGGAAAATATACATTGATGATATTTTCGTAAATTCAGGTATATAGAATTGTATAATTTTATTACATTGCATTGCAATCTTAATATACTTGGATATACATTAAACGCTACCTACAAAGTACCCGATACCTTCAACACTTTTTACGAAATTTTAAAAGGAATGTTCAACTGATAAATTCAGCTACACTAAATCAGAAAAGTGTTCAAACCACACGACGTTTGACGTAAAATACACCCTTTTACAGTGGTCACCTTCGACAGCAGCCAGACAAGGTAACTGATTTTTTGTTGTTGTAGAAATCGACAAAAAAAAGAAATCGCTAATTATCCTATAATTGAACAAAACTTCAATTCTTGAATAACAAATTTATTAAATGGATTTTCAAGGTAATTTCAATTAGATTCTACCATTAACTGCGCTGCAATACACAATGCGCGCTGTAGTCTCTGGGGGAATAATCTACAGAATTTTCATAGCTGCGTTGATGCTTGGCAATTGCAAAATTACCATATAAGAGATGAATCCATCATTTGATCTTGAAGCAATATGAAGAAATACTGAACAAAAGTATGCGATATGCACCGAGGCTGTCACAATCTATACAATTCGTTGGCGGGACTTCAGGGGCGATGTCTGACGAGCTACGGCATCAGAAAGATCTCTGATGAGACCCTAGGCAGGGACGAAACACGTGTCAGACAATGGTCAGACAAACCGCTTTATCAAAACAAAAATATTAGTTTTATTTGGTACATAATTTATTAGAATTTTGTTTTAAAAAAAAATGGATATAAAAATTATCCATCTTCGCGATGTGTATATAAATGTTTTACCTAACCATTTTGAATATAAAATACATACAAAAATAATAATAATAATAATAATTAAAAAAATATAGATTATATAAAATATAATTAGAGAAATGACATTTTTAAATGGTTATATATTTATATTTTTAACAAGAGTTATTTATCTTTAATTTTAAATGAATGTTAAAATATGTTGAGTCAATATGACGTAAAAACATTTTTGTATCTTTATAACAATGTATATTTATATCATTGTAACTTTTACAACGTAGATAATGATATTTTTTAGCCAGTTGTTTCAGGAATTGGTGCTCTTTTATAACAGCTTCGAGGGAATGCTTTGTAGATTTCTTCAACATGTGCAATCTGTCGACGTAATGGCTCCAATGAAAAATCAAAAATTGATAAACTATTTTCATGTGATTCAGCAGATTTCTTTAACTGATCAATTTCAGATTGAAATTCAATAACTATTGTGTTATTTGCAATTTCAAATCTTTCTTCAGCATCTTGTAATTTTTCAAGATCTAATTTCTCAAGATTTGCAAAAACAGCTACAATTTCATCCAATGTATCTAAGGCTTTATTCAATTCATTTTGTACATTTAATGCTTTTGCTGTGGCATTATCAGCAGATGTTTGTGCATCCTTGATCGATTTGGCATCTTTTATTGCTTGCATTTTATAATCATCAAGTTTCATTGATGCATTATTGAGATCACGTAAAGTTTCATTAATTGAAAATTCAAAATCTGCTGTTTTATTGATCTGGCCTGTAAGCTTCTGATGGGCATCGGTTAAGTTCTAAAAAAAATAAAACATTTTAATGTTAATTTGAAAATCACGCACAGAAATCAAATCTACAAACATAGTACCCAAACTATTGACTGGGAAATGCTTGTTTCTCGGTTTGACGTGCACAGATTTTTGATTTTTGATCAGCATAATTGTATTTATATCATTCAAAGTCAACAATGAAACTACAGTACAAACTCTTTCTATAACTATGTATATTTTAATCTCAAACATACTGTAATTTGTCAGATTGAAAACATTCTGTGGTTGCATTGGAAATGCTCCATAATTATGAAAAATTTGACTTATTTTGAGTATGATGGATTTCATAACAGAAAGTATGAAATCTAAAAGTAATAATTTTTTAACAAAAAACAATCTTGATGATTGTAAATCCTTTAAATTTGATTTGCTCTTCCAGGAAAACAGGTTTCCAAGAATCCGCACGTTGTGACATATGGTCAGTGTCCGACAAAAGGTTTAGCCTTCTCCGGAACCTTGAAACATTTTCAACATTTTCTACTGAATTTTGACAGTAGACAATTGACCTATAAATAAAAGAATGATCAAATTTCTTCTGAAGTTGCTTTAGTCTTAGAGGATCTAGGAGCCCAGGATCCCCACTTTTGTCGGACCCTGCATATGGTAATGACACTTGACATCCTGATTATGGGTGTCATTATTATAGTGTTTTGAATAATGGTTTACATGGATGATTAATTACAGTCAGACCTGTTATAACGGTCACCTCTATACAGCGACCACCTGTCTATACTATAGACTCTATAGTGGTAACTCTTGCAATTTTTGCAATGCCTAAATTAGTATTTTTTATTGAATCCCCCCTGTATATAAAGACCACCTGCATATAATGGTCAATTCATCTATCTGTCATAGATGGCTGTTATACACGTTTAACTGTAATAATAATTTACCTTCTTCACTTCCATTAATGTATTATTTGATTTGTTTAAAATGCCATGTGATTCATCAGCGCTATCTTCTGCAACACTCCGATTTGATTCAGCGGCAATTGAATGATTCCCAGCCTCAGCTATTAAACGCCGAATAAGAGGCACCAATTTTAAAGCTTCTGTAGCATTGCGTTTTGATTTTTCAACTTGTTCATTGAAACCCTGGGAAAATATATTACCACACGTTACATTTCGAGAGATTTAAAAAGCAATCTCTGGCTCTGTGCTGTGCTGGATGCAACTTTATAAGCTAGATATACAGGCAAATTGTATGCATAATACTGTATCAGAAGACTTTGAATAGTTTGTATAATACAGTAGTTATATTTGTTCAAAGTAACTGTATATCAAGCGTCATCTTACAAGTAGGTATGCACCTCATATACAGTCGAACTTGCTTAATATCCCCCCTCTAGTACGAATGAAAAGCGAGACATTAAGCGAGGTAGAACTATGGGAGTTTGTATGGAGAATGGAAAATAGAAATCAGATTTAAGTGGGGATATTAATCAAGGTGGGACATTAACCGAGTCCAACTGTAATACTTTCCCAAAAGAGGCTATATTGAAAGTGAGACTACACCAAACCCAATATTTACATAAAAAGAGGGCCAAGTACACTTGAAACTTACAGGGCAAAATGTAACTACCGTCGAACCTGTTATAAAGGTCACGTATATATAGCAGAAATTTAAGTAATAATGTATATTGTTTAATAACGAAATTGATTCAATCAATTCTATTGGTTTAAAGTTATGATGAAAAATCACCATACATGTATCAACAAAGAACAACACTATGTTTGAAATGCAATCGATCTTGATATCATGCTTGAGATTTTCTAATTTGATCACGTCTTTTCGAAAATATTAATTTACGAGTAAGAAATTCAAGTAAAAGAGCCAATTTTGCGGAGTCAAGTCAGATGCAGCAATTATAAACCCTAAATCTAATGTCATCTGTTAGATGTTCTTAAAACAGCTCACCAGACACAATTAATCAATACCTTCAAGATATCCAATGTTCTTGTTGCTTCATATGCAGTTCGATTGGCTTTCTCTTGTGCAGTTTTTGCTTTTTCGTACGCCTCCTTTGCACGACGATAAAACTCATTTGAATCATCTCTTAACTTGTTTCCTCTGGACATTAAATCGCGAGCCTCTATTTCACTTTCTGTTAAATTTTGTATTAATTGTTTCGTATCTAGAATGACGTCTTTAGTTGTTTGAATTGCTGGTAAGGCATCAACAAGAATCATATCGGCTGAAGCTGAAACGAAAAGAAATTAATAATTTTCATTATCATCAAAATAATCCACAAATCCAAGATTCGGACAAGAACAAGCTTATGTAACAATAATTATGTAACAAGCCAAAAATATATTTAGTTAAATATTATACTATACTAAAATACATATTACGCGAATAAGATGATATATTTTTGGAATCCAAATATAAAAGTTCAAAATTATAGTATAACCTGTTATAGTGACCACCTCTATACATCAGCCTCCTGTTTATAGCGGTCATTCTTGCAATGTCCAAAATAGTATTTTCTATTGAATCAAATATGAAGATAAAGGTCAACTGCATATAGTGGTCAATTTATCTACCTCTCATAGTTGGCTGTTAAATACAGGTCTCATTGTTCACTGTATAAATTAATTCTATTAAAAATATTTCTAATTTGATGTATGACAAGCAATTAGTAAGCAATTAACAAATTTCTCGTTTGGAATATTAAGACTGGAATTGACACATAGTTTTACAAATAATTGTAAGGATTTTTAAACTTTTTCTTGCTTCCTATTGGTTAATCGAACATTGACAATTCCCAGTGTCCGACGCACATCATACTATCACGCTTACTGACCTTTAGTTTGATTAATTCTAAAATCAGGTAATGGTTTAATTGCTTCAGTATAAATTTCATCAGATAACATCATTGTTTGTTTCGTTGTATTCATTAACTTGATCATTTTCATTTTAAGCTCATCGGCTAAACTAGAAGAGGCATCAACATTATCTTGAAGTTTTGAAATATTCTTTTCTAATTCTTTTTCGTACATTTCTGCCATTTTAGTTTCATTTAATGCCAACGATGATTCATTATGCGTCATTTTTGTTTTTGAATAAATCATTTTTGAATCTGTTTCTTGAACAGATGCTAATCTTCTTGCCTTAAAAAATAAAATATTTATAAAACTTAATAATAACATCACATCTAAGTTAAGCAGTTCGATAAAGACTTGATAATAATATTTGTTATATAAATAATGTTATTGTAAATAAACAATTTGTTACATTGAAAGATTTGTCATCCAAATTCAAACTTGATGCATGTATTTTGAAAATTCAGAGAATTACCAGATCGGTTGTTTGATTCAGAATTCAAGATTAAATGAAAGCATTTTTTCGAAGATTCCGTTATTCAAACAATACCTAATTTGCTCATGCAGGGAACTTCAGAAACTCTGTTTTATAGTAAACGACTAACAGGTTTCAAAGACTTTCCAATTTACAGATAGTATATGAGCAGGCGAAATAACATCCTGAATGGATGCCTTCTCACTCAAGGTAGAAAATTACAGTCGGGAAGAGTTCTGAAAAAGCTGGGTATCACAGAGTTCATAAGGCTAGAACAAATTCTGAAAAACAGAAACAAAACAGAAACTTATTGAATTTCAGGCACTGGCCTTAAGAGCAGAAAGCTTTTGAAAACGTTGAAAATGTTCAAGGATTCTGAAAATAAGTTTAATATGTGCAGTGGAGTTTAACTTGTTTATTATGTCAAAGCTAAAAACAACCGCATCGCAATATTACAGGTAATCAAACACTTACCTCTTCTGCGATCTCCTTCATCTGCTTTCCATTGTTGCTTGCGCCTTGATTATTTATTTTAAGATTATCCAAAAACTTTTTACCGTCTTCAACTAATTCTTTACCAGTTTTATTTAATAATGATTTAATTTCTTCAATAACACGTTTGACTTCCATTGAATCATCTCCAGAGATTGATGTTGTATTTGCTGAATTCTTGACAGATTCGAATAAACTATCAGAGGATTTCATAAGCATTGAGAATTTATCTTTTAACTCATCGAAGAATTCCCTTAAAGCAACATCTTTATCTGTTAAATTACGGACTTTGTTTTCCAAAATATCTGTTTCACTAAGAAGATCCTTCAAAGCTTTCTCAAATTCTTCATCTTTAACGTTAACATCGGTGATATTTGCTAATCGTATAATTGAATCAATTTCTTTCAGTTTTGATCGAAGAGAATTGACAGCATCGCGGACCAAATTAAAACAACGTGGACAAGCTAAAACATATGACAGTCAAACCTGTTATAGTGGTCACTCTTGCAATGTCCAAAATAGTATTTTCTATTGAATTAAACCTGTATATAAAGGCCACCAACCTATAGTGGTCAATTTATCTACCTCTCGTAGCTGGCTGTTATATGCAAGTTTCACTGTATCTATAATAGTATATTTTATTAAATCAATCCTTGATAGAGCAGTTATACAGTCAAACCAGCTATAGAGATCATCTCTAGATAAGTATTACCTATATATAATGACCAGCCATGTCAGTAATATACAAAATGCATTATCCAACCTGTATATAAAGGTCACCTGACTATAGTGGTCACCTTATAGTATTATACACAGTATGTAGGTGGTTGTCATTTATCAGCTTCACAATACATAAAAAACATATACAGCTCAGGGGTGGCACCAGAGGGCGGGCAGGGGGCTACAGCCCTCCCGTCAGGGATGTTCAGCCCCCTCATCGGGGAAGACCAGATTTTCTGTCAGGGAATTTTTTTTAACATATTTCGTAAAAAACAATAGGAATTAGCTCCATTGCCAAATTGTTTCTATGTAACATGGAAATTTGGCATAGCCCCCCTGTCGGGGATGCCAGCCCCCTCGTCGGGGAAATCCTGGTGCCACCCCTGATACAGCTACTGTTTGTAAGCCTATAGTCTGCATATCTATATTACTTACATATGCAACCGATTGATAGGTTAAATTTGTTTTCTGGACAAGAATCACATTTAACTCCAAGCACACCAGGTCGACAAATGCATTCTCCTTTGGTTGTGCAATTGACATATTGAGATCCGTCTGGATTGCAATCACATGCTGAAAAGATGAATAAAAAGAATATGTTAAACAGGGCATTGTAACGGTGGGAAACGACCAGCAAGATTCCTTGATAATATACCCGGGACCCGTTTAATTTTGAGACAAAGTACAGTTGAACTTGTACAGATATGAAATTGGATATTAAGTGAGGTACGGAAATGAGAACTTGTATGGAGAATAGAAACTTATAAAAACTTTTTATATGGGGGAATTAAGCAAGATGGGACATTAAAAGGGGAATGTTGAGTGAGTTTGACAATAATGGTCATAGGGTCTTTTCTGAAAAATTTCTTAAACCAATAATTAACAATGAAAATTTGCCGGGCAAAGATCTCTGTATGTCCGACTAAAATGAGATTATGCCAATCAACGTGTCCAGCAACCTTATCAAGCCCTGAAAGTATATAATGGGTAAGGTATAAGTGAACTATCCACTACAGTGTAACGCGCTTATGTGCAATTCGGATAAGTGAAATTCCCGCTTATCTGCAACCTGTCTTTGAAATCCGTTAAATAATTTTTTGGTCAAGTCCTTGGTAAACAATTTCGGATAACTGCAAATTCGGATAAATGCAATGAAAACCGTTGGCAATTTTGACTTGCACTCAAGTGGGTTACACTGTACAACAATAATGGTCAGAGAAGGAAGTCTCTAGCTTTAGGGGGAGATGTTTAGTTGGAAATTAACTGTTTCAGTGCCAATCATCTGTGCTACTTCTAAAACAGTTGAACAATAATCCCAATCACCGATTTAATTGCCTGCCGCTGTTGTCAAAAAAATTAATTTGGGCAAATTAAATTTTATTCCTAAAATTACACTCCCTCAAATGTTTGCTGATACAAAATGTTTAGTAAACTTACATTGACATCCTTCTTTTGAGAATTCAAAGTGACCTGGTGAACAACTGTCACATGTTCTTCCTCCAATACCAGATTTACATTCACACTTTCCAGTCTCAACATCACAAATGGTATTATTAGAACCAATAGCATCACAAAAACAAGACATGCATCCGTTACCAGACGCGACACCCCATAATCCTGGTTGGCAACTACCACAATCTAATCCAGTAACATTTTGTCGACATTGGCATTGGCCTTTGGCATCACATGGTAAACGTCCTTTGGATGGATCGTATTCTTTAGGCCAGACGGTACCATTTTGGAAACAACTACAAGCTAAATAAGAGATAGAGGATAAAAACATCATCCGATACAACACAGAAACTAGAATGCAGCAGTAATCATGATCTGATAACAAGCAATTTTGCAGTTTTTCAATATAAAGCAATTATTTACTGTGTACAGTTGAACCTGTCTTTCCGGACACCTGCCTTAATTGGACACCTCAAGGTCTGCTGTTGACAATTTCAACAGGTTTACCACTGCCAAAAGCAGACACGACAAGATAACAGCCAAGGCAACTTGGTATTGGAGTTATAGGCAGTCAGATTTTATTCTGATATATAAAAACATAGCAACAGTTGATTATAATTAATTAATAATATGTAAGAATAAGCCAGTAATTGAATCTAATCGTTCATACGCATACTGCTGTACATGGACAATCAAGGCCTATATCTGCCATGACATCTTGGCATGGAACTGGTTGAAATCGAACAGCAGTGTCGGTAACAGGCAATATAAGAGAAGTCTGGGTGCCTTCAGTTTGGGGCGTTAATTCTCAGTCAAGTCATTGAAAGTCACAATGAAGTCAGTAATGTTGAAATGTGACGCCAGAATATAGAATTTTAAACACATCTCATTGTGTTTTTAATTTGTAATTGTTCGAAAAAGTTCAAAAACTCAAATTCAATATCATCCTCTGCATTTGCCTGTTCTATTTTATATGACGAATAAAAATCAAATCAAATGCTACCTTTGCATTGGCCTTTTGGGAGTGCAAGAGCGTCACCATAGTAACCATCTTCACAATTTTCACAAGCATTGAATAAACCATTCTTTGTATTATAAATACATTTGAGACATTCACCAGTGGTGGTATTACAATTGCCAATGGCATTAGCATCAATATTATCATTGCAATTGCATGGACGGCATCTGGAGGAGGAAATTCAAGCAAACAATTCAATAATAGCATGAGATAAGTGGAGATCTTTCAATTCTTGACTCTGGAAAGCTAGCGCAAATTCAGAAGAAATATTTGATATTTATATCTGATTTCTAAGGTAAAACTTATTGACAAAAAGCAAAAGAAAAAGTTTGAAAATAATCTAGGATGGTGACGCCTAATCAAATCGTTTCATAAGGCTTAAAATTATGATAGACATTGCTAGACGCACTGACAGCATTAATTTGCAACAGTTTATAAGGCTGTCACAGACATTACATCAATAAAGCATAAATGGGGGATATTAAGCGAGATAGAATATCAGAGTTGTATGAAGAACCGAAACTAGAAATCAATTTTATGGGGGGGATATTACGCACGTTGGGATATTAAAAGGGGGAATCTATCAACCTAGTTTGACTGTGATCATTGCTAATCAGTATTCAGATTTGCGGAGATTTGACATCGGTTTTAATAAGTGAATCAAACTTACCCGGTAGCAGGTCCAAGTCTTCCTTCTGGGTCACCAAAATATCCATCTTGACATTTTTCACATAGATCTCCTTCATGGCCAGGTGGACAATTGGTACACTGTACACGCGTTCCAATCGCAATACACTCATTACCAACTACACAGGGACATTTTTGACAATCCTCAGGGGTACCACGTGTTGGATTACCATAGTAACCAGATAAGCAGACATCACAGCTCTTTCCACCAGTTTTATGTTGACAATTACAAATGCCAGTCGTTGGATCACATTCATCAGAATGACCGTTACATTCACATGGTACGCATCTACAATAATGAACAAAAGAGTAACATTCTGGAATAAAGTTTATGTGAGACATAATTATCATACAGGGTTCGACAAAAGTGCCTAGATCAAGGAAGGCTAGAGAAAATTCAGAAGAAAATTGATCAAACATTGGCCAAAAGAATCAGAAAAAAGGCTCAATCTTTTGTTAGACACTGTACATCTCTACGTATCAATGCGAAAGTCTGTGTGTGTATGATCCAGTTTTCAGCAGTTTTTTAAGTCAGTTCTAAGTAAGATATGAGTTATATATCATTATAATTTATAATTGTATTTTTCGAATCGCTATTTACAAGTTAATGTTCCCACATGCTTCAACCTTTTTATTTCGCGTTTTCCATTTTCGATATCAGATTTCAGCAGTTGATGAATTCCAAGATACGATATGTTACTTAAATTAAACCAGCAACACGGGAAACTTGTTGCTATTCTATCATAATTTACAGAATTATGGAATCCATATGAACTGATTTTCTGGAAATCTTCTTATCAGATTCCTCTAAAAGCAAGGGCCAATTAACCAAGCACGCTGTTGAGAAATAACTGCTAGCTTAACCAGTTTGTGGATAGATAAATACAAACAAAAATGTATTTTTCATTGGATGTAAGAGTCACTTAAAATCTTACCTTCCAAATGAATCAGTTCGATTAGCTTCACGTGTATATCCTGAATCACAACTTTCACAGAATTGTCCATTGTAACCAATTTCACACAAACACTGTTCTTGCCACGTAACTTGATCTGGCGAATTCTCAGATACAATTCTGGTTGATTCGAATGAAATCTTATCGATTACACCTGTCATTTGTTTAGTATACTTAACACGGATTTTGATAGCTGTAAGCTGAGATAACAATGTCTGGAAATCGAATGGTTTCATGCCTTGCGGTTCTTTGATTGTGTATTCAAATTGTAAAAATCGTGCGGCTGGTAATGGGTTACCTTGAGCTGTGATTGGAAATGATGCCGTCAATCCTGCACCTTCAAATATAATGTCTGCATCGCTTGCTTTTATACCTTCAATATTTGTAACGCCATAGACAAAAGAGAATATTTTACCATAACTACTCAATCTGTTACCAAGGAAATATTGTGGTGCTACAAGATATAATCTGTCATATTCAGGTGCGTCAATTTGAAGGTATTGATTGCGGGAATTCCATCCATCCGATGTAGTGTGTTCTTTGCCTAAAATTCAAACCAATTAGCAGTTAATTATAATATCACTAATATAAGAATCTACTTGATTTTATCACCATGCCAACAACAAGTAGCCATATCTCTATAACGGTCGCTTTGCATTATCTATAAATTTTATAACTAAATTAAATCTCTCTGGGAAAAGTCATCTTTTTAGTGGTCAATATTTTTACGGTCTAATGCCGCGACATTTAGGCTAGTTATACGCAAATCTTGTACTGTATAGGTAACAGTATTTAATCTATTTGGTTCAGCCTTTTGCAATCATAGAGGCATTTTAACATTTTTTCTGAATATTTTCTGAAGTTTTACAAATCATACAAATATCATTTTCCTTCAAAATTTGCTCTATATAGGCTTCAGGAATCTAGGATTCCAACTCTTGTCAGACCCTGATCGCGGAAGGTAAACATTTTTATTGGACCCTTTCTTGAGCGCATTGCAAGGTAGAGCAAACTATATTCAAACATGATATAGGCTCAGACACCTCTTAATAGAGGCCGCCTGTCTATAGTGGTAACCTTTAAATATCTAGATATTAAAACACATATATTCTACCCACCATCAGCGTTCATTATCCTCCATCCTTCAAGACCCGCAGCAAATTCAGCCAATAATTCCTTACGTCCCACACCAGGTTTTTCTGTACAGCTATCACCATGTCCGTGACAAAAGCATGGTTTACATCCAGTAGTTGATATGCCATCCAAATCAAAGAAGCCTACTTTGCATTCATCACATTGCTTTCCTGTTACATATGGCTTGCAACGACATTGACCGGTTGCGTCACAGTTTTCACCTGTGCTACCATCTTTACTACATAGGCATGGCCTAGAAAATTAGATCAATACTTTTGAATAATTTGTGTTTCAATAAAAACCAAACAACATAATAGAGTAAACATTCAAACTTAAAATGTTTGCCTCGACAGCCGATCGGTTGCGATATGATCACAACAATTGTAGAGAATTTGTCAAAACAGAACTGATTTTTAAATTTTCTGTTGTTAAGGACAAATGATTTCCAAAACATTATGATCCATATGTCTCTGTATATAAAGACAACGTCCCTATAGTGATCAATTCTGCTGTCTCAAATTGAACCCCCCTGTATAAAGAGACCACCTGTTTGTAGTGGACATTTTAGTGATGCCTTAGATTAAATATTCTATTCAGTTATCCCTGTATATTGAGACCACCTCAGATTGAAGCAACCCTGTATAACGGTGTTTATAAAGACCAATTGTCTGAAGTGGTCACTTAATTAATATGGCTATTCAATCACACCTGTATATAAAGACCATCTGTGTAGGCTATAGTGATCATTTTAACAATGTCTCAAATTAAATATTTGATTGAAACAGCCCTGTATATAGAGACCACCTGTTTGTAGGGTCATTTCTCCTGTCCATAATAGCTGGCAAGAACACATACGTAAAAAGTATAGGCAGCATCAATGTAGTATGGGTGACGGGTGTACTCACTTGCATCCGCGGTTTGAAAAGCTATAATAACCAGGTGCACATTGATCGCATTTTTCTCCTGTTACCCCTGGTCGACATTCGCAAACGCCTTCGTTATTACACTGAAGAGATCTTGATCCAACAGAATTACAATTACATGGTTTACATGCTTCTTTGTCTTCTTTGCGGAAATGATTTACTTTGCATTTCTCACAGTTTATACCGGCAGTGTTATTTTTACAATCAACACATCGGCCGCCACGTCCACGTGTTTGATAAAGAATTGGATCAAAAACACAAGAATCAGCCAAATCATTACATTCGCAACCTATACACAAAAGAAAAAATAAATGATTATATACAGATGGTTAAGCCAGAGCTCTCAACCCTCCCACTTTCGGGGGAGTCTCCCGCATTTCAGGGTCTTCTCCCACTCTCCCACTTTGAGAAATTTCCTCCCTCTTTTTCTAGTAATTCCAATTTTTCTTTAAAACATGTATGGAAATTTATAATTATATTTATATCTTTGTTTTTGATAAAACTTTGGAACTGTAATCCATTACAAAATGAATGGCTGTGCACAAATTTTGAGAAACTTTAGCTTGGTCGTGGCTAGATCAGGGGTAACTCAAGGACATTTTTATGACTTTTAATTGATTCTTTTATTTGTGTTAAATTCTGTTTTCAATCGATTTTCAAAATTCTTTTTGCATCTCGTACCTAAATATATTTACTACAAATCTGTCTTGTATGAAATAAAAAAATAAAAAATTTATTGCAACAAATGTTAGTCAGCCAAAAGTGTTATCACAAAGCTTAGTTTAAAAGTTGAGTAACTTTTCATTTTTCAATTATACATGGTAGATTTTTGGTAAATATACAAAGGTACCAAATGCAAAAAGAATTTTGAAAATCGGTTAAAAACCAAATTTAATATAAATAAAAGAATCCATAAAAAATCATAAAATGTCCTTGAGTTACCCCTGATCTAGCCACGACCCTTTTGCTTACCTGTCATTTGAAATTGAATGAGAGGTTAGTTTTTGATTGGACAAATTGTACTTATGTTTTGTCAAAATGGCGGAAAATAGACTATAAAGAAAATACGGGGGACATGTCCCCAGACCCCCCTTAAGGGACACCCCTTCGGAGTAGATTAGACAAAACCTCCCACTTAAAATTATTTAAGGTTGAGAGCTCTGAAGTAAGCTCCTAAACTTAGGGGTTTTTCATAGACCATGTACTCAGTTGTGGGTGAGGTGGGGGGTCAAACCAAAAGTGTACAGCTGCATACATCGGGAAAGGGGGTTCCCATCTACGCATCCTGACTGATTATGTATCACTTTTTAAAATATTATAATGCGACGAATTATAAGTGTATTGATGATTAAATCGATTTTTATTGCAGAAAAATTTAACTATAAATTCATTATTAACTGTACAAATTTGCATTTTTCTAAAATTAGAAAAATTGCCGGTGGGTACGTAGGCAGAAAGGGGTGACCCAAAAGGGGAGGGGATGTCAAATAGTGGTACATTCACGGAGTACGTACTGTATGGATGGCCTCTTCGCATATTTTTTTTTCAATGTGATTCAAACCATTTTTAAAAGAGAACGTACCTACTGTACTTTCGAAAGAGGAAAAACGCCTTTTACTTTTACATTGAAAATCACATTTTAAAAATATCTGTAAAACTTATAAGTTATGTAAATGATGTAAACTTTCATCTTCAAAACTTGGAATGTGATATTTTGTAAAGGTTGCTGACATTTTAAAAGAATTATCAAAATCTGGGGCAAATCTGAAAAGTGGTGTAATATGTCGATATAGTTTCCGATTTGCTAAGTTTTGAAGATTGTTGTTTGTTGTAATCGTTTGAAGGAAACAGTGAATGAAATATCGTAATTTGTGAAGTAAACGCAGTAAATGTTATGAGTACAAAATTTCACTGAAATTGCACAGACACAATTTTAAAATGTTCGCTTATTAAAATTATTTTGGTACATATAGAGCATAGACCCTGCATTATTCGATTGATCTTCGATAAAGGTTATAAATAAATAATGGTCAGAGCAAACAATAACCTAGAGGCATATTACGATGTCTTGCATATTTATGCGATATCAAAATTCAAAAGTGCCTCCAACCAATTTGCATTATCGAGGTAATTTGACCACCGTAACGTTGATTTTTGGCCTCAGCAAATAGTGAAGCAATTTTTGCAAAACTTCATGCAATTAGACCTAAATGTTTTGCGACACGAAGAAATCGGCGAAAATTGGATTGGGTAAAGTCAATAAAATCATAATTGCAACACAAATAAATAATTTTGAATGAAAAAGTTTTGACCGCATTGGTAAGAAATATGTTCGCATGTTGAAATCAATCTTCAAATTAAAATGTTTGTAATTGGACAACTGTAATCTGCCTAGAGATATTGGATTAGGGTTCTTTGCAAGTTTTTCGAAGACGTGACCGCAAACTGAGAAGTAGAGTATTTGATCAGGAAACTACTGAGGGGAAAATAGCATGAATAACCGGTGTTCAACATTCTCAACAGAGATAAATTCACGAATGAAAACTTACAAACAGATAAACTAATATCTAAACACAAAACAGTAAAAAATAAAGATTGGATTAAGAATAATAGTAACCGTAGCAAATATTAAATGTCAATAAAAAATGTAAACAAATAAAAAATTGTTCGAAAAATGAGACAGAAAATGAATGAACAAATCATCACCTTTGTGACCACAACTAAGGATAATTTTCTCGGAGAAATTAAACTTTATTTGCAGATAGACAGACAAGAAAAATCGTTAAATTCCGCTAAGAAATGTGCTAACCTTCTGATTTCGACAAAATATTGAACTTAATTTTTGACAGTTGAGTAGATGAATATAAAATTACTTACGTGAACATGGATTTGAGTTTCTAGCAGTGGCTCTTCGCCATGGTATATCATTATAAAGTGGAGCACATTTCTGACAATCATCTCCAGCTGTAGAGTGCTCACAGCGACATACAATTTTACTTTTCTTTCCTCCGTCTAAAATTCTTGTTACGCATTCTGAAGCATGTCCATTACATTTACAACGTCCACCGATAGCCCAATCTGATATTGCAAAATAATAACTGCGTAAAACATATTCATCTCCGAAAACTTCATCACCAAATGTGTTCAATTTATCTAAATCAATTCGAATTGCAGATGCAGTGACCCAATCTTGCAATTCTGGACTATTATCAAAATTATATGCTTCTGGGCGATGTTCCAAAGTTGAAAATGCAACGTTGCCACCGCTTAAAGGTGAAATATTACTAAATTCGTTAGTACATAGAGCGACTTTTTGATTAGACCTTGTAACAATTGCTTTATCTTCTAAACCGTATTGTCTTCTACATGAACCAGAATAATATTGATATGGAATCCAAGGTGAATTCTGTTCGGTAGAAACTTTTTTTGAAATTCGAAATGACTGTGGTCTAGATGTATGAAAACGTATTCTAATGTATGTAATATCGTAAGTTTTGCCTAAATCAAGAATTAACCAAACTGGATGTTTATTTTCAAATAATGTTTCTGATTGCCACCATGATTTATCTGTGTCGTCTTTAATATCTGTGGTATAATCGGCTGGATGATTTTCAATTTGACTTGATGCATCGCAAATTTGACAAATTTTTGTCGCGCCGGTAACACCAGTTTGGACACAATATCGTGAAGGTGGTGTTCCGCATGTATTATTTGCAATTACTTTTTTACGCCATGCAGCATTTACAAATTCAGGTATACATCTTTGTGGTTGATTATTATCGGTATAACATTTGATACGACCAGTTTGACACACAACACTATTGTAAAATGTATGTAATACTACAACCAAAGTTGTGAATAAAATGCCATATTTATCCATTTCAAATTTTAATTCTGACTAGATAGATTATAAATGTTTTGAAATTAGTTGCAAAAACGACGGGTAACTTTTGCAATGATCACCCAGCTAGATAGCTAGCTCTGAGGGCAAACAGCACAAAACAGCAGCGAACAACACTCCCAGCTCCAAGGAACACCCGATCGCAGACACACGAAAGGCGGTGAATGTGAAAAGAATTCACTTCACGATTTAGCCATATATAAAACTTGTAATAAATACTCCAACAGCTTCTTTGATAATAACGTAATTCAGGTTTCACTGACAGTTCTTTAAAACGTCAGCTGTGTATAAGATGAAAAAGGAGACTTCTTCTTGGAGTTGAAAATACTAATATCTTGCCGCTTTCCAACAAGCAACCTTGTGCTAACTTAAAACTGCGGTTAACACGATGTCTTCTTGAAAACGGATAGACATGAAATAAACAAACGAGATGGAATTTTTCCAAGGTGTTTTCTGAATATAAAACGGAAAAGACAGCTAGATGGCTGGTTCCTGTAGCGTAATTACTCTGTGAGGGATTTTAGTGTCACGGCTTTTGCTCGTTGTGACTGTCGGAGACCGGACGTTGTTTGCGACAAAACACGAAACACATCGCAAAAAAATATTTGACGAACTATTTTCTTTGTTGCCACTTTTTAAAACGTAATAATCAATTTAATTTCTGCAAAGAACAAGAATAGACTACAAATATGACTAATTTGATAATTTTATGATAAGTTGCAGTTGTTTATTTATCAAATTAATGCAAAATATTTTATTTATAAATCTTAGTCAATTTATCATATTTTGTTGTCGGAAGTAAAGACGGTATAATTTTTTTTGAAGTTCTCAAAACATGACACCAGTTCGTGTGGTTTCCTGTCTGTAGTCTCGTATTGTTTAACTTTGCTGCCGCAAGGTTATGAGAAATATTTTATATTCAAACGAATGATTTCCTATGACAATCGGGTGTAAATTATTATCACTACACTACAAATTAAAGTGAAATATTGTTTTTTTGTTTTATCTTTCTTCAATATCTAATGTGTGTCGTTTCAGTATGCATATTCAATATATTTTTGAAAATTTCGACTGTGCTATCTATCGGTTATCGGTTATCTGAGAAGTTTAGACCATCGAGTCTACTCAGACAAAGGAAAGGCTACGAAGTAAAGCAATAATCAGTCGACAACCCAACGATATACAATTATTCATAAACAGTGATATAAACAATAAAACCTGTCAATAACGACCAAAGATAAATTTCTCACTGTGGCCACAGAAGACAAGAAGACTGGTCACAATTTGTAGAATGACCGCTATAGCTAGGTGGTCTTTACACAGAGGTATAAACCAATGCATTTCAATAGATGGTTGATTCAGCGAACTGAAACAATTTTCCAGCAGTTTCTGGGCAAAACAGGAACCATGTAGTTATAGACAGTCACATCATAGGAATGTGCCGTCCCTCTTATGCCTTACATATTTGCTACACAAAGAACGCCACAAATCACGGTCAGACATAGCTGACAAAGAAACTTAAATTTAATTATCATATTTTCATATTACATAACATGCTAGTTAGCTCTCATATGAAATATTATAGAATCATTAATTAATATAATATGATGTAAACACATGTATGTGAGAGTGATTAATGTTTGTTAAACGTTAAAACAGAGCATACTATGGAATTGGAACAAAGATGAGGCAAAAACCTTTTCCGTTTTCATGCGTTGATTTTGCAAACCGTCCTATGATCGCAAAAATAAACGTGCGATACTCCGAGTAACGGAAAATTCTGCATCGCGCCTGATGTCCTGCTAACAAATAGTATAGATGGTGGCTTGTTATATGCCCAGAGAAAAAACGATGGATACAATTATATTGGATCATCCCAATTAAGAATAATGAAACCTTCGATCAAGAGGTAGACTCCGGTATTAGAGCCTAGAACCTAACTAGCTAGCCAAACATGGCCCCCTAGGCCTTTAGTAACAATCGATTTACTTCGGTGTTACAGTCATCATCGTCATCATCTTCATTTATTGAGTTAAACCTTTAAGCCTAGACAGGCTTTTTTTCAAAGGGCTCATTATAAAAAAAAATATGAAATACAATATAATGTTTTTTAAAAATACCAAAACTAAATAATTAATCTATTTACAATAGCATAGTTTTACACATTCTGCTATAAAGTCGAACTGTCAGCGGTCATTTTCATTGAGGATGGCAGATCGTTCCACAAACGAGACTACTCTAACCCAAATTAATAAGAAGCAAAAACCCTATCTACACGCAGTAATGCAGTAGTCAGTTCTACATCCAAACGATATACATAAGCAGTGGCACAAATCTGCCGATAACGACTAAAAATGAACTTCCCACTTTTTGCCACAGAAGACACAAAGTAGTAAAACTCAGATTGGCCAAATGACCGCCATAATCAGGTTGTCTTTACACAGTCAATATTCTATCATCAATAAACAACAACCCCTCCCACAATAAGAGTAAACATCATCAAGTGATAAGTCTGACACCGATACACATTGAAAACATCCTGTTACTAGCGACCAAACGGCACATTCACATACACTCTTTGGCCTTAGAAGACAGGTTAAAGCAATGCTCAGATTGATCAATTTGTGAAATTATTGCTATAGTCAGGTGGTCTTGACACAAATGGAAAAGCAAAGCTATCATAATGTACATTTGTACGTTGTAAGCCATTTAAAATGAAAGTATATATAGAGACCATCAATTCATGCAGACATAAAATTTCATATTTTTATAATTAATATTCATTCTAATTAATTCACACAATTCTTTAATTAAATTATAACAACAACATATACACAAATGATTTTGTGTTAACAATTTTTGAAATCTTCAAGCATAAAATTTCATATTTCAATTCAATTTACAATTAAAAAAACAACAGATATATTTATATAATAAGCATTGGAAATATTACCTTCATTAAAAAAAATAAAATATCATATACAAATATTTATAGCTAATATGTATAATTCTTACATCATTTTGAATATATCGATCCATTGTTGATTCTTGATATATTATTTATGTACATCAAAGTTATTTAAAACCTAATTCAAAATGTCAAGCCACAATAAATATCAATATCTGTGGTGGTCTATACAAATTAGACTATGGCTTATTTAGTTAGACCATGGCTTACTTAGTTAGACCATAGTCATTTCCCCATGTTTTGTATTATCATGGGTATCATCTAATCGCAAACTAACCTGAGGTCTTCCATCTGTCGATACAATTGAAATTCTTTTTAAAATTCTAGAATTTCTTTCTAATGTCATAGATGTAATTGATCTTTCTGCCCGTACAGCATTATTACGATGTTGATTGGGTATAGGTAACGTGCTATAACATGAGACAGACCGTTGTTGATGAGTTGTGGTCGAGACATGTTTTTTTTCTCTTAATATAACTTGCTGTTTCATAGCTGCAACTTCAGAATATGTACGGAGGTTTTTATCCCCAATTGTAAGTGTTGGACGTGGTGACGCGTCATGAAAATCATCACTTGAAGATGGAAATACTGGCGAAGATAAAACTCTTTGCATGTTAGAGAGTTGACTTTCAATAACATCTCGACTTGTACCAACTAAAGCATTTAAAGACAGTTTGTATACTGCATGCGGACGATTTAATGTATGTAAACCATCGTCGACAGAATGTGAACGATCACGCACAATTGCCTCACTTTTTGTTGATGACATTACTTTAATTGAACTGAAGTAGATATCATACTGTAATATAATAATAAAAGAAATATAGTCAAAAACCTGTTATAACGGTCACCTCTATACAGCGACCACCTGTCTATAATGGTCACTCTTGTTGTGTCTAAAATAGCATTTTCTATTGAATAAAACATGTATATAAATGCTACCTGTCTATAGTGGTCACTTCATCTACCTCTAATAAATGGCTGTTATATACAGGTATGATAGAATAAACATTCTTAACGTAACTTCTTAACACTCAAAAATTACAAACCTGCAAGAGAACATTGCTCTTATATAATCTACACATTGTACAAAATTTAATTGTGATAGATAAAGTATGTAGAAAATTATAACCTTTTGAAAATGAGTAATTATGTAGTTAATCATTTCTTCATTAAAAAGTATCATTATTTAACTTTAAGTATCTATAATATTTTCTTTACCTTAGCAGATATGAAAACCAATTTTGGATATAAGGAGGTATGAACTAGGTTGCCATTGACAATTAATCTGACTTCAATTGAGTTTTGAGTGAACGCAAGGACATATGGGAATGCACAAACTAATAGGAAATAGAGCAGCATAAAAATTTCAACAATACATTAAAACAGAAATTTACCTACTAAGCAAACACTCAAACCTGTTATAACGGTCACCTGTCAATAGTGGCCACTCTAATAAACTTTAAATAGTATTTTCTATTGAATCAATCCTGTATATAAATACCGTCTATCTAGATTCGTTACTCTTGCAATGTCTAAAATGTATTTTCCGATGAATATTATCTACACCGAATATAAAGGCCACCGGCTGCAAATAACGGTCAATTTATCCATATATACAGGTTTCATTGCATTCTATGGAATTAGCCCTGTTTATAAAGGTCACCTGTCTATAGTGGCCAACTTATGCAGTTCTTATAGTTGACTGTTATATACAGGTTTTACTGTATTCTTTCGAATTAACCCTGTATACAAAGTTCACCGGTCTATAGTGGTCAGTTTATCTCCCCTCAAAGATGGATGTAATATACAGGTTTCAATATAGTGTTTACTTTGAAATCCTGATAATAGATTTGTATCTTTGTTCCTTGCAGAAAACTCCATTTACAAAATAATCACCTGTAGTAAAAGGAACAGAGTTCCAGTGAAATTTCACAAGATCTTCAGTATTTCTGTTCAGTTTACGAAAAATAGAATGATCTACAAAGGAAAATAGATTAAACAATAAATATACACAGTTCACACTTCTCGTGTATCTTGGATATTTTTTTATTTTTCACATAGTCTCTCATCAATAATTATTGATTATTGGGCATTATAAGAGTGCATATTATAGTATAACAGTCACCTCTATACAACGACCACCTGTATATAGTGGTCACTCTTAATGTCTAAACTAGTATTTCTTTTGAATCGAACCTGTTATAACAGTCACCTATATACAGCGGCCACCTGTCTATAGTGGTCACTCTTGTAATGTCTAAAATAGTATTTGTATTGAATCGAACCTGTATATAAAGGCCATCTGTCTATAGTGGTCAATTTATCTACCTCTCATAGCTGGCAGTTATATACAGGTTTCACTGAAGTGTGGGCTTTAGGATAAAGATGATTCCTTATCGGAGCAGCGTGATGAAATATGGCTAGGATTTACAGTTGTGTTAACCTGTTGAGGCCTGACATCCATCATTGTCAACTCATATATGTATAAATATATTTCTGTAATGTAAAATCAATCACGTGTTGTTCATAGGTCTTCAGTGTAGCCGTGAGAACATTTCTGAATTTTGTATTTGTGTCGTAATCAATTAGCATCAAAGCCATGTTATCTAACTAGCCTCTTATCGATGTACTATATAAGATATGTTCTTTAAAAATATCTTCATTTTAGTGATAGTTCTACGCAAGTTCATTTGAATATATTTTCATACAGTATTAAAACGAAGTAAATCTTCTTTGTTGAAAGTGTTATCAAAAACTTACTATTATAGGAGAGAAGAAGCTCTGGATTGTCAGTATCCATTGTATCAACAGCAGAGATAAGACGAGGATGCTATCAAAATCAATTCAATCATTGTACAGTCAAACCTGTTATAACGTTCACCTCTATACAGCGGCCACCTGTCTATAGTGGTCACTCTTGCAATGTCTAAAATAGTATTTTCTATTGAAATAACCCTGCATATAAAGGCCATCTGTCTGTAGTGGTCACTCTTGCAATGTCTAAAATAGTATTTTCTATTGAAATAACCCTGCATATAAAGGCCATCTGTCTGTAGTGGTCACTCTTGCAATGTCTAAAATAGTATTTTCTATTGAATTAAACTTGTATATAAAGGCGACTGGCCTATCATGGTCAATTAATCTACCTCTCGTAGCTGGCAATTATATACAGGTTTCATTGTAATAGAAACATTGTAACAACAATAATACAAATACAGTCAAATTGTTATAACTGTCACCTAGCTATTATCTCTATATAGGGCCATTAGTTTATAGCGGTCAACTTTTGTTTGTCAGACATATTATTTTCGATTAAATCAACCCTGTATATAAAGGCCACCTGCATATAGTTGTCAATTTATCTACCCCTCATATCATAGCTGGCGGTTATAAACAGCATCTATTATACAACGTACAGCACAACTATTTTCAAATAGTTATAATAGTTCAAACAGTATATAATTCAGACAAAATGAATGAAATTTAAAAAATATTCTAAAATGTAGGATAGCTTGGATAATTGTAATGGATTTCAATGGAAACAATACTAAACAAAGGTAAAAATGGTCTGAAATCCGCTAAAATGTTAGAAAATTCTCATGTCTACAGTACTTAAACTGATTATTAATAGTCACAACCTCTGTTACCATTCATGGGACAAATTTAGTTTTACGTTTCTGTTATGTTCAATACTGTACACCATATAACTCATAGAAACAACACCATTACTTTTCAAAAACTCAAAATGAGCAAACCCCTGTAGACCGAGCGCCACAGAACTAAAACGGCAGGTTTCTCCGAGCAACTTGAAAATCACATAAAAGTGTTCATAAAAATATGCTGAACAATTACCTATTCCTTGTTTTAATTAAATTCTATTGTAAACCCTTCAAAAATCCAATTTATATTTCATGATTCACGGTCAAAGCCTTCTTATCATTTTGAAAAATGCTGGATGTGAGCTTCATGGTCTTTGATTCTTTTGTTCTCCCAAGATTTTGCAAATTCATGGAAGCATGGTGAAAACACAAAATGTATGAATTGTGAGGGCTCTGACCGTGAAATGATTTATAAATTCATCTCTGGTGAGCTCCACAATAAAATTTGACCAAAACAAGGAATAGGTAATTGTTCAGCATATTTTTATGAACACTTTTATGTGATTTTCAAGTTGCCCGGAGAAACCTGCTGTTTTAGTTATGTGGCGCTCGGTCTACTGCCTATAAATGTTTAACATGATCAACCCCACTTCTGGCTAAACTTAATTTCAACTCAAAGTATAACTCCTATCTTTGTAGAAAAACCTCCTAATCAATAATAAAATGCTACACTTACTTTTCCATTGGAAATTTTGTGAATGGTTTTAATTTCTCTCGTTACACGATTGATTAAATCAAATCGATCACGTTGACCAACACATATATTTAATGTTCGACTTCCATCGACGATAATTGTAGCTAACGTTGGTACATCTGATACAAAGGTATCCTAAAATTGAAAATAAAAATGTTTACAGAACTAGTTTTATACAATGTATAGTCATACCTGATACAATGATCGCCTTTATATAAGGACCACCTGTTTACAGTGGCCAATCTCTATATTCGACTCTACATATTTAAAAAGCAGGAATCTCCAGGCAACTTAAAATTCGCATAAAATTGTTCATAAAAATAACATAGATAATTTCTTGTTTCTTGTTTTATACAAACATTATTGTGAAGCAGCTCACCAACAATGAATTTACAACAGTCATGGTGGTATGATCATAGTGGTGATTTGATGGTCAACACACAAACACAAACACACACACACACACATGTTGGCATTTCCATGGTGCTACCATGGATTCAATAACATATTTTCCCTACAAGGATTCTAAGTTTGCTTTCAAAAATGTTTGAGGTGATCAAATCATGTACTTGTTTTGCATAGCTTTTATTTCAAGGGTTATTGTCCATAAAATATGATAAAATTTGTACTTTTTAACTTCCACAGAAAAGAAAGCAAATCAGTTTTCGTTTGCCTGCTTCTATAACTTGAAAACAACCATTTTTCTGCATCCTTCTGAATATGTACTAGCCTTTCGGGACTCTCAGACTCAGTATCACCCATTATATCGAACCATGTTTTTGATTGTACATTCAAACCTGTTGTAAAGGTCACCTCTATATAGTGACCACCTGTCTATAGTGGTCAATTTATCTACCTCTCGTAGCTGGCCATTATATACAGGTTTCACTTTATTGCATCTTCTGCAGGCCTGTTTATGCTTCAATATAATAGATAAGGGGTCTCTCAAGAATTTCAATTATGGAAGCCAATGTTAAAATGCTTACCCATTCTGGCGAAAAGCCATCAACAAGTGATGAATAAGCACTATTTGTATGAATTAAAAGATTGTAATCCCATCGCAGTAACGTAACACGACGATTAACACAGTATGCCAGACAGAATGGATTAGAGCTAGGTGAACTGACTGTGAATAAATGACAACCTGTTTGCAAGAAAAACACAAGAAAAGATTTAAAATCCAGTCAACTCCCACCTGTCTATAGTGGTCACACTTTGTGTGTCTAAAATTGCATCTTCCATTGAATCAACCCTGTATGTAAAGGTCACCTGCATATAGTGGTCAAATTATCTACCTCTCATAGTTGGCTGCTATATACAGGTTTCACTGTATGCATATATTGTATGTTATACTGTATGCAATAAATTTGTACATGATCAAAATATGGCAAGTTACAACAGGAACAACAATGCTACAATAAAACACGTATATTGTACCATCAATAATATCAAGATAGACTGACCTTAAAAGATAGGGATAAATTATTCACAGGAAAGATTCAATATGAAAATTCATATGGTCACTATAGAAAGGTGGCCACTATAGACAGGTAGTCGCTATATACAGGTTATTTTTTTAGCAGGTTCTATGGTAATGAGATTTATAAGAATATGCTATTTCCTGCCAACCAAGGCAGAGTAAAATCATAAAAAGTTACAATTCTCAAATAAAACACTGCACAAACCTTTGCTTCTTGATAATCTATATTGTGTTAAATCTTTTCTTGCTTTTGAATAATGTCTTTTTTGTTCAAATTCAGAAACAGGAACAACGTATAATCTTGGATCTGAGGAAACAAGACTTAAATTGCTATACTATTATATTAAACACACATATTTAGTAGCAGTTGATTATTCAAAGCAAACCTTTGTCGGTGATGAAAATTACAAGACCATAAGATTCTACGACAGTAAGTTGTTTAGCAACACAGCTTTGATCAAAAACTTGTTGAAAATCACCTCCTGAAAGAAGAATACTATATTATAATTAGATGTCAGTCTGATACTAGCAGCCAGTTCATTCTCGAACACTTGATTGCCTCTGGTAAAATTATTCAATCTGATAAGTCCAACTGACCACCTGACAACTTAGAATAATTATTATGCTAGTGAAAAAATGATATAGTATCCACATGGTCACATTCCATATTTAACGTGACTACGATAAAGCTTACTTAAGTGAAATGCCAACGTAAGTTATCTTTAATCTAATTTTAAGACTCTGTAATCTATCTCAAGGTCAAACAATCATGGTTACAACATACATGGTTTCATTTCCAAATGACACAAATCTGCACTACTATCAATCAATTAGCTATTGACAGTTTCATTGTGTGGTGAAAAATGCATCAATCCCCGGCCCTCTCCTCAGACGAATACAATAACATTGCAACGCAATGCACTCCCCAAGTGATACAGTGCAAAGTCCATCAGTAAAAATAGGATTATGACACTACTGCCTTAACAACTGTTATGACTACATTTCACTTGAAGATTTATTATGAAAATAATGGAGCTATGAAATACTTATTCAGTAGCTCAAGCCCGAGCTCAAGCCATTGAATGAAGCTCCACACCAGTTACGTACTTCCAGCACTGAAAGAGCAAACTGATCACTTTGAATTCAAGGCAATTCTTTAAGAGATGTTTTGTTAGAAACTTTCCTCCCAGTATTATTGCATAGACATTTTGAATATAATTTTTGAATCTTTATGTTATCAAAGATTCTAACATTAAAAATTAATCAGAAAAAGTAATAATTATTTGCAAAAAAAATGTTAATGTTTCAGATATTGTGATACGGATCGCTGTTTTCAAGCCGTCCGGCAGCCAGCCAGACCCACTTGCCTCAGTCACCCAAAATCATGGATACACCCCTGTATGATACACTTGAGACGCTGATAAGGTTTGTTGTGTGATTTCTGCATTATGCAAACACAGCTTTTGTTCAATAATTGCTTAATATCATTTAATTTACCTTGCACATAGTAAAGACCAAAGGGTGTTGATAAAATAAGACCATCACCTATTCAAAATAATAAACAATTTTATAAACACTATTACAGTCAAACCTTTTATAACAGTCACCTCTATATAGCGGCCACCTGTCTATAGTGGTCACCCTTGCAATGTCTAACAATAGTATTTTCTATTGAATCAACCATGTATATAAAGGCCACCTGCATATAATGGTCAATTCATCTACCTCTCATAGGATGTTATATACGGGTTCCACTGTATTCTCAATCAGTCTCCTAGTCCATAGTCTATTAGGGTCTGTTATAATTATAATAATCGTAATAGTAATAATTATATCCTCAACTCAATTAAAGCTGTTTGGTAGATTTCTCACGCTGATCACAGATGATACAACATCTAAGCAAATAGAGGGCCAACCAAGAGAACCAATATTTACCTAAACATATTACATTTCTCTGTTCTCACTTACCAAGTGAATCGCCGCATATCACAGGCATACCAAAATCTTCAATAACACATTCAGCATCCCAAGGCTTTACAAATGAAAAAAACAAAAATCAGAATACCCGAATACCAATAATCTACTGAAATCAACTTGATGTTCAAAGCAAAAAACGTATCCACAAGGGGGGTTCATAATGATGGAAGATTGCCACAAAAACATTTTGCAAGCATTTTTGAATCACAACATTTTGCATAATATTTGTAAAGCGAGTGTTTCACAGAAGTACAGCAATAGGGTAGCTAGCGATATATCAATTATTTTCACACATAAAACGAGAGCTCAAAAATGCATGCTTGATCACAATTGTCAGCCATATTGCGGATTCTTGCCTCCCCATTCATGGATAATACTTGTGACATCACATATTGGCAGTCTATGTAAGTCTATAAGTTAGATGAACAGAAGAGAAATACATATCATACTTACTGCAAACGTAGCAGAAGGTGTGCGGCCTGCATGAGCCAGACTTGTTGGTGCGTGTCCATGCATAATTTTGGATACTTTTAAAGACTAAAAACAGCAACACAATCCCATATCATTTGTTGTTGAAGTTTAGCAGACACTTGAACTTACAGAATCTTTGTAAGCAATTACAGTCAAATCTGCTACAATCGTCTCTATTGCAATGTCTAAAATAAGATTTTATATTGGATCGACCCTACATATAAAGGGCACCTGTATATAGTGGTCAATTTATCTACCTTTCATAGCTGGCTGTTACATACACGTTTCACTATATAGTAGTATTTTCTATTGGATAAACCTTGTATATAAAGGCCACAATGTCCACAAACTGTCCATGAACACCTTATAAAAGTTCATGAATGATCTAACAACATTTTGTGAAAATTGGGCCATCAATTGTTCATGAAAACATAATAAATAAATAACAAATAATTAATTAATACAACAAATAACATAATTAATAAACTAGTACCTGTCCAACTTCAACAAATGCTTTCCGTTTTTGATCGCTTCTCTTATGACCTTGATACCTTCTTGCAAACTTGTTTTGTTCAAATGATTTTCGCAAAGAAATTTTCCTCTGAAAGATAAAAACATTCACTAAAATTGAACCAAAAGCAAAACGTATGTATATTAAAATACTATTTAAATTGTTTGCCTGTTTTGTGTTTATTCAGGAGCCGATAAGCCAACATAAGGTAGGTAGGCAACCAACAGATGGGATAGGGAGCTTCAGGAGGCTACAATATGGATGGGACAGGGTTGTTTTAAAACAGAGACACAGCAGACATGTTGAAACAGCCCCAGCTATTATCTATTGGCTCTTCTTCAGTAAGAAAAATGAAAATGAAAACAATAAGATGTAGAATACATGCATAAGAATAACGTTCAGTCGAAAGGTAGGAAAACCCTTGAAAACCTAGTACAGTCAACCTTGTTATAACGATCATCTCTATAGAGCGGCCACCTGTCTATAGTGGTCACTCTTGCAATGTCCAAAATAGTATTTTCTATTGAATTGAACCTGTATATAAAGGCCACACCTGTCTATAGTGGTCAATTTATCTACCTCTCGTAGCTGGCTGTTATATACAGGTTTCACTGTATCAAAACAATAACTAGATTAGTATTTCTTTGTTTTGGAGCTGAGATAGACAAGGAGGAATTCCGCTGATCGGAGGAAATTTCTCATGTCTGATAATTTAATTATTTACTTGGTTTTGTAACAAAATTTAGTCAATCACACATAGGAGAATAAAGTTGAGACTTTGCAAAAACTCATCTTATATTTACGTTCCTGCATCTTATATTACGTTTGCTAGAACATATTTGTAAATTTGACTACCTTTACTAACGACAGCGGGACAAATAGAAATACTGAGCACAAGATAATATCCAACAGCCCTATACTTTTAATCTTTAGTCTTGAAATTTTTTTAATGTTCAGACATGAAAATTCAAATTTCATAAACAGTCGACAGAAATCTGTGGTATTTTGATAAATTTTAATCGCTTTCAATGACAAAAAATAATAACTACAGTACAGTTTCACAAGAAACAAAATAGTCTGAAATCCGCTAAAAGTCTGAAAATGTCTGAATATTTGAAGAAACCCATTAACATAAAGTCTATATGTTACTTAAACTTACAGTACTGACAGGCAAATGATCAGATTGTAAACCTTTCAACAAAGCATCAAGTGTTCGTTGTCTTTTATTACTAAATACAGGACTACAGTAAGCTGCTTTTTCACCATTCATTACTACAAGAACAAAGTAATATAAAGTAGTAATCAGTAATGAAAAATCTTAACCTATAAAACAGAGTTTCCAAAACTATTTGTTCATCCATCAGTTCGTCATTTTTCAACCAAATATTTTGCACATAGTATTATCAGAACCGCTGGTATCTAAACTAGTTTATCGTATACGTTTCGTTTCTATTTTCGGTTTATCATTTTGTAGCGAAATAAAACAAATCTTTTCCATGGCTATCTTTTGCGGCTCCCAACCGCAAACTAGCAAAAACAAGGGTTTCTCCCCATTCGATTTCCAAAGCAACGGTTATTCATCATTGATTCTTCACAAACTGAAAACATATTTAAGGTGATTTCAACTCTGCTCAAAGTAACCCAGTAACGTGGGAACCTTATTGCTAGTAATAAATATTTTTCTACACAAGAGCGCTTGAGATCAGTTAAAATGGAAAAAAAAACACAAAAACAAGACACCATCAAAGGACATTTAGGAATATCAAAATGTTTTCTGAGATCAGTTATTTGTAACTCTATGATATATTTTTGGGTCTTTTAGTTGATTGGCAATCTAGAATCACCCCTTATCTTAAAGTATTTACATAGAAATCCTTCAAGAAGGATTATAAAACACTTTCTTAACTTTTTAACTTACATTTTGTTAGAAGCAATGCACGGAAATCTTCAGCATTATCAAAGATAGATGAACAAGGCAGAGGTGGACCAAAGACAGGAACATTCTCTTCGGAGTAAACAGAAAGCCTAGAAAAACAAAATAATTAGAGCATGTTTGACATTGATCTGGGATGCATAATATATCAGAAAAATATATTTATACGCAGACACAGACAACTTGCTGACAAGAAGATGGCAGATTGTTTAATTTGCGCTTGTCTGAAAAACTCTGTTTATTGATCGATGCATAATTGTTTTGAATTTCGAAGACCCAAGACGTTGTTAATTAATTAGCTGTTAAAGGGACAAGATTGACCGGCGACCGCTGCGAGCACAAGTTGAATTTATGCTTAGCGTAATTCAACCGTCTCGCTTTGAAACTATTGTTCTACGCAGGCCTAAGCTGTTATAAATTCATGTCAACAATATACATTGTGTTGTGTTATTGTATAAACATGCACGTGATCCGAAGTGCGTAGCGCCTGCCGGTCATTTTTGCTCCTTTAAATAGCGTGAGAATATGTGACACATTTTACATGCATTGCACGAGGTCTAACGGTCTAACTAATGACAGTCTATGACGCTTTACTTCAAAGTGCAGAAAGGCTGGTTTAAACCCCAACTCAGTTCCAATTATTACTATTGTTCCTTTCCAGTTTTACAACTAGCTTACTTTTAGCAAACATCATCTTCATTTCATTTACAGAGAATAAAATATCAAAGCCCATTAATAATCATGTGAATTATTTCTGGTATCTTGTTTTTAAATCTCAAGCTATAAAGAAACAATGGGCCAATGACTTACTATTGCAGTTATCAAAACTTATTTGAAGAGCCACATGGAAATTTACAAAGCAATAAAGCGACAAAAACATCAAACTTTGGTTAGAAGTCAGATGATATATCTGAGCAATACATCATCGGTGTCATTTCCTATTCATTCCCTCATCATACAATCCTATATAATTATTTCATGTATGTATCATTACTTTATGTTTGTAATCAAAGTCTGTACAATTGATGTATTATTCTTACTGTATAAACAAGAAAGCAAGTTGAGTCTAACAGGCATTAGCATTATAATTAGTTCAGATGAGAATGATTACCTATACAATCCTTTTTTCTTGTCATGTCGCACAACAGCAAAAACATCTGATCATTAAAAGTCAAGAGCAATAACAAAAGCAGCATAAACATATTACAGTCAAACCTGTTATAACGGTCACCTCTATACAGCGGTCACCTGTCTATAGTGGACATTCTTGCAATGTCAAAAATAGTATTTTCTATTGAATCAAACCTGTACATCAAGGTCACCTGTCTACAGTGGTCAATTTATCTACCTCTAGTAGCTGGTCGTTATATACAGGTTTCACTGTACCTATTTATCTTCAAACGTAAAATAACAAGAAAATCCCCAAAAAATAAAATTATTAGTACTATTAGTAGTCTACTATGTGTCAGATCATGGGTCATCAAATATCATCATTCAATCTAAAATAGAAATATCGATGATGTATTAAAGTTATGAAAAGATACGGGTAAATTTTGATCTAATCATTGATGGTTTAAAATCAATGTCTTCGTCAATTGGACCATCAACAAATACAATCACAGCAATGTCATTGCCAATATGACGTTTCCTTTCAACCTAAACATTGAATAATAATAATAACACAATGTAAGTAAAAACACTGTTATCAATGTGTACCCTGTTTAAAATTTAAATCAAATTCAACTAAAATGTTGGATAAAATTAAATGAAATCAAATTAAACAAATACAATCTACCGAACATGAGTCATAAAACAAGTTAAGGTCAAAATGTTGAGTTTTAATTTTTTATGAGTTTACGTTATAAAACCGTTAGAGCTTGTTAACAGTCGTTAAAGCTCACCTGTTGTGAATCGTTTGAGAAAGGTAGCATCAATGAAACATGAAACATGATCTCGTGTCCTTGGAATGTTGTATAAAGCGAATGGGTACCTGTTGTATCATCTAAGAAATAGAACCAAAACAACCATAGCAAACAACATCTTCATTTTCAACATCTTACTTACATTATAAATCAAAATATTATACGCTAAAACGCTTGAGGCATTGATGTAAACAAATAGATTGTCTGATGTAGAGCTGTGGGCAAACAACGGAAATTTTTACAACCCGATTTCTTCACAGCTTTTCTAGAACAACTAAGAGGGTCTGGACTGAGCAGAAATGAAGCCATGGAGAAGCAATAACATCGAAAGAGTTTGGTAAAGTTTTAATTCAATTCAAGTTCAAATTCAAACAAAGTGGTTCGAAATGGACGATGAATCATCATCATCATCATTTATTCAGTCGTCCAATGACAATGAAGTCGTCCAATGAAAAATCCTTTAAAAATGTTTGATGCCCATCAAAAACACAATGCGGCAAAAAAAGTACACAATGCGGCAAAAAAAGTACACAATCCAACAAGTCAGAAAAATACTAAATGAGAAGGATTTTCAAAGGGTTTTAAAAGTCAGGCATATGTTGTTGTTGTTTGCCCAGGAGTAATTCCAATAAAACATTCTTATGTAGAATTGATGAAAATCAGATTTGATAAATAATGAGAACATTCAAGCATCATGGCAAACCCATCTTTGGAATTCATTAAAACTGATTTATGTCTTTTCGATCATTGTGTTCATTTGGGTTCTGTTCACTTGAAAATCTGATATTTTATTTGACACAAAACAAAACAGGCCCACTAGCAATTAGGCCAAACAAGCCCTTGTGAAAATAGTTTAAGCCCATCACAAGGACGCACTTCTTATATTTACACACACATACGTTTTATATCCAAGCCACCACGATAACAGTTCCAGTCTTTTAACCTAACAGTGTCACCTAATAGGTCAAGAAAGCGTTCAAAGGTTGGACTGCCATGAACTAAAGTAAGAGAAATAACACATTAAAATAATTAGTGTTTTCGATTTACTATCTATACAAATTTACTAGTACAGTTAAACCTGTATATAACAGCCAGCTATGAGATGTAGATGAATTGACCACTATATGCAGGTGACCTTTATATACAGGTTTAATTCAATAGGAAACACTATTTTGGACATTACAATAGTGACCACTATAGCCAGGTGGCTGCTGCATAGAGGTGACTGCTATAACAGGTTATAACTCGGCTACAATAAGTTTCATATTTGACATCAAAAGGCAACAATTAAGCATGGATAATTACTACAATCAATAAAAACATTGATATATTTCATATCTCACCGTTAGCAAACATTTCATCATCAGTCGTCTGACCTTGCTTTGCGTAAATAATACCAAATTTAAAATTTACAGAACCCTAGAAATATTAATAATAGAAATTAAATTTCCAAGACAATATTGTGAAAGTAAACCATCTTTTTTTCATCAATCAATACGGTTATCAAATACACTCATGCAAAATAATTTTTATATCATTGACGAATTAAAAGTCTTGGTGTAGATGCTATCGGATCTATAGACTAGTGGTTGTGTACCAGAATCTGATCCTCTGGACCATTATGTAGGCCTACTTTAGGCTACCATCCCCTACCTTTTTAGGAAACAATAGGGGCTACACAGTGTCTGGTAAATGCCTAGCTTCCAAAATCGTAGAACACTTTTTTCAAGTTTTGGCCTATAATTCAGAAAAATATGAACTTCCTCTGTTCAAGTTAGCTTTAGCCTTCCGCGATCTAGCATCCCCATTTATGTCAGAGTTTGGATGTATGAATCAAAGTGTGGTATTCCGACCAACAATGAGTTGAGGATATAATTTATGCGTTATTTGGTCCTGAAAAAACCTTGTGGTCATGTACGCAAGCTGGTGTACTCCGCAATGAAAAATGCATATAAGGAACAATGGAACTGGGCAAATATTATTATTTATCGACATTCTATAGTTCAGTTTTCAGTTGCTGGTTAACACATCGAAAATACGGCAAAAATAGCACCAACCTCTTGTTCTTCTAAAACAACAAATTCCTAAAAGTAAAACAACACAACAACATATTAATAAATCATTTAAAAATCAAAGTACATTTCATCGTACTGCAGTTAAATAATAACTATGTAAACATTTCCAGCACTTCGTCAAAGGTCATCAAGTTAAAATACAATTTATTTGAAATAAAGTGTTTCTAATTTATACCCAAGTTTGCCTAAATTATAGTTTTCCAAAATAATTAATAATACCTTTCGTCCGCAAGAATGTATATATTTCGTTATTAATTAACTTGTGAAATTTAGACAAACTTTTAGTTGGTAATTAAATTGATAGTAGCCCCAGACGAAGTGCTGAAGCCTTATTAATATACTTATTAAATCTATTAATAAACATATATTTATTAAATTTACTAATAAATTTATCAATACGTTTATTAATACAATTTTTTGCAATTAGTTTTTGCGAAAAGTCAATATTTATTAAAAAAAACTTGATATGGTAATAAATTATGTTACTGTAGACAAATCTTCAAAGATATATAATTTTTCTAACCTTTTGAACATCAGGGCTAGGTATTTCTTTAATTACACCCTTGTCAATCTTAGATAGTGAAAATAATCTAAAATAAAAACACAGGCAGCCTAAATAAATGGAATACAAAAGCGCTACTGTAAAACAGTCCAAAGCATTCCAAAGGGTTGTGATTATTTACTGTAGGCCTAGTAGTGACATAAGCAGGGTTACGCTGTAGAGAGTTTCCTGTCACAAATTGTGTAGAAATCAAACTTAAAGTGCACATGACACCAAAAAATTTTATTCCGGAATCAAGTAGCCCATGCAAAATAAATAGGAATGGCGGCAATAATTTTTCGATTTGGACTCTTATAAGCGGAGATATTTAATTTTGAAAGTACCATATTTCAGAAATTGTGCTCCTTCGAAAGTCGGAACTCATGCCGGAATGACAAGAAAGCCCACTATGGAAAAATAACCAAGTCTAGACTTCAAAAAATCGTAACTTTTTTCTCGCGAAAAAGAAATTGTCCACTTTCCAGAACAGATATGCCCATATCTTCGGGACAACTTGTTGGCCATATATGACTGAAATTGAACGTAAAATGTAGAGTTTATAATGAGGGGGTCATGCAATGGTTTTTAATAGCCAATCATTGAGATTGAAGCTAACAAATCAGTGAAGCACTGACGTTAAGCTGCGGGAGATCGACCAAAATAGCGCAATGAATTTTTTTCAATTTTATAGACGTTAAGATCATCATCCGCGGCGAAGTGAATACAAAGCGTTTTGCCACTGTTTTAGTAGTCAACACCTTGATGCGTAACATGCGTTAATCCAGTGTTTTAACACCTTTTTGACAGAAAAACTTTATCGAAGTCTAATAAAACCTTTATAAACTCTACATTTTACGTTCAAATTCAGTCATATATGGCCAACAAGGTGTCCCGAAGATATGGGCATATCTGTTCTGGAAAGTGGACAATTTCTTTTTCGCGAGAAAAAAGTTACGATCTTTTGAAGTCTAGACTTGGTTATTTTTCCATAGTGGGCTTTCTTGTCATTCCGGCATGAGTTCCGACTTTCGAAGGAGCACAATTTCTGAAATATGGTACTTTCAAAATTAAATATCTCCGCTTATAAGAGTCCAAATCGAAAAATTATTGCCGCCATTCCTATTTATTTTGCATGGGCTACTTGATTCTGGAATAAAATTTTTTGGTGTCATGTGCACTTTAAATCAACATCCAGTAAGCAAAATATAGTGAAACATTTGCAAAATGAATACAATAAGTTGAACGTTCCATCTTACTTCAGGACATTTTTCGGTGAAATTGGTTTTGTTGGAGTGAATGGAAAACTGATTCTTTGATTTCCCTTAAAAAGGAAGAAAACAAATTATCTCATGATAAATATATGTAAGGATAACATTATATATGCAGGCTTAGTGCTATTGACTGTAGCTACATGCTCATGCTTCTGATCAGGAAGGGGGATATTTATCAATTTTACCCGGAAAAAGCTGTAGCATTTGCATACATGAGAGCTTCAGTAGGCCTACCATAACATCTTCAAAATAGCACAATTTTTGCCTCAAAACTCCTACCTCCCACCCCGGCATTAACGGCTGTGCTAGTGCTAGTGGATATCATGTGGATATCATCCACTTGAGATAAAATAAATATTTATCAAATATGTTACAAAGGTCACTCCTGTACAATTTCCACCTGTCTATAGTGGTCACTCTTGCAATGTCCTAAAATAGTATTTTCTATTGAATCAATCCTGTAAATAAAGGCCACCTGTCTATAGCGGTCAATTTATCTACCTCTCATAGGTGGTTGTTATATACAGGTTACACTGCATGTGAAAATTTAAATATTTGATGACAAACTTTAATTTACCGTTCGTTTCCATAAAATTGCTCTGTATTGTGGAATATGGAAATTTTCAACACCAGTTAAACAGACAGATAATGCGAATGGTTCTTTATTATTGTCGATGCCAATGTAATTGGTATGAACTGAAATGAACAAGTAAATAGAATACAAATTAGTATTAAAAATATGTTTCACATTCAAGCCTGCTACAGTGAAACCTGTATATAACGGCCAGCTATGAGAGGTAAATAAATTGATCACTGTAGACAGGTGACCTTTATATACAGGTTTGATTCAATAGAAAATACTATTTTAGAAAGGAAAAACAAAACAAATTGCTACGAACTCGTGTTTTTATGAAAATACTCTTGATTAAATAACAACATACCTTGTCCAAGAAAATATTTAAAATACCATCTCATGTGATATTCTGGATTTTCAAGATGAGCTATACTTGTGATTTGAAAATCTTCCTACAAACAGAAAAAAAACAGAAAAATAGGAAATTAATAGTTTATGTTAGAAATCAACATTCTAGTTAGATACAGTAGGCTTATATATAGTGCGTAATCATTCGATAATATTATGGCAAAATGTAAATACTGTCTATAATCTAAAATGATAATGCTCACATTTATTTAAAGTTAATTAATCCACAATGTTATTACATGGTACACACGCCACGCTGCCGGGAAACCGTCAGTACAATTAAAATAGCGCTGTTAACTTATTCATTAATTAACAGCGGTCGCTTAAAATAATGAATAGTCGATCGTGGGACCGAAAAGGGCGGTCGCTGGTCGCGTTTGAAGAGTGGTCGCTGAATACAACACTTTTCTATTGTTTCATTCAACGGCGGCCCGAAGCGTGGTCGCTTACAAAGAGTGTCCGCTTAATAGGAATGGTCGCTATGACGAGTTTGACTTGTATTACCATAGTGAGAACTTGTAATAAAAGTAGTAGTACTACCAATTAATATAGTATTTTTGAGCTAGCCCCCTTGTGAGGAAGCCCTAGTGCAACAAGGGGTTCTATATACATATACCAGCACTCACCGTCTGATCTTCCCCGGGTTCAACTCTAAAACGAGTTATTCTTTTGGTATTATTATTATCTGTTACACTTAACGAGCGTTCTTTTTCGTCTTTTGTATCAAATCCACATAACTAAAAATAAATACAAGCTTAATCATTCATAATCACAACACTCAAAAACACATCTCCAGAATCAAAAGAAAAAGAATAAATATCAGCTGTACGGAAGTATAGTATTTCAGAAATTATGTTGGGGTTCAGCCTATCAATCAATTTAATCAAAACAAAATTTAATCAATACAGATTTGTGTACATTACTTCTGAAATGACCACTATAGACAGACCTGTGTACTTTATAGACAGAGTTGATTCAATAGAATAAAGATTTGTGTACATTACTTCTCAAATGACCACTATAGACAGGTGTACTTTATAGACAGGCTTGATTCAATAGAATAAAGATTTGTGTACATTACTTCTGAAATGACCACTATAGACAGACCTGTGTACTTTATAGACAGGGTTGATTCAATAGAATAAAGATTTGTGTACATTACTTCTGAAATGACCACTATAGACAGGTGTACTTTATAGACAGGGTTGATTCAATAGAATAAAGATTTTTGTAAATTACTTCTGAAATGACCACTATAGACATGTGATTTTTATATACATGGTTAATTCAATAGAATAATGATTTTTGTATATTATTGCTGAAATGGCCACTGTAGACAGGTGGCTGCAATGGAAGGGTGACTCAGCTATAAAACATGTTCCATTTCCACTGAACTAATATTTGGGTTAGCCTATAGGGTGGATCGACTTAGGCAGGCATGAATAGTTACCAAAATGATCTATGGTAGATTTAATCAGTAGAAAGAGTTAAAGCCTTGTAGCATACCATTAGACGCAATATAGAAAAACTGTGCTCAAACTTACGTTATCTATGGAGCCAAAATATTGTCTTTTCAACACTGAGTTTCTGGATAGCAACGATGATGGTTTGCTGCAAGAAAATAATAAATCAATTGGTTTTAATTAAACTATGGAAGGGCTATATATACCAGCCTTAGGTCAATGAATTAATACATATATGTAAAGCAGTGCGATGACGTGGCAATTAAAAAGTCCAACTGATGGTCCACGTTTATTCCATGGTCAATTTTAGATAGAAAAATTTACAATATTACCCTATATTTTTTGGAAGTTGAGTCTAGAAGTAATAAGTAATTGAATTTGCCTGTAACAATGACTCTTTTCGTTGAGAGAATGATGTTAAGTGCTCTTTATTGATCTCAGGCGCGATATTGCAGATCGATTTCAACAGATTTCAAGGCAGATAGGCCTCCATTGTCAATGTGCAACGATAGGCTGCATCTCATCATAATGCAACTCCCTCTGGACCATTCCATCTGAGATCGGAAGATCGTACTCATTAGATGTTTTAGATGAAGTCAATGCTGAGTTGACCTTTGGGGGAATTGAACCACAGCTGATCAGATCGGAAGTCTGGCTGCTCTGACAGTTTCTGAGCTAATAATCCAATATATGAGTTTATACGGGAATCTAAAGATGAGGACAAGGGTCATTTTAACCAAATTTAGCCCCTGTTATGACCTTAGACATTGTAACCTAAAACTTGCTGAGAATATTCAAAAACGTAGGAAATTTTGAGAACAAGTGGAACATGCTTTTTACGTGTGAATTGTCTTGCTTGTATTAAAAAGAACAATGGAAGAAATTACATCTACGCCGTTAGCACACTATATAGAACATTCTTTAGCATTATTATTAATTTCGTTGATGTAGGCCTAACTTAATATTTATCTGCGTTGCAATCAACATCATTTAAAACTTCCAGATGCTATAAATTCATGATCTAAAATAGTAACACAATAGAGTATATAGATTTCAGAGCGGGCTGAAGCCTATTAAAATTTAATAATTATATCTGAGGGATATGTAGGCTATGATCAAAATTATGACAACTTGTTGGTCTTTGTTAACTTAGACATGAGACTTCCAATTTCAAAAATAGTCTGAAACCCAGGATATTAGTTTGATAAATTTTAAACAATTTCAATGGGAAAAAGCAATAACTAAAGTTTCACAAGGTCCAAAATAGTCTGAAATCTGCAAAAAGGTCTGAAAATTCTCATGTCTGGCTTAACTACTTGTGCTCATTGTAGGCCTATATAGAATATTTTGAAGTCTTCGCCTCAGTCACTTTTAGACTGATTAAAAGGTACATTGGATTCTAGAGCAACCACTGCATAATGGGCGAGTAGATGGGTGGTAGGCCTAGAGGTCTCACCATTAGGATCATTGACGTTCGTGTGCACACATGGATGTTCTGCTGTTTAGCCCTCTATGTCCATACAAACAACCAAAATAGCTCATTTGGTTAATAGAATAGTATTATCAATCACTAATTCTGTTGAGATCCCTCTGTTATTTTTCCACATTGATTAATCTCCATAATCAAAAATCTGATTTTAAAGTTCAATTATCCACCTAAATGCTCACATTCTAGTTCTGCTTAATATCCTTAAACTTTGTAATGGTTTGCTTCTTGTCATATATATATTGTAACTTCTGGTTATCATATTCTTCTCTACATGTAAATAATCAACTGTAATATGTATTCTCTTTCTTTCTTTGTAACCGTTGTAGGGTCAACACCCTAATACATCACACACAATAACTATGCAATTCTATCTATATCTGAACCCTAGTACAACGTCTTAACGAAATACCTTATTCTGGCTTATTAATTGCAACGTACTCCAATCCGCTCCGTTGAAATTAATGTGTTCAAATATAGACCATTGATCAAACCATGGTCAAACAGTTTTGATTACAATTTTCAGTCATACCTGCTAATTGATTGGAATCTCTCATTAAAAATCGATTAAACTTTCATTAATTTTTATTAATGGTCAAATTTGATCATCAATTTAAATTGTTATTGTTTACGTGAATTCGCTTTTCAGTCCGCAGGATAATCATTGACATCTAGGCATCGATTGTTATAACAACTTTATAGTCGTCTGATATGAGTCAAAATAGTTTGCCGGTTCTGAAGGGAAAATGTCACATTATTAGAAAAGTCGTGTTTCGGCACTTGACGTGGAATGTGTTTGCCAAAAAATAATTTAAAATCTTGAAATTTGAGAAAGTTACTTTTCATTGGAATGTTATTGGATACTGTATCGAAATTTCGAAAGCAACAAGGAAGTTGATAGGCTTTAACAATTAAGGATTATCGATCGTACTAGATACAATAAAATGTTAAAAAAATTCATAGAATTATATTGCAACAATGTTACTTTTGTTTGATAGAAAACCATGAAACAAATCGGTATTTTTCAACTTCAAAATGCTTATGAAATGTCTATCGAAACGCTTCAAATAGACCTACAACTATTTTTGAAATCACAAAATGGATTGTATAGAATATAAATAACCTGCTAGCTAAACATCAATGAAATATGATGGCCTAGCAGCATGGAAAATATAAAACAAAAGCAAAAGAAAATGAGCAATGCTGTTTCGAAATCAATCCTTAAAAATTGAAACAAAATGGCGAAAATAGTACTGAATTCAATTCAAAATTACCACGATATAGCAGTTCCACCAACAACAAATCAAGATTATACAATATCGAACTAGAATTATACACCTGTCAAAATATGTTTCGTAATCTTTACAAACTATCAAGTAAAGCGTTTGGATTTGGACCTGCTAACCAACGGTCGCTGTGGTTTTATTTTTGCTGGATACGGAAGAACACGCTCATAAATTAATGCAACATTTATAATATAATCCCCATCTATTCCATACCTTTTTTGTTGCATTTCAAGCGGGACTGAATCTTTTGATAAATACACCATTTTCTCCATTTTAATTTTTAAAGCCAATCATTGCTAAAAAGCAAAATATTTTGCCCTCTTCCACAAACAAGTCGCTACGAAAAACTTTTCAAAATCCTCCAATACTGGTGTAAAAACTTTGATCAAATAAAAACAATACAGTTTTTAATGCGTTAAATCAAAAGTCAATATACGTTGTAAATACTGTATTCCAAAATGTACAATTCAAATTATCTCCAAATTTTCTACACAGATACTCAAATTAAGTTGTTTGTCTGTTGACGACGCAGTTTGCTTTGTAGATATAACTTCTCTGAATCAATTTTGACACCAACGTCATAAAAATTAGTCACGAAATATTTTAATCGTTATGCCAGTAATCACTTGATAACATATAAAGATTATACTATTATCCACTCTAAAGAACAGTATGTTTTATTTACAAAATTGTCTCTCTAATTTGTTGAGGTAATGTTTTTAATAAATAAGTTTCTTTTCGACCACCAACCTAAAAGAAGCTAAAGACTTCAGCAGGAGATCTTTACTATTTTCACACTTGATTGAATAACTTTATTTTAACTTTGAAATCCTAAACTATCGTTCGCTTGTTGATAATTTCAATGCAGAGTCAGAAATTCAATAGTTCAAGTTAGAAAGAAGTTGGCGCATGAATGTTTATCACGTAAAAATATGATATTTTATTTGCAAAACAACAACCGGTTATTTTTGTCTATCATTTTATTGATTACTGATATTGGCTGTGCAACTTTCTGCTTGCATGTAAATTTTAGTAAGAAGCCTTTGTAATTTGAGTTCCAGACAGCCTGTATATTTATATCAATGTCGGTCCGTCTGTTGTCGAGCACCGATAGAGGGACACGCGCCAGCGGCAGTATGATTCCTCTTTCTCCCGCTCTCCCGACTTCGGCGAAATCCTCCCGCCAATTCGATATCAATTTATGCTCATTATTCTAAATAATCAATTAATTTACAAGTTATAACATATTTTGTTCAATAACAATAAGCTTTTCGGCTCTGAAATGACGAAAAACAGCCACGATAAACATTGTAATAATTGTAAACGTATTTATTTCACCCTAATGCAGGGTAGTCAAAATTTAAGATAAGTACAGTATAAAAGCTAAAATCTAATTGGTTAATATAGCAAATTTAGTATAATATTTGATATGTGTTGATCAATGATCAATTAGTATTATTATTATTATTATTCATTATGTTTATTTTTATTTATTTATTATTATGTTTTTTTTTCAAGAATCTTTTAATTTTACAAATTGCATGTATGATTTGATCATTTGACATTTGATGATGTGATATCTATCATTTGCTTCCATGCCACATTGTTTACAGGTACATTGTGTTGATGGATCATGAAATTTTTCATTGATAGATAGATCGATGTATTTAATTTGCATGACAAAAAAAAGGAAAATGCCATGACAGGCAGAATCCAGTGTAAAACATTAGTGATACCGCTTATGTACAGCCTAATATAAAACTAAAATTTAGGAATATTTGCAATAGGTGCTGAAATTTACAGTATCCAAATCTGTACGAAATTTATTTAAATTTTTATTGAGAACTATAGAGTCAGGAAGACAATTCCACCAAGGAATGACTCTCAAGGCAAAGGAATGTTTCACTATCTCAAGACGAGGTATGATTTACTTTGCAGCATCATAGAATGGCCACGAAGGGCATATTTTGATGACTTAATTGAAAACATCTCTGTAAAGTCTACATCTATTAGGCCATTTAAAATTTTAAATACAAGGCACAAGTCTTTCTCAAGGCGACGAAGTTCTAATGGTTCCAAATTTAAAATCTTTAATTTGTCTTCATATGAAGTATATTTAATATTTGCGACAATACAGATATAACGGGTGAACTTCCGTTGCACACGTTCGATAGAGTCAATATCTTTCACTAGATGCGGGCCCCACACAGGTGTCGAAGACTCGAGTATAGGTCTGGCGTAAACTTTAAATGCTCTAAGCAGTAATTCATATGCTCTAAGCATATAAAATGGAAATGAGATTTCATGTTAACAGACTGTATGCAGAATGTCTATTTTTCCAATTTCTTTTATCAAAATATACTCTCATGTTGTCAGGAGAGGCCTTCAGGCACATTATAATTGCGAAAAATTTTAGGGGGGAGCATGCCCCCATACCTCCCTAGAAAAGGGGTGCCTTCGTCAAACAAGGTTGAGGTCTCTGTAATGGCTATATATAGACTATGCAAGACAAGTTCAACATTTAATTTGTAAGCTACTTTAGTTTGAACTGTGACAACCTTCTTAAAGGAGGATTAGCTCAGATGGCAGAGCAACCGAACTTCAGTCCGGATCATATCTGATCGACTACGGTTCAAATTCCCCTAAGGTCAACTCAGCCTTGACTTTATCTGAAACATCAAATAAGTACCATCTGAGGATGGCGGATGGAATGGTCCAGAGGGAATTGCATTGTGAGTAGCTGCGGTGCATCGTTGCGCATTGACAATCGAGTCCTATCTGCCATGAAATCTGTTGAAATTGATCTGCAGTGTCGCGGCTGAGATCAATGAAGAGCGTTTAAAATCATTGCTCTTAGCGAAAAGAGCCACTCATATAGAAATAGAGGAGTGGTACCTAGCGGATTGGTATGGGTGCCTTCGGTATGGCGACACCGTCTACATTACCTTTTTTAACCTTCCTATATTAACCAGATGGAACTTCATTGTATGGTGTGCTCATAGCTATATTTACATTTATAGCTTATAGTGTGCTGAAATTCTTCAAGGAAGAGAGCGTATTACCCAGTAATACCCAGAGTTGAAACTGCAGACGACAATGCGCTCCACCTTTGCCCCACATATGGCCCGAACCGAGCCTAATTGGCTGAACCCAGGACGGGAATCTCAGCATCCATACAATAAGAAAATAGGGAATTCAAAAGTCCACGTTTCGGACTCAGCTGAAATGAAGAAAATTACAACATTTGGATTACCTAATCCAATGTATGACATAATTGATATGATGATGACATTTTAAGTCTCGGATTCTCATTGATAACACAAAGATAACATAATTAGAACTAATTATAATATCTTGATAACACAGATCATTCCCAATCTATTTTCTTTTCATTGTTATTGTTTAGCCTCTTATTGTTTATTAGATTTAGCCTCGTTATGATAAAAGCACATGCAAAGATGGCGGAGAGCTGCACTAGTTTTAAACAAATGCGTTATATATACAAAGCTATGATTTAGATCACCAGTGTTATTTCTTTGTAAACCAACTATGTTAAACATTCGATAACTCTCCAGGAAAACCATCTAGAATTTGGAAATACCAGTTTAAAACTACATCTGATATTGAAGGTATTGTTGTAGAGTTGTGGTTTAGCTATGACTGACGCTGAGCTAGCGGACAGGAAAGCACGGAGACTCAAAGGAAGACTTGAGTCGAAATTATTTGAACTAGAATTATTGACATCTGTAGATGACATAAAAGACAAAAGAAAGGAATTAGAATGTCCTTGGAATAATGTTATGGAAGCATTCGAACAGTGGGAAGATTGTCTGCTTCTATCAGCACATTGAAGAAGGAACAAAGAACTAGAGAATAGGAAGTGTTATTAAGAGACAAAGGATTATCCATTATTGAAAGTAAGATCAGACTTGTTGAGATCCTAAGTCAGATGATACGAACATTGATCTAAATCCACATTTGAATAATCTTGAAAACGAATCAACACAGGAAAGTAAGCCAATTCTGTCAGACATTTATGTGAAAGGATCAAGCTGTACTGTTGAAGATGCAACTTTAAATCACACAAGTAACGAATACGAAAGAAATTAAACTGATACAGGACATGACAAAAGTATGGAAGATAGACTGGTAGTTGCACAGGAGAGCATAGCAGCAACACAAGGTCAAGTTATGAGGTATACTAACGCAGACAGTGAGTCTGGATCCAAAAACAGTTATTCTGGCCTCTGTCAGGCTTGCAGGCTTCACACCAAATACATGGGATGGGCACGCTAGAAGCTTTAAGACATTTAAGAAGCAATTTGAGTCTTCAATGAAAAATGCAAGAGTAACAGATGACAACGTTGAATTACAGTGGCTACTCAAATCCTTACCTTCTTCTCATCAGCATATTATAGAAGGATGATGGATGCATGGTCAGCTGTCGGCAAGATAATGACAAGAAAAACATTTTAGAAGAACTTATATGGGATTTCAGAAAACTTAAACCAATCAGAGATGATCAGGATGGAGCTGAAATTCATCGCTTTATCACAGAAATGAATACCCACTTGCAATACCTGAAAAATATGAAGCAGCAAAATAAAATTGATTCTCTATCTAAGAGTTTATCTAAGGACTTATGCAGAAAAACAGGAAGAGTTATAGAGCGATCAATTCTAACTGCACTTGCAGGAGACAACCGAATACTTCTCAAAGTTGACAAAGCTGAAGAAAGACTCACTGTGGCGTACATTATGGACAATTTAGAAACTATTGCTGGAACTACACCGTACCATTCTCAAATAGAAAGTAGCAAATTCACGAATGCAAAAGTGAATACTACTTCCACTGCGTGATACCTGTGTCTTAGGGTGCCAATCTCCTCACTATATAAGCATTTGTCCAGAATTTAAGAAGCTAGGAGTTCAAAAGAGATGGGAATATTGTTGTACAAAAGGGTTATGTTTCCGCTGCCTTGAAATCCATCTCAGAATAAATTGTGTGCGCACCAAAAATGTTCTAACTGTGAAGAAGATCATCATTCGTTACTTCACAAATATCTAAAAGCTACCATGGGTTCAATCGACAGAATTCAAGAGACAAACAGGCAAGAAGAAACAGTTGTAAAAGCAGCAAGTTTTCACAACATCAACAAACTACTTTCCACTTCGTTTGTCTTCGAAACAAAATGACCGATTGTTGAAGCTGAAGTCAAAACAGGTTATAAAAATCCTGATGGTACGCCATTGCTCATATCAGCGCGATGCCTAATTGATAATGGAGCAGACACATTGTTAATCAGAACTGAATCTGCTGAAAACTTAAGCATAAAAGGAAGCCCTACAACTTTAGCCTATCAAGAATTAGGAGGAAAAACGCATCACAAGAAGACTAATTCTTATACATTTTCAGTCAACGAAAGAAATGGACCATTTCAATGCAGTTTAACAGCGTTTGCAGTGAATAAACCTTGTGGGTCTACTCGTGCAATCGCTGGTGATTTCTTTGCAAGGAATCATTATCTTAAAAGGATCCGTGGCAGCATTGATACTAGAAGTGGACTTATTGATATTCTAATTGGACAAAATTATCAAGAGTGATTGCAAAAGTTGGAGAAAATCTCGCCTACAAACAGACACGACTAAGAAGCAGCAAGTGGAGTTCGCTATCCACTTGGATGGACAGTTGTTAGTGGAAGACATCACCAGAACAATCAACTATCAAACATTCATCTTCCTCAAATCAACAATGTAAAGGTGACGAACTTGGCAGATCCTGTAGAAATTAAAAATATGTTTGTTTTTTATCAAGCCTGTGTTTACCCCCACCAAAAGATGTGTCTGTTCAGATGCTGAATTTGCCGAAGCCCGCTTTGTGAAAAGCGCAAAAGAACATTCCAAGCTCAATGAGGAAGGCAGGATGGAAGTAAAGATGCCCTGCAAGGTTAAGGCTTCAGAATAATGGTAGATATGAAATATATAACTCAGCGATGCAAGAGGTGATTAATTCCGGCTTTGTTAGAGAAGTGCTACCAAGTTCATTTTACCTGGAGCACCACATGGTAACAAAGGAAGATAATGAATCAACCAAACACAGAATTGTCTGGAATGCTGCAAAAACATACGATGGAATATGTCTCGGAGACTCGTTAGAAAAGGACCGGATAGGTTGAACTTATTGTTCAAAATTCTCATTAGATTCCGAAAAGAACATGTTGCTTTTGCAGGAGACATAAGAAAAATGTTCAACATGATTGCAACGGACAATGACGACAGAGCATTTCAGCGCTTTATTTGGATTACACCAGAAGATGATAATTTGAAGTTTTATCAATGGGAACGACCTATTTTCGGTGATCCATCAAGCCCCGATTTATCTCAAGAAAGACTTATATTTCTTGCAGAACGATACAAGTGTCAATATCCAGAAGGTGCAGCGATATTGAAATCACAATGCTTCATGGATGACATCATTGGATCAGAGACAGACAGCAACATCATCAAAATTGTAATTGATTAAACAACAAAGATTCTTGAGAAAGGCAGCTTTTCTATTAAACTTTGGCATGCAAATGATAAAGAGATTGAGTAGACCGCTAATGAAAACAATTCAAAGAGTGCTGGATCAGAAGCAACCAAGGCAACCACTCACGTGTTAGGTCACCTATGGAACAAAGAATCGGATCTTATAAGTTTGAAAAAACAATTCCTCCCAGAAATAAAACAGTTCACGAAACGGAGTATAATGCAATTAATTTCAAGCGTCTGGGACTCCATGGGCTTACTTGCTCCAATTATAGTAAATTTGAGAATACCATTCCAAGATCTGTGGTGTCTACCTTTAGAATGGGATCAACAATTGGATTCAGAAGCGGTTGAAGAGTGGTCAGAGAGATTTGAAGTTGTAAATACATACTTATCTGCAACCATTGAACGAAAACTGCGCCAATTTACAGCTGTAGACAGTCCAGAACTGCACGCCTTTGGAGACGGAGGTCGTAAAGGATATGGTGCTTGTGTTTATCTACGATAGACTCTTGACAATGGAGAGAAAAGTGTTAAATTAGTAGCCGCAAAATCACAAGTCACGCCCATTACTGGATGGACAATCCCCAGAACAGAACTAGTTGAGGCATTAATCATGACATGTCTAGTTACATGTGTGGTTGAAGCTCTGAGCACGAAGCCGTCAAAGAGAAATTTTTGGCTTGATTCAACTGTAGCACTCCATTGGATTAAGTCAAGTACACAAGCACACACAATGAAACCATTTGTTGGGACGCGTATAGCAGAAGTCCGTGAGCAGGAAGATATCAACTGTTTCCATTACGTACCATCAGACCTGAATGCAGCAGATGTACTAACAAAAGAAAACAGCTCAAATTTAGACGATTGGTATGCTGGGCCAACCTTTCTAAGGGAACAAGAGATATCCAACTTCGAAACAGACAAAATCAAAACTGCCATGGCACAAGATCAGGACCCAAGCGAGATTCAAAAGCAGCGGAAAAGTAAAAGTAAATCTAAACGTCCCGGTAAGAAAGCGCTTACACATTTTGTTGTTCGAGAACGTTTTTTACTGGATGATAGCGGTTCGGAGGAGATACTAACTACTTCAGATTCTACAAGGACTCTAAAAGATCTTCTCAAACAGATGATTGAGATCAGACTTGCAGTAGATACACACAGTGCCCTCAACTTGATTTATAGATCTATACAGAAAGAGTTGGACTTTTCCAGTGAATGGCTCACGAAGTTGTGAACTTCGATGCTGAATCACAATTATTCAGATTAGGCATTCACATTCAACATACTGAAGACTTCGATATTCAAACTTCAGCACCAGTGATATTGGCAATGACCAACTCTAACATCAAAGATACACAAGCAGCCAACAAGCTGGTTGAGAAAATTGTGAAGGAGGCACATGATGCCTGTGCTCACGGTGGAGGAGAATGTGTTAAATATGTAAAGATGGCGGAGAGCTGTACTAGTTTTAAAGAAATGTGTTATATACAAAGCTATGATTTAGATCACCAGTGTTATTTCTTTGTAAGCCAACTGTGTTAAACATTCAATAACTCTCCAGGAAAACCATCTAGAATTTGGAAATACCAACAGTCACATTATAAGAATGTGCCGTCCCTCTTACGCCTTACATATTTGCTACACAAAGAACGCCACAAATCACGGTCAGACATAGCTGACAAAGAAACTTATAAATAACACAATTCACGATACAAAATATTATGAAAAGATACTACTCTCCAATAGCCCCGTCGAAACATCTCCTTTGGTTGCCAGTGAAGGATGTCATGCTGCGGTTGAGGGGCATCAATTTTAAGGAGTAATTATGGGCCTGCTCCGGCCACACGGAGCCGGTTAGAAAAAGGAGTTCAGAGCCTATAAATGATTAATTGTTAAATCATTTATTTGATTATCAGATATTCACAAAACAACTACAAGTGATATGGATATGATCACTGGAATGCATCTCAACTTTTATATATATTCAACTTTTGAATTTCTAATAACTTACCCACAATTCGTAACTTTTATATGAATCAAACAAATTTAAATTTGTATTCCATGAAGCTTCATAAAGCATAATATCAAAAGAATCATCGAACCAGTACAGACCCCCATGCCCATGCTGTTATGTCATTGTTAAAGTGTTCACTGTCTATGTAAACATTGTAGCGATGAAAAGATCTGCTGTCTAACCATCAATGTAGAGATAGAAGAAACATCATCAATGGAAATCCCACAATTGAATTAATCTGGTTTCAAACCAGGGGTGGCATCAGAAGGGGGCAGGGGGGCTACAGCCTGTCGGGGAAGACTAAATTTTCTGTCGGGGAATTTTTTTAAGATATTTAGCTCCATTCCAGTATTAGAGACTATTGCCAAATTGTTTCTATGTAACATGGAAATTTGGCATAGCCCCCTGTCAGGGATGCCAGCCCCTCGTCGGGAAAATCCTGGTGCCACCCCTGTTTCAAACCGATTTGAGCCAATCACGTCAGGTCTAAAATTCTGTTGTTCTGTTGTCTGAGCTGATCCGTTTAATTGAGCCCATTATAACTTGTAGCTTCGTTCATAACAACAAAACAATCATCGAACCAATGCATACCTCATGCTGTTACGGACACTGTTACGGTGAATTAATCTGCTTGAAAACGGATTGGAACCAACCACATCAGGCCCCGCATCAGGCGTTTGCTTGCATGCGAGATTCTTCCTGTATGATCATACCAAACGCCCAAATCCAAGCTATACATAAATACAGAACCTGCCATTTTCAAGTCTACAACTGTCAATTGGAAAACTAAATAACCAATATCTGTATTTTCCCAATCAACAATAGGGTAAGCATATAAGCAAATCCTTCAACATACTTTGATCAGATTTTAAATGTTTGTCAACGTTGTTTTATGAAAGCTGGCATTTCTATAGTACTGTGTTTTTAGATTGCAAAGCCAGTAACATTGGAATTTGAAAAAGAAACTTAGCCTTGAAATATTAATTAATTCCAATGATGCTGGCAATTCAAGAAACTGAAACCAACATTTAACGTTCAAGGCGATTCAATCCAGGCCAACATTTTCGAATAACTGCTTTCATTTCATGATACAGCATTTCCTTTAAGGATTAGAAATATATCTATATAGGGTAGTTACCATTAGTTACTGTTGTTACTGATATCGATACTGTAAATAATTTTCATGATGTAACTCTACCCTCAAGGGGCAAACAAATTTTATGTATATATATATATATCTTAATCAATTATAAAAAAAACATACACTTGAGAATGGCCGAAGTCAATCATACGAAACGTTGTGTAAACCTAATTGTGTTGATATTTTGAACTAAATATTCATCAAATTAAGACTACTAATGACATAAATTCTTAATGAATATACGAAAAGATGTGTCTAATGAAGCTATGAAACTTCAGTTTATGGAAATTGAAATCTGTTTGACTCGTATAAAGTCACGAATTGTAAGTAAGCTATATTGACCTCAAATAAACAACCTTGTTTCAAGAGTATAGAATATTGCAATGCATATATGTAATAGAACATCTAACAACTTATTTGCAATGTCGATTTATAGATAACATAGGAACTTATACGCTATTAATGTACCGTAAAGTTAGTAGACTCAATTAATGAACACATCGGGACTGGCTTTGTTAAGTCAAACAAAACACTAACAGCGCTAGCACACAAAATGGAGATAAAATAATTCAATGAATGGAAAGAGATACAGTTAGCTGATGAAGGCAATAATTGTGGAATGGTGGTTTTTAACGCTTCACTTTGTTTGACTATATATAGCGAGAAAGAGAAATAAATTGGTTTGAAGCTAAGCGTGCAGAAAATATTAAGTTTAAAGGTTTGATACATAATCATGCTAACATTTTTGTAGACTTACTTTGCTATCAAAATAAAATCCGAATGCAATAAGGATGGAAAATTAGATACTTGTTAGCCATTGTCACTGCTGTTTTCCTGTTGGAATTAAAATTCGTCATTGTTCTTAGCCTGGAAATTCAAATTTGTAGTTGACAAGTTCACGCTTTTTCCAGTTATGCGAACATTACGTGCGCCTTTCACAAGTAAATAACCTAATTCAAATTTACTTAAATGTTTCTATTTCTCTGTTGATAGATGAAGTACATCGTTTTAGCTTCACTGCTGATCTTTTCAGGCATTGTAGCTCTGTCTGATGCAAGAAATATTGAAGACGAAGATATGGACGAGGCTATAGAGGAATACTTGGATGAAGTATTAGGTCTTCATCAACATGATAGTAAGTCTAAATTTAGTCAATGCTGCATGTTCTATCTTATTTTTATTTTTCTATCGAGCAATCTAACTTCGATTTCATTTTCAATTCTAATGACCGCTCTATTAGCATAACTGTATAATGTATATAGACATAAAACTTTATTATTAGCGGTGATTTTGATATACTTGAATCTAGTTTAAAAAATCAAATATACTTGCGTGGGTATAGACAATGAATAGCTTTCTAATTCATCCACTTTCTCATAAACCTATATGATTAACGATTTTATCAACGATATATCAAATCTTACTGAGTCCCGTATTCAATCTCCTCACAAAATATAAAATATGATACTGTTTACTTTATTTGCGACAAGGGCATTTATAAATGAATGAGCTTTATCTGCCTTAGAAACATATTTATGAAGAGGATTAGCTCCGATGGCAGAGCAACCGAACTTCAGATCGGATCATATCTGATCGACTGTGGTTCAACTCCCCCGAAGGTCAACTCAGCCTTGACTTTATCTGAAACATCAAATGAGTACCATCTTAAGATGGTGGATGGAATGGTCTAGAGGGAATTGCATTGTGAGTAGCTGTTGCGCATCGTTACGCATTGACAATCGAGACCTTTCTGCCATGAAATTTGTTGGGATTGATCTGCAGTGTCGTGGTTGAAATCAATGAGGAACATTCATATCATGATTTATAAACTGGTAGTTCTTTTTTGAAGCTGTTGTCCTAATGTACGGTTGTGTCTGTTTATTTATCAAAAACTTGGTTTGACTCATATAAGCGGCCAATCAGTCCTTTGAAAAAAAGTTTGTATAACTTAAAGGTTCTGAATAAATGATGATGATGATGATGATGATGATGATGCAGTAGCAACGGGTCGGTCTAGTCTAAGTGTAGTGGTTTAGGGCAGTAATTGATCATCGTCCCACCAAACTGTGGTCCAACAGCGTCTTGGGCTAAATCCCTGGCAGAAGCATTATTGGTTTGTCACAGATAAGGAATCCTGCCATTAAACTCGCATACGCTTCAAAAATACTAATCAATTACCCAACCACCTAGGTGAAAAAAGCTACTATCCGGTTTGTGATAAAATGATGAATCCAAAAACAAAAAAGGCACGCTATCTATTTCGTCATTAATTTATCCGATACAAATATTGCAATTTTGCTCAAGTAAAAACGTTTGCTGCTAAAGTGTTATGTCTAAATACATTCATGCTAATAGAGTGGCCATTGGAATTGAAAAAAAGTCGAGGTTATTGATTGCTCGATTAAAAAATAAAAAAAATAGTGTAGTGTTTCTATGCTACCCTCTATTATGTCACACCTATATGGTGCAGCTCTTATGTTACTGCGGTTCACTCTAAGAAGTGTTATCTAAGTAAAGGTTGTGTTTACTGTTGTCTATTGCTCTATCCTTCAACATTCTCTATGTAGTTAAATACATAACAAACAGCTCCGTTACTCTTAGAATCATATGGTTGAATAGTAGAAGAAGAAAAAGCTACGCAAAAAATACAAAAGAAGATTCGATAGAAAGCTAGGAAACAATCTATCAACAAAGGGGCCTTAAATCAATTATCAAATCATATGTGACCTCACTCATCACGTCCCGACCAAATTTATAGGTTTAACCTTTATAAGAGTTTAATGCTTAACAGCAAAGTAATAGTAAATATTTAAAACGAAATATGAAATATATGTCAACAATATTCTTTACCCGGCAGCCTAGCTGACTCATTCCAAATCATGTCCTAATCAACTTCAAAACACGCAAAGAGAATGAGAATGGAAGGTTTTACTCGACAAGGATTTCACAATTAAAGATGAACGCTTTTCCCCCAGGGGGTAACATCAAATGGTTGGTATATGGGGACGTGCCAATTATTGAGGGTACCTTTTCGTTGTCTTTAAAATTTTTGAGGTATCTATTTTAAAATTTTCAAAATATTCGAGGTATTCGGTTTTTCAATGAGAAAAAATGTTGATTTAAGCCCACGGAACTGTAATCAATTTTCAAAAATGTGTTGATAAAAGAGTACTTGGGATATACATTTTGGCATTAATAAAATACTTGAGGTATCAATTTTGGAAAAACAAAATTTTTGGAGGGCAAATTATTGGCACCCCCCCCCTCGTCACTGATATTTCTTGAGTTACTCCCCGGGCTTTTCCCGTAGTGGTAGCAAACGCTAATGGTCACTTTCGTAACAATGAGTCAAAAATAGAACAAGCAGGGCTCTACTTAGACTTATAATGACTTATTTTTTCATTCAGGTAAGCCTAATCTTAAATATCCTCGCCTGTATCCTTCTCCATATCCTTCTCCGTCTTCAAGATGAAATATTGGAAGAGTCAAAAGAATGAAACACAATTGAAGCATTAGCAATGAAAAATGTTGGTATATTACTGAATACTTATTTATGCAAATAACAAATTAATTATAATAAACTTGCGCATTGATATCATAGCTATGTAAAAAACTTCAAATTTGGGAACGTTCTGTTATATAATACTGATACAACTTATAGAAAATGTTTATAAGCAGCTTGACTGTGCATAAATAACAGCTAACTGTAAACTGTCCACATTTTATACCGCTTCATTAAATCCATTATTTTCTGATGATGATTCTTGCTCAGAATCGGAGTTACTGTTATCGTTATCATTCTCCGAAGAACATACAGCCACGCACCATCTATATGCCTTACACCTTTCGCTTTTCATCATCTATAATGTATCTGTCAATTATTTACGGCCAACTCATCGAATCTATTTAATTGATATGACGATATATTGGCAGCTACAACGGCCACCAAGTAGTTGTAAACAAATGAACGCCAATAATAAAAATTTGGCTAACATCTCGAAAAGCAGCGAAATCCCGATATTAATTTAAATCTCAACGAAGATCTGAAAACCTTGAAAAACACTGATCGATCCAAATCCGGGATATAGTGAATCACAAATTAGCCCTGGGCTCTAATGAAGGCAGCTCCGATGAGCGGGATTTCAAACCATAGTAAACACAACAAATTTCACGGAGAATTACATGGAAGATAATCACGATTTCCCGACCACAAACTATCTAATAAAGAAAAATCGTTGACGTTATTATCAAACTTGTATATTTATCTAATAGATTCCATAGGTTCATTTATAGGTTTGCGTTATAAAGCATTAGCTTTTCAAACTATTTTACGTAGTAAGCCTTCTCAGCGGCCATAATCATAAATATTGAATTAGGCAGGAGATCAAAGGGATGTCATGTTTAAGTTTGATATGTATGGAACATTTTTACATCGAAAACTTTCCGGAGCCAAATTTTGATTAGTGAGTACAATAACCTTGGCACATGTATGCAGAGCTATATATAAATCAAGCGATAAGATTAGATTATCCTTGCTTTTCTATAGATGATATTTTCGGCCGATGCGCCCGAATATGGTCCAGACTAGGATGCTTGTAGGCACCGGGTTGTAGCCTGCACGCAGACCCTACGAGATAAAAGCCTATATAGTTCCTCGTTAGCCAATGGGTAACTTCCATACATTTCATATCCGGGGACGTTCAAATATTATCTTTTTCATGATCATCCCTCAAAGTTTTATTTAAGTAACCCCGTCGAGGCGCAATGGAAGTTACTCCCCGGGCTCGTTAGTAAGGAAGAATTAGGCATTTAATCCAATAACGTTTGCACGCACCACGCAGGTTAGAATATTTGTAGGGATTCCTTCCTTTGATTGTAAAATTTTGATTCAATGATTCTCATATCCCAGAGAATTTTAGAGAAACTCAAATGTAAGAGCTTTGGCAGTGGATGAATACTTACCAAAGAACGTTTACGTTTTTCGGGTTCCTCTTTTTTAATGTTAATAGATAGAAGTACAGATCAGATTCATGGCATTGTTAAAAATTTGACAGGAAAAAAACAAGGGAGAGTGAAATTATTACTAAAATTTGGCCTTGGTTGATGCTAAATAGAGATTTGTATATTACAAGCAGTTTGAAAATTTATGATAACTTATAAGCTACAAATACTATACTATATACCATAGTATACTAATGATATACATACAAATATGCTATAAAAATATTGTGCCATAACTAAAGCTGGTCAAATTTTAGCTAGAGTTTCACTGTCTTTTGTTTTTGCCAATCATCTTTGATGAATTGAATTCGGAACGAATATCATGCGATGTGTCTGGCATTAATAGTGTGCGCATAGCAAAATTTAAATTCTTGTAAGAATATTTTACTTTCTTTAAGTTTGTTTAACTTGCTTAGTGCAAAAATTTCTTGTTTTAAGAAAAAATATATGTTCTAGACATGTTCAATCAGGGACGCCGGAGCGGTGGGGGCCGCGAGGGCAATTGTCCCTCCTGCCCATTAGGCGGGGACGAGAAGTGCCTTTCAGCAGAAATTTTACATTTTTAAAAATGTTTTTTGGATATTTTGTTATTGTACTAGACCATGGTATAATAATTATTAGGATTGAAATAAGCTGAAGACCATGTTTGGCTTAGTTTAGCTACTTGTTCGAATTCATTGTTCTCCATGGGTGTTCTAATAGACAATGATGCAGCAAGGGAAATTTTTAAAAGAGAAAATTCATCTCTAGTCTAGTTCACCCACTGCCCTAAGTTGCTTCCGGCATCCCTGTGTTCGATTTTTAAGTGCTTCTAATTTTCCAAGTTCTTTAATCGCTTTAAAATTGGAGATAAACGAATGAGTCATCTGAATGCTGCAAAGTGCTGATAGTTGCACATAGTCACGGAGAAACAGCCGCAACAATAAACACTTCTAGCCGGAGGTGGGGTATTGGTTAAAGTTTGTACGACGAAATGGGCATAGCATATTGCCTCAAATAATCGTGGTATTTGTATATTTGGGAGCTTCAGTACTGTAATACCTTCAAACTTGCCCGAAATTTGACTCAACATCGTATTGGGGGAAACGTGTCAAGTTGTCACCCCCCCATAATTCTACAGCCGTTGGTGGAGATCAAAGAAGCATGAATGACTCCCGGTCGTCCTTTCATTTGCAATGAAACTATACAGTGTACCGTCCGACATACATATAATTTTGTATAACCAACGAATAAATGCAAAGAATCGATAACAGTAATATGCTTGAAAATTTGGTTACATAGATATAGTGTTATCCTGTATAAATATTCGCTATAAATCTTTCATATAAAAGAAATACATGTAACAATCATATTTTACAAATTACATATTTTATACAACAACAACCAGCTATAACCTCGAATCAGTAACGGGCAACAACAGACATCAGATAATCTTTAAAATGTTCAATAATATGTAGTAATAATAATGTCTACATTTTATTAATATAAAGGCAGCCTCCATCATTCTGTAACTGCGCCTATAGCTATGTGGTGTTAGCTGCATGAAATTGAGAATCTCTGGCATAGAGAATAGACAAACTGAACGTCTGACAAATTGATCATAGAGCAACGGTCTTTGCTAAGTTTGATAAAGCGTCCAACAACAGCACTAAATAGTATACATATTACCCAAATAGAGTCCCACGAATAAAGTATAATATAACTTCCCAACTAATGTTGATTTTTTAGTAGATGATAAATCCTCTAACAACGACGACGCTATATAATCTCCTAATAGAGCCCCATGAATAGATTATCTTGAACAGTAGGCCTATCATAACTAATTTTGCGATTACTGTATGGTATGATTTAGTATACATCAGCTGATTCTAAAATCGGTATTCTTGGTCTCATAATCAATGTAACCGTACAACCAGCCACAGCCAAAACAGAAAGAATAAATAATAAACGATCTACAACCATAGCAGCAAATTGCCATTCATTTAATTGATCCTTTTTAATTGCTTTTAATTTTTCAGATTGTATAATCGTAGTAATATCTTCTGTAATTTTAACTTTATTATCTCTTTGCATTTGAAATACAGACATACATCTCATTTGATAATCCATTCCATTGCTTGTACTAGCTTCATTTGTATATAGATTGTCATGATTTTCATTACCAATATCTGTTGTCAATGGTAACATTTCTAAACTTCGTGATTGTCTACGCGTACCATGATGACGTGAATTATTATTGATACCATTTGAAGGTAAATATGTTACATTGCCATTAGATCTTTCATTAATTCCATTATGATATTCATTAGCTAAATCATCATCATCATCATCATCATTATCTGATGTTGTTCTAACATGAGAAAAATCAGGACTACATAGTATACGACCTAAACAATCGATTAATAGAAATTTCATCCATTTTGGCATTTTACCAAGTAAAGAACCACGAAAATGCATACGTAATACAATGGCTGTAGCCATAATTGACATTGCAACTTGTATAACCATTAAAAAATAAAATGTTGATAATAATGGTATATTTTCTGATGTTGTTGGTAGTTTTTTACTTGCAATATTTAAATATACAGTAATAGCTACAAGAATAGTAACATTAAGTGTGATTCGTTCACCAGAGCTTGGAGGTAAATAAAATCCCATCGTAACTAAAGCAGTAATAATAGTACACGGTACAATCATCGTGTATATGTAGTATAATGCTTTTCTTTCGATATGTAAACGGTATAAAACTTCTGAAAACGGTTCCTCGCAGCATGGATAATGAACAAGACTTTTTCTTACAGTAAAACTTTTTACTTCCCATTCTGAATTATTTATATAATGATCAAATGGTTTATCTTCTCCAGTATATGATAGATCAAATTTACGATACGGTAATGTCCATGAACTAAAATAAAAACAATACAAATATTATATTTTGATAGTTACTTTGATGCTATGCAGATATGCAGCATATAGACCGAGCGCCACACAACTAAAACGGCAGGTTTCTCTGGGCAACTTGAAAATCACATAAAAGTGTTCATAAAAATATGCTGAACAATTCCCCATTTTTTGTTTCATTTAAATTTTATTGTGAACCCTTCAAAAATCCAATTTATATTTCATAATTCACGGTCAAAGCCTTCTTATCGTTTTGAGAAAATGCTGTATGTGAGCATCATGGCCTTTGATTATTTTGTTCTCCCATGATTTCGCGAATCCATAGAAGCATGGCGAAAACACAAAATGTATGAATTATAAGAGGGCTCTGACCGTGAAATGATTTACAAATTCATCGCTGCAGTGAGCTCCACAATAAAATTTGATTAAAATAAGAAACGGGAAAGTATTTATGGTATTTTTATGCACACAAGTTGCCCGGAGAAACCTGCCGTTTTAGATATGTGGCGCTCTGTCTAATACACTTCTGTACCAACACTAAAACCATGAGAATCCCCTGAAAGTGTTGTGAAAACACCATTAAAATGCAAAAAAGTGAGAACCACAAATTTGAAGGCCATGAAAAGATCTATATTAACGATAGTAAAATGTGAATATGCCATGAAAATGTCATAAAAACGCCATGAAATTCCATGGTTTTGGTGTCAGTGCTTGTTGTGCATGTATAAACGAGGTTTGGAAATTTGACACAAAGTATGATCTGGAACCATCAAAGAGCAGAAATCTAATCATTGCGCTACACACTACCAACACCAAAACCATGAAAATGCTATGGAAGTGTTGTTAAAGCATCATGAACAGGTAAGAAAATGAAAATGACAAATTAATGAGGCCATAAAAAAATTTGAGAGCCATGAAAACATCCATATATTCACGGTATTAAAATGTCAAAATGCCATGATGTTTTGATGTCATGGTAGTAGTATACCTCTACTTGGAGGCTTTAAAAAATGATTTTAAAAATATATAAAATACGGTTTGGAAAAGGCTTTTGCCTCTACACACAATATAATGATTTTTCAATCTATTATTATCAAGTTCTTAAACTCTCACCTAAGACGTAGATAACAGATTTGTTCATCAAAAGGAAAATATCTGGTATAGATTTTACATTGAGATTTAATCAACGTTGTTGCAAACCAGATATTGGCACCATTGTCACTAATAATAACTTTAGTTTTCTGTTTCTCAATTCCTGACGGTTGTATTCCAGCACTAAAATTAAAAACATAACAAATTAAATTATAATATCAACAGTATAATATCACACAGGTACTCTAGATAAAAGAAGACGTAATAATGGCCAATATGTGACTACTGTACTGTGTATAAAGCATGAGAATATACAGGTTCAAAATATGACGCAAACTAAAATCAAAAATATGAGTGTTTAACTGGCTCTGTGCAAATCAACTTAGTTTAAATAATGACAATTAGTGCTCAACCATTGGATCCAAACAAAAACTTGGTAAATTGAAAGCTCTAAATATAAAAGTAAACAACGTCACAATAAAGTCAATATGCTTCCTATTTTTTTTTGTTTTATTATTTTTTTTTTTTATTTATCATTTTTCCACGAACCGGGTAAGCTTACAGCTTTTTTGCACCGGGGTGGTTGGTTAATTTGTTAGTATTTTGAAGCTTGTGTGCATTTAATAGCCGGATGCCCTTCCTGACGCCAACCTATAGTGCTTCGGACAGGGTTTGAACCCGAGACCCTGCGGGCCGTGGTCCAACACCCTAGCCACTACACCAAGGCCACTACACCACTAGATTGGCGTAAAAATCGATAAACATTTAAAGTTCAACTCTCATGTATGTAAGGGCATGTAAATTTGATCATGAACAAAGGGAAAGAGGATCGGGAATGCTCAAATATGTCTGCTAAATTTCTTTCAATGAATTCTAGAAAACTTTTATATAACACTCTTGTCGTACTTCATCTTGATTATACTGTGCTGTTGTCCGGGGGAACCATGGGTAGAAATATAGGCAAGCTAGAACCAGAGGCTAGAACAACAACTGGCTCAACATAACACATATATTCAAAGACTGCAAAACAGGAGACTCAGGATAATTCTTCGATGCGAATGCAAGACATTTCAAAATACACCACTATACGGTTATCAATCTTATTCTCGAAGGACTCATTGATCATTGGACACTTGCGAAAAGCTGAGCACCCTTGATTGATTGATTGACATTGATTGCTACTGCATGTTAATTTCAGTCAAAGTAGAGAATGTTTTTGTAATTAGCTTTGTTCGTACTACTAGTCAATTTCTACTGAAATAATTAGACATCTAAACCGTCAATACTAGTCAATTCCACGCATTTTATTAACCATATTTTATGAAAAACAGCAATGTCTTTAGTGCTAATTGGATAAGACTCAAAATCCTTCAAACTTACTTGTTGTGAAGTACAACACCAGGTGTCCATACAAGAGTAGGTTCAACATTAATTGTGGTGACATTTCCATAAAGAGAAGCATTCCAAGCCAATAATGGATTTACCCATTCCTATTGATTTGAAATACATGAGAAAAGGTAAACAGAACTCTAAATAAGATCAATCTCTATACACTGTAACAGTATAAACGCGTGCGTGTTATGAGTTTCCCACTGTTTCTCAGTCGGTTTCAAGTAAGATAATTGAGTTATATATCATTTCTCTTTTTCAGTCGTTTTTCAGACGCTGCTTCGATTTTAATTTTGACAGTTAAGTCTAAATATTTGAGCTGGTCCGCAAAATTAGTGGCAGCAAAAGAGAGTTGAAACCCATTAAATTATTTGATAGATTTCTCAATTATAGTACTTTTTGAATTGAAGCGAGTAATATGTACTCCTCCTAATAGTTTATTCAGGGAGGATATTTTCTTAAATTTATACCGTGAAAAATAATCATAAAAACGGCACATCGGGTGTATGGAATATTATCCGGGATAGCTGTGAAGTTCCCAATTAGGCTGTGCTATACTGTGCTGTGCTGTCACTTGTCACGTAAAAATGAGACTTGGGCAAGTCAAGCTGTGCTATAAGTTTATAAACTACTAGGAAGTGGACTAGTAACTAGTGTCCAGATCTCCACAATAGTCAATTTACATAGATCCTGGTTGTCAGTCAAAATGTACTTAACATTTGCACTGATTATCAACCCAACGAATAATATGATTGTACCTGTGTTGTCCATACGTTCAACGTAAGTGTTTGCCCAATTTCATCCTATAAAAATATAATACATACAAGGTATACATCAAAGAGAGGAAACAAGTTGGCCATGCGAGCAAACGCCAGAACACTGTAATATACCCTCTAGCCCATGCGAGCAAACGCCAGAACACTGTAATATACCCTCTAGCCCAAGAGAGCAAGAATGTGGAATGCAATCATTCGGATGAATTACCAGTATACTACACAGACATCGCATATTTAAGGCACGATTTATATTTATCGCAACGGAACGTGCTGACTTGACTCGCAGATCGGAACTAAATCGCCAAAATTCACAAGCTTCAAAATTTAAACCCAGTTTCACAAGACAATTTTAAATCACCGGTTAAAAGGCATATCTTTGCAAAGTTTTAGGTTCAGCAATTCTTTAATTGATCACATTAGTAAACTCCCCCCTTTCCCCCTCTGCTATTGCTCATCAACGTCAGATGTCTTTATAAGGTCATGTCCAGAGATCAAAGTCGTGTGGCGTCACAACCACTGCATGTCATCCTCCATGGACAACCAAATGAGAAGTTTAGACTTGGCTATGAACAGGTAATACCTTTTCATAATATTTTGTATCGGAAATTGTCTTATTTACAAGTTTCTTTATCAGCTATGTCTGACCGTGATCTGTAACGTTCTTTCTGTATAGAAAATATGTTAGGCGTAATAAGAACCGCACATTCCTATAACGTAACGATCTATACAGTAAAACCTGTTATAACGGCCACCTCTATAAAGCGGCCACCTGTCTATAGTGGTCACTCTTGCAATGTCTAAAATAGTATTTTTTTTTATCGAATCAACCATGTATATAAAGACCACATGTCTATAGTGGTCAATTTATCTACCTCTCGTAGCTGGCCGTTATATACAGGTTTCACTGTAGTATAGTTAATCATGTCTACTCACCACATCAATAATTTGTACGAGGCGAAGAGATATCGTCATATTGATTCTATCTCGATCACTAATGGCAGGTCTAACATCAATGTCTTTCGATTGTCTAACAATATCACGTAATATTCGATACTCTCCTGACATTTCACTTGATTTCACATCACTATGTGTTGATGTTTTCAAACAATGTGTTTCATTGTCAAATACAACTATTGAAGAATAAAATATCAAAGGTCATGTTAAAATATCAAAGGTCATGTTAAAATATTACAGTAAATGTATATAACACCAGAGAAATTATGTTTAGTATGGGAACGTTTTTGACAACGAGTCTAATATGGTTCTGTAATATTTGTATGACTTCTGCACGGCTATACCGTATATACGAGGCAGTCATGGTTGCATTCTACAGGTGGTCACTCACACAGTGCTTTATAATCCAGCAGAAGTTGAATCTCTCCTAAACGTTGTTCCAAATAATGTACAACATTATTGCGATGTGGCTTTTTCTTTGAAAATAGCTATAGCAAACGGCTTCTTTCGAATAGGCATAACTTTCGGGAATAATAATTTAACTTTCATTGCGTTTCGATGGTGTGTCATTGAAGAAAAATTTGGCAGAATGACAATAAAACTTCACATCATGAAAAAAGTAAAACCAATATCTTTTTTCAAACAACATAAACTGTTATTTCTATTCGAAATATTGGGAAGAAAACAATACTTTCAAACCCATTATAATAGTCACATCTATAGAGTGACTACCTCTCTATAGTGGGTCACTCTAGCAATGTCTAAAACTATATTTTCTATTGAATCAACCCTGTATATAAAGACCACCTGTATATAGTGGTCAAAATCTACCTCTAATAGCTGGCTGTTATTTACAGGTTTCACTGTATTAACTAACCTTTCCTTGCTAATTCAATAGTAACAGTATCGGCACTGATAGATCTCTGCGTGTAATCAACTTCACATTTTTCAAGGCATTTCACAGCGTAACAATAAGTTCCATTTAAAAAGAAAGCAAATCCTGCAGATATCCGATCGCAAACAAGATTAACACAATCCTGAACGCTATCTGCGCGTTCTAGATATACAAAATTCTTGCCCCATAACCCTCCTTTCAATAAACGGTTGCTATGGGTACGTCCAGCAACACACCGTTCCCTTGGTACAAGAACTGTACTGACATCACCACACGATTCTTTACTTTCCCGACAACATACTACGGAGACAAAAAAAGAGATCATCATAAACGGGTAACATTGGAAGCACACGAGGCACATAATAGAATGTCCTAACTCTTGAAAATAGATGGCTCTGCACAAACAGGGTGAACCAGAAGCATTCCACTTCGGTGGCTGTTTAATTGGTTTATAATTTTGCAGCGTGTGAAAGTTTCATAGCCGTATGCCCTTAAAGGCATATTTAGCGTCAACCAACAGGGATTTTGCCAGGGATCGAGCTCAAGACCATGCAGGCCCATGTCTAACGCCCTAGCCACTACACTAAGGCCACATATAAAACAACAAGTGAACTATTCTGCGAAAGATATGAAAACTGTTACACTGGGAAAATACTGAGCTTTCGTAATTAGTTTTGTCTGATAATACAATATATATAAGGACTATTAGTCGATACTTTGTGCTATAAGTATATGATAGGATTCATTCACTAATATTTTTAATATATCAAACACATGCATTTATAGCAAAACACTGCTGTAACTATAGCTAGCTAACCATTAAAAAAATGATGTATAAAGATTACATGTATCGTATCAGAATAAACTAAAATAATATTTAATCATAAAAAACAATAAAAGTTACGTTTGAAATCGTTGGTCAGAGTCAATATACACGCAATTCAATAGGGGTATACATTCAGTATTTATCTATTTATGGCCTTTGTATTTATCCTTTTTTAAATTAAAGATGAGTGATCAGAGTCTTTTACGTAACTCAGAGTGTCGCGAAACTTCGAGTTATACGGAAAATAATCATGCTCATCCTTGTCTTCATTTCTACAATATTATCTGTTTCACCAAAGATTGCACACTTGCGCATACATATTTTATCCTTTTTTTATCAAATATATATATATATATATATATATCTATTTCAATTAACGTGAAAAAACAGCATTATCACTATCTATTACCAAATTTGAAATTTATAAAACAATTTCAAAATCCAGTAGAATTGATAATGCGCTATATTCGACTCGTAGTTGTTACAAAAATAAATAATTCCTTGAAGCTTGAGTTGAAGAACAAGAAATTTTCTTTCAGTTTCATAAGTCTCGACATCAGAATTCTAACCCCTCGATTTCAAGCAGAAAGCGAATACTCAATATGTAATATAGAGACTATTTCGCCTCCAACAATGTGGAAAATAGTATGACTCATCATTCAAAAATACTTTCAACTATAATTTGAAGTATACAGGAGTGAAAAATTAAATTAAATAACGAGCAATTATAGTAAAAAAAAACACAGCCTTGATAATAGTACTTCTCTACGCAATAATATATAACTATATGTTATAAAGTAATCGTATGGGCAAAATATCAATTTGAGTGCTGAATGCTAAAAGCAGAGCAATATAAATAGTAGATCAAAGATCACGAGTTTACTCCGTTACTCTGAGTATCTCGTAAAGACGCTCTTCAGACGGTTTATTGAACCATGTTATATAATTTTTACAAAAATAGAAAATCTTCAATTGAACAGACTGTCTATCAATATCATATCAATACAAACACTTTCCTATGCTAAATATTCAATTTGAAAAATTATCAATCTTACCAAAGGAGAAAATATAAACGATCAAGGTAAAAACCACTGTTGTCTTCATAATTCTATTTCTTGAAAATTAAACTTCTAACCAAATATTTGAGACAATTACTGTAGTCCAGCTATCAATTGAATAAATAGTTTTTTGTACGAAAATATTTCAAAATAAAATTGAAACACGTATGCACGACTTCTATTATTTATTTCAATACAATCAAACAGGTTTTTGAAACCACAATTTGAATATTATTGTCAAAAAAATATTATGTAGAAATGTCAACCACAACTTAAAGGAGCAAAAATGACCGGCAGGCGCTACGCACTTCGGATCACGTGCATGTTTATTGTTCATAACACAATGTACATTGTTGACATGAATTTATAACAGATTAGGCCTGCGTAGAACAATAGTTTCAAAGCGAGACGGTTGAATTACGCTAAGCATAAATTCAACTTGTGCTCGCAGCGGTCGCCGGTCAATCTTGCCCCTTTAAGTATATCTGATATATATGTCATTTTATATAGAAACTTGTTTTGTTATGCGAAGAAAACATAGACACGTTGAAGTTAGAAAAGTACAGGATTCTAGGATTGGTAGCAAAATGAAAACTGAAGTCGAGATGTGGATCGCAAATAATTTAGGCAAAATATATGGAAGGTTTTTGGTCAGCGATAATACCACTTTGCATGTGGTACAATAATCGAAAAGTACCAATCAGTTACAATTGAAGTAGCCTTCGATTCTGGGGGATCAATTGACAGCAATCGGGGGACGTGTAAATTTTTCAAGATCTACACGGTCACGGCGTATTGTTTGTTAACCTTGTAGAGCTTTACTAATTATAATAGGAAATCTTTTAACCACGCCGAATGATTGTCACGGCTCGAACGATTCAAAAGTTTCAAAGTTTTTCGTCTCAACGGCTTTGGCGATGGTAAGACCAATCGATGCAGCGGTATTTCACTGTAACGGCCATTCGGCGCTACGCACGGAACCAAATTTCCTGCGTGAAAATTGTTAATGATCTAATAGCCTCGCTTCTACTTGTACAACTGGTGGTGAACATGAGTATGAGGTTGCGTGCATACAAAACAACGAATAAGGGTTTGCATAAACGATGAATAAAATGCATTTTTACAGCTGTTTACAGTCACCAGTTTGGAGTCACCAGTTTAATTATGGTGTTATGGTAACACAATGTTCAGTTAGATGTATAGCCCCTATCAAAAACAGGACATTTCTTTGTTATTAAGAAAACAGGGCAGTAATTGCAAGGAGATTTCCACTCTTGGCTCAAATTTATAGAAGGTAAGCTTTTACTTGAGTGATTTCAGACAAACAATTGTAATAACTATATAGGCATACAGCTGTAAAATTATTTTTGTGCATATATATATATCCAACAGAAAATATCTCTGTTAAACCGCATTTAAAGTCGAGAAATTGGAGCCTTTAATTAAAGAATAAAATATGTTATTGCAATACACAATTACAGCAAGGTAATATCTTGATTGAAAAAGATTATATAAACATATTAAAAATTATAGCAATAACTTGTATCTATTTCTATACATTATAAAACACTAAACTCGTTTTGTATTATCCATAGATATATAAAGTTTGCCAAAATTTGAGTAACAACTAACAAGTTGTCCTGTCATTTTATAACAAATACCTTTTTTGTTAAATAACCATTTACCGGAATCTAATAATATCTTTCGTTGAAAGTTGTTTAATATAATATGTTTATGAAATTGTTTTTAATTTTATATGATATTCGTCTATTTTTAAATAATAACGCATATACATTTTTTTTTAAAAGAACATTTAATAAACTTTGTTGTTCGTATTATTGGTATTCATTTTATATTCAGTGTAAGGGAGATAATTGAGGAATACACGGCCTTGCTTGTTCTCATCAAAGTGAGTGAGTATAATTGAGACGTTATCGCCCTACCAAAGGACATTGCCTTACAATTACTCCATTTCTAATAGCTATTCTGATAGTCAAAGTGTCCATATTATTGGTCAATTTTTTTGATAATTGATATTTCAACACAAATAAAATACCTTATCCTGAAAGAGTTATAATTTTCGGAGTGGGAAACATATGGTAAAATAAATTTGTTCTTATAATGCATATTTTATAAACTCTAAAGATCAAACGAACACATTCAAATTACTATCATTACTTTCGATGTCTTTCTAAATTATTAAACGAGATCAAGTCAAATATACGTGAAATATGCATATTTCGTCAGAACAGATTTTTGATATTCAAAACTGATTATTTTTTATCATTCTCTCTAGACTTATTTGAAATTGTATAAATATTAAGAAAAAAGAATGAGCGAGTGGCTATCAGTAGGTGAACAATTAATAACAACAAATGAAAAACAAAGAAAATCACCAGAACCATTGAGCGATCAATGTCAAGTATGTGGTGGAAAAATCAATCCAATTTACATGGAAAAATTTTGCAAATGTCAAAGGCAATTATTAAATGTAGCTTGGAAAATTTATGATCTATCGACAGAGTTTCACGAATTAAAAGATCAATTAGATCGATTAAGTTTAAAAGATTGTGTTGATTTAGAAGATAATTTATTAGAAGAACGAAAAAATATTAATCAAAATGTTACTTATGCAACACCAAAGCATCATAAAATACTACAAGATAGTATTTCATCAGATCATACATCAACTCTAAACAATAGTTCTTCAAGTTATTCAACTGGGCATTATCAAAGTCTCTCTTACAATCGACAATCAAGAAGTTATGAGACTATGCCAACAGGATATAATGACTATTATCAGAAACAGCAATGTACATCTTACGACCTAGAAATACCTAGAAAAAGTGATATTGAACCACTGAGAAGGTATTACTCTGATTTAGAACTACCCAGAAATAATTGCTACATCGACTTGGAACAAATTCCAAAACACTACAATTCCGACCTAGATTTACCCAGGAAGAACTACAAGTCTTATGCAGAATTTACAAGAAAGTACCAAAACTCAGACCTAGATTTACAAAGGAAGAACTACAGCCCACATGCAGAATTTACCAGAACGTACCACAATTCCGACCTAGATTTACAAAGGAAAAATTACAATTCCCACCTTGAATTACCTAAAAAATATTACAGCTCCGACCTAGATCTTCCCACAAAGCATTACAGCATAGACTCAGAGCTATACCAAAATCATTACCACTCTGATCTCCAATTACCTAAAGTACCAGGAGCAGTTCAAGAATCCCGTTCAATAGAAGATAGAAAAAATGAAATGTTTGGATATCAAAGATCGACATCTATGCCAACACTCTTCAGTCCATCTGCTAGTGATAAAGAATCTTATAAGTTTGATGGTCGGATTTGGGCACAAAGTAATTCCCAACAAAGTGGTTCTTATATGAGTGATTTAAATTACGAAGATCAATTCCCTAATCACCATGAAATAACATCGGATAGAGAGGGATATGTTAAAAGTCCCCCAGTAAAGCTCAATTTAAATTCTAATCGTTCATATGTTGCACCACTTCGTGAACATCACGTGGTATTTCTACCAAACAATAGAGTCAGCCATGGACCAATCAGATAAGAGATTATCATTCGAATGGATCAAACTTTGAAAAAACAAAAAATCGACAGATGACATCCAAGAGACATTCAAGATTGTAAACCGTAAAATTATTTATCAACATTCGACACTTCGTCCTTTATATATAGAATAAGAGAAGACATTGCTATTAAGACAGATATTATAGTATAGTATATGTATTGTATTTGAAATGGATAAATTATATCAATCATTTTTTTGGAAGAGGGGGATTGTAGATTGACTAGAGTCTGCAGAATTTTTCGCGAAATGTTTTTCTCAGCAACAGTTTCACAGCATCCACAAGAATGTACATTTGAGGAGGCATAATCGATTTTTATTGTTCCTATGTGAAATTGTTTGGAGTGCATGGCAGAATTATACTCAGAAAATGTAAACTTCAAAAGCCATGATGTTAACGTTATGATAGACATTATTTAATTTGTTTTTAATTAAAATCATTTTACTAAAAATAAATATTTTATGCAAACGTGTATAGTTGAAAAGAATAAAGTATATATAATATTATAACAAAGTAAAGTTGGCTTGTTCCACATTATTGGTACAATGCTTATAATTATTAAAATGTTTCAGACAATTCAAACAGAGTCTTCCTTGACGTGACACCCAATTGATATAGAATCATATATGAAGATATCAAAACTAAAATACATTCTTTGATCTAAACGGGGATATTGGTATAAGAGAGGGGCTACACACCAGATGACATATCTCTGAATGTGGACGTGTCAATCTGAACAGATCCGAATCATTTGGTGTTAGACTCAAATCAAAAGTCTGATATCTAAATCCAAATTATAATTATATACGTTATATGTCTATGAGTAAAAAATAAAAAAGTTTTGAATTTCTACAAATTGCGAGCGTCTTTTGGTTCACAATAGCAGGGTTGGAACCAGACAGAGGGGCAGGGCGCTAAAGTCAGAGCTATCTATTTTCAAGAGTTGGGACACTCTTTCATGCGCCGCTCTCAGCTCCGATTGGACAGATGCCAACCACGTGATTTTATGGACGCCATTTTCGTTTCGTCAAACCCAGGCTCTCGAAATTTGGAGAAAGCGCGCGAAAATAATATTATTAATTTGAAAAACTTTTTATTCAAAAGCAAAACCTCGTTTTCAGTGAAACGCAAATGGCGATATCCGAGTTCGTGTCCTGTCAAGGTCGTGGCTAGATCATGGGTAACTCAAGGGCATTTTATGATTCTTTATCACAAATCTACCATGTACAATTAAATATATAAAACAGTTACTCAACTTTTAAACTAAACTTGGTTATAAACCTTTTTGGCTGACTAACATTTCATTTCATTCACTTTTTTATTGCTCATTTTGTACAAGACAGATTTGTAGTAAATATATTTATGTACGAGATGCAAAAAGAATTTTGAAAATCGGCTGAAAACAGAATTTAACACAAATAAAAGAAGCAATAAAAAGTCATAAAAATGTCCTTGAGTTACCCCTGATCTAGCTACGACCGACCTGTAAATAGATGGCTCTGGTTAGAGTCCGTTATCGGAGAAGAACATTTTGCTTGTCGTGATATTTAACTTTTGGCACTTTTTCAAACATTTATCAGCAGTTTTCTATAACAACCCATCGAGGAAGTTAGACCTTTGTCGAGGAAACCCTGGCGCCACCCCTACATAATGGTACTGGGTTTTAAGAGGAACCGCTGTCAATGTGGAACCATAATTCTTGTAATCAGACTATGAATTAATACGATCATTAACTTAAAGTGAATAGCCTAGCAAGAAGGACCGTAGAATATATACACGGGATGTTAAGGCTCTATCAACATTCAATTTAATATGTATATATTTGAATAAATAATGCATCCATGTTGAGAATATTCTCATATTATTCAAATTTTTTACACAGCTATTATTTTAAAACTTAACAGCTGAATTCCTCTTATAATGAATCTAATAAATCCTTCATATATACACTTATGACATCTCGAGATGCTTTTAATATCTATTTTACATACATACAGTATATAATATCAGCAGCGAGAAAGTAAGAAAGATATTATAGCCAAAATTTACAGAGGGAAGGCCAAATTTTTATTCTAAATACAGTATCAAAAATCGATTGTTCTTACAATTATCTTGAAGATGGTTTCTAATTCACAAAAGAATATAGAAAACGGTAAAATATATTATGAAATCTAGTACATTGAATACTGCAACGCATTATACACGAGTAGATTATTTTTCTTAAATTGAGAAAATAAAATATTTAGATCACTGCAAGAAATTTTTTATTCTTAAATCAAAAATAAATTATATTTGTTCTATACAGCAAACAGGAATTTTTTTAAACAAAAGCAATTTCTTGAATCAAGAATAAGTCTTATAAAATATCAAAATTATTCGTGGTTATACTTTGATATACATGAATTTGAAAGATATAGATAAAGAAAAAAAAAATTTATTATTCAAATATAAGCAGTGAACGTGAAAAATTGATTTTCGTGATTTGATCTCAAGAAAATCGTTGTCCGTTCTGCGTTAAAAATATTTATGTTCGATTTGAAGCATGAGAAAGTCAGCCTCGCGTCACCATCTGCTAACAATGATCAATTTCAATTAATTATTACATTAATCTTATTGTATCTCAATCTGAATAAAATTAAATTTTTCTTATTCAGGCAATAATTAAATTTGTTATGCATACTCTCTCTGATCTCAGAAAATCTCGAAATTTCCATCTTTTCGAAATTTTATTAACTGATTAAATAAACATTTTAAATTTTGATAACTGAAATTACATTCATTATACGCATATTTACTTTCTCTGATCTCAGAAAATTTCGAGATTTTATTAACTGATTGTACAAACATTTTAAATTTTGATAGCAGAAATTGACGCCGATCTTTACAAATGCAAATAAAAAAGCAGATTGTTTGAATTTTATTAATAAATTTATTGTTAAGCATATAATAACAAAATATTTATTATTATTTTTTAATCATCTAAAGCTTTTTTAGCAAAAGATATATCAGGTGCTGTTGCATATACATGTGAATTATTTGTGGCTTCCTGTGATATGTAAATTCGTATAGGAATTTCAGATGTAGGGTAGCAGAATAGTGGCCCTTGTGGAGCTATAGGCTGCACAACTGCATGAATTCAGAGCTGAACTAAACAGCTTATGCAGAATTATTTTTATAAGCAAATAGGAGTGCAGTTATAGGGTAGAACACTACCACATTCACGATACAATAGATATTATTAAAAAAAGACACAACACATTTTCCAAAGTTTTTCATCTTACAATTGTAACATACTATAACAGCGAGGAAGATAAAAGAAAATTATAAACACATTTCAACATAAACAGTAAATATTTAATAATATCTATATTGACACACAGTAACATAGTCTTTAAGGTGTAAGACAATCAATCAAAGTTAGCGAAAAGCAATCACGAAGATAGAATCGTATGCAGGCGTTGACGATGAGATAAGTCAATCAATAATCTAGGCGTCAAGACAGAAGCGAGAACAAAACATAATGATGACGAGAACGACAACGACCAAAACAATGACAATCACACAGTTGAGACGATGACAAGAAAAGTTATCTAGGATATGATTGATGCCACGAAACAACGAGGACCAAAATTACATTTGAGCTCCATATCTTGCTTCCCATTCCTTTTTAGTGACGTGACATCCAAACAAATGTTGATAATCAGATTCATCATCTACAGCAAAATATTGGCAGAGACCATAATTCAATTCTTCTCTTGATAATACACCATTTTGATCTTTATCCAACAAAGAAAACGTCTTCTCCCAGCCTTCAGCATCTTTTGCAAGTGTTAACAATTCAAACCAATTTTTAAATTCGTTTTTTGAAACAAAACCATCTTTATTTGAGTCAATTGCATCAAAAAGTATAGTTGAAAATGGTTTGCATAATTCTAAAACAGAATCGGGGTTTTCTTTATAGTTAACAACCATGTTACAATAACCCTGTAAACATTGTTGAAAATTGACAGTAGGTGGCATACCCAAATCATTCCATGCTTTACGATAACCATCGAGTAGTTCTTGTGTTTTCAAATCTATGTTATGTGATTGTGCCTTCTTTGCTTTCTCATTTGCAACATCATCAATGGATATGAAACCACTTTGATCAAAATCACGACGATAGAAATGTGTACGAATTTTAGCTATGTAAAGTTCAGATACATTATTATTTTCAGCAGCTTTATTCATAATGCAATGAATAATTACAATAGCTTTTACAGCACACGTCAACTTCTTCTTAATTCTGAAAACAAAGTTGTTTGAAATATGACAAGAAGAAGTTCGCTATTTATACTTTTTGTAAAGCCAGATATATGACATTTGTATAATATAAATTGAGAAGGATTAAACAAGTCTTGATAGGAAAAAACGCTATGCTTCAATCAACTTTATGACTCAACTGAGATTTCGTATTGTTTGTTTATTATATTTCAATAAAAATCAAATTAAATCTGGATTAAATGAAATCAAATGCACCTATCTAGCTAACGGGTGCCTATTTATATTATCAACAAGACTATTTTGTTTTTTGAAAAACACCATCTGCCTATAATTATGAATTCCTAACAAAAAACCTGACTTTAAATATTACAAACTAAGTAAAGCACCGTATTAATACTCAGAGACAACGCCCTCGGCCTAAGATATCAAAGGTCAAACAGTTTATACATGGGGTTTATTAACAAGCTGGTATACCATACATTGTAAATAAAAAACTTGTAAACAAATGTATATAGAGAGAGTGTTGAATAATAGAACAGTTTCAACATATTTTAATTAATAAAGATGGAATATGGCAAAGAGCAGTTGACATTTTTAAAAACGCAAAGAAAGTGTTTGCAACAAAAATAACTATAGATAGTGTAAAGTAGCACAAAATATTTTGATAAACAAATTTAAATTTCTGTAAACAAGAAAGTCTATGGTCTAGAAGATATATATTTCTTTATTTAAGAATTTTTAAGGTCAAATAACAAGAAGAGTTCAAGAAAGTTACTTAAAATAAGAAACTATTTTCTAGATATGTCGTAATGTGTTACATATTTCTTGTTTCAAGTAAAACCGTGTTAATTTTAAGAAAACATGGACTTGTCTTAAGCATAAAAATTTTCTGTGTATGATTCAGTACGGGTGCTAGAGATACAGCGTCCCCTTGGTATTTCATATTTCAAGATTTTATATAATCATATCGTAAGCTTACAAGAGTATAGAATACGCCAGGGCCAAATACATAAGAAGGAAATCTTGAATATTGTTCTCTCGCTTGCAAACAAAATAGAAATCAGTTTAGCCAATATCCTATCAACACAACACAGTTAAGTAATAAATATAGGATCCTATTATAACTCAATTATATATAATTGTCATCAAATAGTCGGAACAATCTTCAATCGATCGATAAATTTGTTCAGTCAAGACATACCGCAAAGTTCCAAAGAAATACCACAAAGCACATGTGCAGCCTGAGTTCTATACCGAGCTGATTGTGAAAAGTAATGTAAAGCTTGACACTGAATCATACATAGAAACAGTTATCTACCATTGTATCTGTCTTTAATAGGAGGTATTTTCAACTATTAGAAACATCCTATCACGTCCAAAATTAAGGATTGATTGTTGCAAAGATCGTAGAAAAATCTGTTTTATAATCATGCACTTTTCAAACATATTATAGATTTCTCGTAAGTTCAAATATTTACAGCTTAAAAAAATATATATTGAAGATGAAGAATATATTCTGTTAACTATTCCATAATGAATGGGATAAGATTTCACAGAACAGAACATTATATAATATAAATAGTGCACAGTGTATACGAACGCCGTAAACTTAAAATTAGCTTGGAATGTCATCAAAAGTATCTTCAAGGAATGCTATGTACATTTCAGAATGTTCTTAAATTTACCAGAATCTAATCCCCTGTTGCAGAAATCGTAAAATAATCTGTTTTATAATCATGCAGTTTTCAAACATTTTATAAATTTCTCGTTAGTTAAAATATTTGAAGCTTAAAAAAAAATTGAACATGAAGAATACCTTATGATAACTATTCCATAATGAATGTAAATAAGATTTCGACAGAACACTATACTATAAATGCAGTTACTAATTCTGCGATGTATTATATAAAAAATTTCTCAACAAAATGTCAAACTATATAAGAGTGTACTCTTCTCGGGACTCTTCTTCACATATGAACGCCGTAAACTTAAAATTAGCTTGAAATGTCCTCAAAAGTATCTTCAAGTAATGCTCTGTACATTTACAGAATGTTCTTAAATGTCCCAGAATCTGAGCCCCAATGCTCTTATAACAAACTAGCAATGTCTTACTCGCGTTGTTGGGTTAATTTTGGCTTAATTGAAATTACCTTTGACGTGAAATGAATTTTGAGAACACGTGATTTTTTAAATCAAACAATAGAAACGCAACGCAACAAAACATGTCGTAGAATAGCGGTTCCAAAAAAGAAAACAAAACCAAAGCAAAGAGAAAATTGGAAAAAACAAACCCCGCTATGAACAACTATTTGCAATTATTTATCAGATGACATGTTATTTGATTCATTTGGTTTTGAAATGGCTGAGAAAATCGCGAAAAACCACCCCAAACACACATACATAAAGACAGTCCCATTTATAGATAGTAGTTAGCTTGAAAGTGTTAGAAGAAGAATTAACTTGAACAAATTTTTTTAATGGCATAAGAGGGCCATAAGAATATTAATACATCTGAATTATATCAATACTCCTGCGTCTGTTTCCATGCAACGTTCATAGCTTATGCATAAGCATCCAACATACATTAACCACTAGAGGGTTTAACGTCAATAAAATAGATTTTCCATTTATGCTTTTGGATTGAAAGGCTATTTTCCACTTCTTATCATCGTATATTATCAGAATCCTATTAAAGTTAAGTTTTAAATTTTCCTGGTACATTTATTCATGAAAATGAATTTAAGATTTGTAAGATGTTATTTAAAACAGATAAATGATCAAAAGTTGTGTTGGCTGGTATCAATCTATAACTCCATCGGAATATTGCTGAACGTAAAGTAAAAATGATAAATATAGACTAAAATATTTGATGAGAGCCTATATGACTTCTAAGGGGACTATACTTCCATACTTTCAGTATACGAGAACCGACGAGAACGTTCTTATATTAAAGGGTATGCCTCTTTTAAAGGTCAGGGGTAAAAATTAGGGTATTCTTTGGCATGAAAATATTTCGACTGGTATATTATTTGACGTTCAGCCAATTTTCAAACTTTTTTTTACACTAATTTTTTTTTCATTTTGAGAAGGTAATGAATAAGTTTTGCAAACAATTATTTGTTGCATCTTTTCATATCGATCTGAACCTATTTTATGGTCATTCTGTCAAAGTTCTATTGGAACAACTCCGTGTTGGAGTGCAATGGGAAGCTACCCCAGGGCCATGATATTATAAGATCTTCAAATTTGAGCCAATCATGAAAAATCTCAAGTAATGAAACGAAAATGAGGTTTTGAGGTTTTATAATATACATACTGTGTAGTTTATTACGGTCAAATTTAATTGATATGTTGAAATGTACAATCTAACTAATCCTTGATGAGAACTGTAGATTTATGTTGAAGAAAAACAATAATAACGTAGGTTGAATTGATTTGTATATTTCTTCTTATAAATAATAATATTAATTCCAAGTAGACATGTTGATATAGTAGACTGTACAGTAAGTTCTCATAGTTCTCATTTACTGTATTTATAGTGTTTAAATAAATGCTAGTAGATTATGCATGGGCATTGTGAGTCATGCAGGGAGTCATGTAGGTTCTCCTATGTTCTAGAATGTTCTAGATGTTTCAGGAAGGTTCCTATATACAACCTATAAATGCGAATGTCTTTGTGTCTGTGTGTACGTGTGTTTAGCTTCTTCGTGCTTTTCTCAGCCATTTCAAAACCAAATTAATCAAATAGCGTATCATCTGATAGATAATTGCAAATAGTTGTAGCTAACGTGTTCTGTTTTCCGAATTTTCCTACAATGTTTCAGATCACTTCTCACTATAATTATATGTTAAACGGTTGTATAACTGTGAATTTTTGTATATATTATAACAATAATTGCGCTATAATATATTTTCAAAAAATACCAATTTTTACAATGTAGCTTTACACTGTAAGAAAAAGAGCAGGTGCAACGGACCATGAAATGTATGTAAATTTTTTTAAATATGTAAATTTTTGAAATTTTCTGGGGAATATTTTTAAAGTCTTTGAAACTTTTTGGGACTTTTGGGTACTTCAATTTTTCCAAAATCCACCCGCCGTCCATTCAGAGCTGGTATTAGCCCCCTTGTATTCTAGAGTTTAATTAATGTTTTGTTAATTCAGGTGTCGACCGTGTCGACATGGGATTTTGAACATTTCAATGCAGCCATGATTTGAGGAGAAACTATAATAGTTAAACACAAGAGTACAATACCTGATTAATTCAATAGCATGTTTATTTTACGAAACAAAAAAATAATTGATATTTTCTTCAGATCTGCTACTGATTTTTGATATAAATGTTTGAAGGAGAAAATATTTTTCTTCAGATCTTTTACGTTTCATGTGAAAAATAGGGAAACATCTATCAGATATGCCCAGATTTACAGTATTGAATAAATCAATAATATATGAAGTTAAGAAATCAATGTCAGACTGAAATGGGAGAAGAGAAAAAGATTTGTGATTATTATTATAGGACAGCATCTTTATATTAAGTGATGGTTGATCCGTATTTAAATATGGGATAACAAGTTCATCACATCACATGACTAGATATTGATCGATAGTTGAGCTATCTGGTTTTCAATTCAGACAGACAGGCACCTCAAATGATCAAATGCTTAGATATTCTGAACGAGCTATCGATTGCGGATCCTGTAGACTGAAGCCGGACCGTTTGAGACCTTACAATTTAATATATAAAAGACAATTAGCAGGAAGAGTTTGCTAGGGTGCCAGGTTTCAATTCTTGCGTGTTAGATCTGTAAGTCTATGGTTAGATCAGATTAAAAACCTTCCAAAACTTTACATAATAAAATCCAAAAATCATAATTTTGAACAAGAAAACAATCTTGATAAATAAAAATATTTTTGAATTTGTAATACACGGCTTGACTCTGTTCGTTTTGTACATTTTCTTAGAATTTGTGTTTTGATTAGGCAGAAGTCTCTATATCCTGACAGCTAATCCACTTCATGATACTGACGTTCGTAGCCAGGCCATAAGAACCATCTTAGGAGATCTTACGTATATAAGCACATATGGCACATGGACGACGGAGACTAAATCGGTCTGAAACCTAGTTTATTTCTGGATAAGTAATCGGACACCCAATATTCTTAACTTAGGCAATCGCTAAAGGTTCACATTGGACCGATAAACATATACCTTACGATCAGAAATAGTAAAATTAAGTCTTATCGGATCGAGGTGGAACTATTAGAATTAGAGCTTATTATTGCTAAGAAACGTTTCGAGGAAGTAAGTAGGCTCGAGAGATTCACTAAACTTAAGTTTAATTATGGCTAGTAAATAGAAAAATGGGTCTTGTTATCAGCTCTCTCATGTCTGGAAACTCAATTCATGAAGTAAAATATGTTGTGTTTTGATAAACATGAAAGAAAATAAGAATTGTCCACAAATTCAAATGTCTGCGAATTTATCAAGCACATATATAATAACTTTAATAAGAACAAAAACAAACTCAATTCTCGCAGGTCGATTCCAAGCCAAAACAATATACGGAATGGGCCATATTTAATTTTCTACTTTTTCTGCATTTTCAATTTTAGTAGAACTGCACATGCATGAATATTTTCTTGCTTTATTTTGTCAATATCTTGCTACATAAGTTTTGTTTGAAACAAGTAAAAACAATTAACTTGATTCAAGGAAAACATTTTTGCATTTTTACTGTGGGTAACTAGAAAGTAAAAAAACAAAGACGGGTACAACGCCATTGCACTTCGATTGGGTCGTTCAACGTTCAAATAGAACTTTAGTGGCAGAATGATAATCGAAAAGTTTCGTATTATAAAAGAGAGCCCAAATAAACTACAGAAGACACATATTAGCTTAGAAAAAGTAGAAATCTTTTGAGCAAAAAAAATATTGTGCGAGTAAAAGTTGAAAATTGTCCAAAAGTCAAAAAGTATACCTTAAGAAATGTTCATGGTAAAAGAATACGCTCTGAATTTTGAAAACGGTACCCTATACCAAAAGTGTATGGAAGTTATCCTATCTGCGGAATAAGAACCACGTACATGCAGACCATAAATAAAGCTGAAGATATCGATGTGTTATATATATTAGGGGTTCTAATTGTGTATTATATTTCACCTTTGTAAAACTTATAAATGCTTACGTATTTTATAGAGACATGGTTACTTGTCCCTGGTCTTAAGTGTTCACAACCTGCAACTTTTCTATAGGAGTTTCTTTTAAGTTAACAATTGTATGATTCTATAACACACAGTATGCAATTAAATACATACAGTTTTTGCTGATTCAACACACATTATATACAAACTGTTTAATATACACTATTAAATTAAACTGTATATAAATGAGATTAAGTAATTGCGGAGTATAATTGAAAATAATAACCAGATGCCCATATTAATACAATCTCATGTCGATAAAATATTTATCAAAGTTTAATCATTTATGTAATATATTTTCTTTTTCAATAAAACATCTGCTGTATATAGTATGTTATATTAATTAAAATAAAATTTGATATTTGAAAAGGGTCAATTTTAAGGTTAAAGTTTTAAAAAATTTGATAACATTATTAATTTCTTTGCTCCCATCTGATTGATATGTCACAGCCAAACAGTTTTCTCGTAATCGATTGAATATGACGGTGCAAACTCACTAATTTATTAATCGTACGACTCATTGCTTGGTGGAATATGGCCTGTCAGGGCACATCGTTTAAATTGAAAACTATGATTGCGTTTAGATATAATGAATATGATTTATCAAACACCCGGTGGGGTAGCTTAGGAAACAATTCGAATACAGAAATTTGCCGTCCAAAGTACTCCCAAATGACCTCAAATATACTTTAATGCCAAAAAAAAACAAGGCATACCCCCAAAACTATTTTATCGACGCATATTTTAAAAATCATTATTACGCTGTGTGGGTTTACATCAAACTTTTTTACTTATTGTAAAACAATACTCAAAATATTTTGAAAAATTCTGAAATATATACCTCAAAATCTTTCAAATACCATGAAAAGGTGCCCTCAATTATTGGCATGTCTTGGTATACAAACCATTTGAAGTTACCCTTCTGGGTTCACCCATTTCTGTACTGTCCATAGCTCTTAATTATAAGAGCATTGAGTTGAGCCTCACTGTATAGTTAGTTTCTATAGAAATATCAGCATTAAATGTTTATTTTTGTTCTATATATACAATAAAACATCATTTACATGTCTTATTTTATAAATAAAATCTTTAAAAAGCTTAAATTTATATAGAAATAGATTTTCAGAATCTTTTTAATTTGCAATGAGATTTTTATCGATTTTATTTCATCTTAAATTTTATTATAAAGTGAGTATCTGTAAAAAATAAATAAGCGTAAATTAATGTAGCGTTATGAAATAGTAATTAATCCTTTTTAATATATCAAAAAATTTATACCAAACATTCGTCAGAGTAAATTTTTGTTTGCCGTCTACACTTGAGTTATTAGCCTACATAATATATAGTTAATCGTGTGCAAATAGCAAATATAATACATGTGATCAGGATATTATCAGCTGTTACTGAGCACGATACTTGAAGCTTTTTGTGATACCGTAGTACTGGAGTAGTAATTGAGACGGTGTCGCCCTACTGCAGGCACCCGTACTACTCCTCTATTTCTAGAAGATTTTTTTTTTTGCTTAGAGCAATGACGTTAATTTTTTTTTATTGATCTCAGCCGCGACACTGCAGATCAGTTTTGACAGGTTTCATGGCAGCTAGGTCTCGATTGTCAATGCGCAACAATGCGCCGCACTCACAATGCAATTCGCTCTGGACCATTCTATCCATCATCTTTAGATGGTAGGCCTACTCATTTGATGTTCTAGATAAAGTCAAGACTAAGTTGGCCTTTGGGGGAATTGAGCCACAGTCGATTAGATGTGATCAGATCTGAAGTCCGTTTGCTCTGCAATCTTAGCCACACCTCCCTGAAAAATCACGTAAAATATCAAGTCTCACACAAATAAGCCCAACGCAGCGAATACAGGTATTACGCGCTTGAATTTCGATGATTGTGGACAGTACGCTGTAATAAACGTATATGTAATACATTTTAATGAACTCAAATAAACTTACTTTCATGTCAACAAAACATATACAACCCTGCCTCATGCTGCACAACAGAATCCAGTTATTGAGAGGGGATAAGCATTAAGCATCTAGCGAATTATAATCATATGATATAGTGACTATATATCCCAAGGGGTAACTTCGATTGCGCTTAGACGAGGTTGTTCAAATGGAACTTTCAGAGGAAGACCATAGCAATATTTCAGATCATGAAAAAGATATATATATATATATCTCGTATATTACCAGACACAATCGATAATATCTATTATCTAGGCAGAAGCTTCAGGCAGAACCTGGGCTAGCTGCAATCACCTGGTGAACAGATTTTGAGAAAATTATTAAGATGTTCCATTGTTTACACTTGACGTGATATTTTTCGTTTGCTTTTTACCTTTGCCCAATAAGCGACGCGCGTTTATCATTTTTTTTCACTTGTGAGAAAAATGAAAAATGATACGCCCTATCACAATTCACCTCTTGTATTGCAGAAAAGGTAAAATATTCGTAGAAATTGTAACGTGTCATGGAATGGTTTGATTGATATGATGCATTAGCCATTAGAATTCAACAATAAAACCTGTTACAGCGGTCACCTCTAAACAGCGGCCACCTGTCTATAGTGGTCACTCTTACAATGTCTATTTTGGTATTTTCTATTGAATCAAACCTGTATATAAAAGCCACCTGTCCATAATGGTCAATGTATCTCCCTCTAGTAGCTGGCTGTTATACATAGGGTTCACTGTAATTGATTTGAAATGATGACGTGCACCGTGTGCCCTGCCTTGTGCAGTGACCCTATATTGTCTAGAGGTTGAATATCAAAGTTTTTTTTTTTAAAAGTATTTCAAGATGATTTAACCTGATTTGCAGTTTTAATTTGTCATCTTTCAAGTGTAATATAAATTTTCTCTTCAATCACAGTCCTATATTTACCAAATGTTGAATCTCGTTAAACATTACATAAAAAGAAAACAGAGACTCACTCGTTCATTTCGTGATACGTCGCAACTCGTGAATAAAATCAGTACTGATGCAAGACCTATAAAGTAGTATATATAGCCATGCATTTATCAACGCTTAAAGACTAGCAGCAAATAACTGTGTGCTTTAAACGTCAAATGAAACAAAAAATAATTATTAATTTATTGCATGAGTCAGAATTCAAAGGAATAACAAAAGACTTACCACGTGATCAAGAAGTTAAGAACCCCATAATGCATTATTACTTTGAAGAATAATCCAAAACAATATTGTGTTTAATCCGATTTAACGTAATCAATGTGTCCAATCCACCAATCCGAATAATAGACATTGCACAATTTAAAGCAGTTGAAATACCATTTAATCGGATTGTACGTGAATCTTGGACAGTCGGTAGGTCTAAATCTTTTATTTCTGCACATTTTGATTCACAAATAGATAAAACACTTTCGTGTTGCAGTTCTAGAAATGGATTTAATTTGATTTCTTTAGAAAAATGAAACATTCCGCAACAGCAAGATTTTATGTCAGCAATTTCAGGACTGCAACCACGTGGAAGTAACCAATGATGTGCTGAGTTTTCATCTATATAATGATCAATTTCTGAGCCACCAATTGCCATAGCAACAGTTTCAAATGATTTAGCAAAAGCTAATGCCACATAACGAAACTCAACTGAAAGAAATTTAATAATAAAATAATAGTAGGTGTCAATTAATAATTGCAATTCTCAAATATTTGTCACTGCTTTTGACAAGCTTTAAATAATATAGCTTACATTTCTTAATTTAGGCGAAGTTAAAATCAGCCGATGTGTTGCATTTGCAAAGTTATTATTTTCCCCCGTTGTAGGGGGTGCTGTTTAGCTCCAGGGGAAAGCTATCCTGTCAATTCCAAAAAGTAGTGATGTAAGCATTAACAATGTCTCAGCGTGTTTATCCAGATTAGGTAATTATCATACTGTGAAGGTCCGAGGCTCTAGCTAATTTTGCGGGAGTTGAGTAGCAGTTTCGGCGCACCTACTTTTGTGTTCAAGTCATCCTTTGAAGGGATCGAAAGCTATCTAACGCATTCGCATTTATCCTCGCTTTATGATACGCACATGCTTATGTTTCAATGCTTCAATGCTTTGAGTGATATCGTGAAAAGTATTTTTATTATAATTTTATAAAGTTTATTGGTTGTTATTGTCTTTAATTGATTCCCTCCTATCCATCCCATAATTGTGCTTTTTCATTTAGGTTTATTTAGGTTTCTCAAGTTGGTAAATGAGGTCAGAGTTGTATTCATTATGTATTCATTATGTGTAATTTCCACTGATTATCAGTGTGACGGGTGCTTGGTTGGTTCGGGATCCACGCATTAGTCGGAGAGTGACAGGTTCGCCATAGCAAGAGCAGCATACAACAAGCATGTAGAAGTTAAACGCATAAAGCCAGCTGAGAGATGTTACTAACGCAGAGAGCAAGCATTGAGCATCAAGCATATAGATGTTATTGAAGATTATTAGTTGTGCATATAAATATCTAAATAGAAGCATCTAAATAGATATCCCACCAACCAAGCACCTAACCCAGAGCTCATCATCGGATGAGTTTAATAATGTGATATGCTAAACTAATACATCACTCTTTAGGGAGACAACGAGAAGACAACACTAAAGCATAACAAATTACTTTAATTTCTGAGCAAAAGCCATAAAAAGAAACACAATTAGTCAGATTCGTCGTTGGACCATCTTGTCAAAACTTATCGAAAGAAGACTACATACCAAAGAGTATTACTTCTCCTATCTACCAGGTGTTTATTTATTTACCTTCTGTGCAGTTCAAATTGTCAGGTTTTTTCATTCGTTTGATAATAGCAGATATTGCTGTTTCAAAACAGCCGCCACCAGGTAAAGTGTGTGGAGAATTAAAAACATTTCTAATTGTATACATGGCACTTTCACAAACAACTTTTAATTCATCAAGCATATATTCAGTTGACGAGTAAATAACTGCTGTATTCATGTGAGGATATTTTTCAGTTGTGTTTATTGAAATATATCTGAAATATAAACACAATAATAATATTGTTTGTAACAGATGACAGCGATAAAAAACACGGGATTTCACAACGTTTCGCCAAATCATATCTTCATGGCATCATCACGTATATATAAATACAAATTAAAAAATTACAAATATAATATAAAGTTTGAGTGTAATTGTATTTGATAATTTCTTTTGTTTACTCATACCTTTTTATTTTGTAATGTACTTATTTAATTTGTATTTATATACCTGATGTATTTAGATAAGATATGGCGAAACATAGTGAAATCCCGTGCTTTTTATCGCTGTAATTTGTTACAAATATTATAAACAAGAATTTATTAATTAATAATATTGGTAACAACATTACAACATTGTAATTACAAGTATCTTGAAAAACATTTTGGCATGAAAGATAACGACAAAAGATCACAAAAAAAAATTGATTGACCAATTGTTTGATTTTTCTTGTTATTATATAATCACGAATAGTTCATGTGCAATTCGGACAAATGGGACAGGGGGCATTCAATGGTCGTACACTGAGTGTTGATGTGGTTATTCAATTCTTTGAAATATTGAATTGAAGCAACGGAATATGAGATAAAATCAAAAAGAGATTTAAAATAAAATTATATCTTAATTGATATTTTTACACTTGAGAAAAGAAGTTCACATGAAGTTGCCTACTTATTCATGAATCGTTTGGTAATTGTTTATGCAATGATAATTATTTGTTTTTTAAAAAGTAGGCCACTTCACGTTATATCAATTCATTTGGAAACTTTTGAAATTCACTTGGAAACTTTTGAATTCCAACTGGAAAAGGTGTAAACCGGAAAACAGTTCAGGAGTTCATGAACTTTTCATGACCAGTTTATGAACATTAAACAGTCCCAATTTTCATGAACTTTTCATGAACTGTTCATGAACTCCTGAATTGCTTTTTGCAAAGGTATTGATAAAAGATTCATGATTTATTCATTAAATTTCTGATATGTTTGGAACGGTTCCAGAAGAGGATTTTATCAAAACAAAATTTGATTTTACGAGCTTCATAAATGCCAAAACAATTTTACGACTTCGTGAACAGTTCATGAGTAGTGTATGCAACATTATGTTTAATACCTTTTAGAACAGAAACTAATCAGATTTAAATCTTGAATATCCCCAAGTAAATCCTTTCTCGTTGATAATCCAATGTGCTGAATTATGGTAGCTCCAGATGCGTGAGCAATTGTATTGATCATTTTAAGTCCAACACGTGAAAAGACCAAGATACCCTAATATAAATGTAACACATTAAGCCTACATATAGAATTAATATCTGAAATACAAGCATATCAATCTCCAATACCTAAAAAAATTATGAATGAAAAACGAAAAGTTTATGAGTTCATGAACGTGAAATAGCTAATGTGTTCATGAAGTGTTCATAAAAATGTGGGAAAGTTCACGATCAGGAACCAGTTTATTGAACTGTTCATGAACCCTGAAGAAAAAGTTCATGAACTGTTCATGAACATGAACCAAAAAGAAATGTTTATAAACATGAACTGAAAGATAATGTTCATGAACTGTTTATGGAGTGTTTTGAAAAGTTTTGGAAATTTTTCACATTCATGAAGGTCCGGTTCATGAACTGTTCATGAACATGAATCAAAAAGAAATTTCATGAACTGTTTATGGAGTGTTCTGAAAATTTTTGGAAATTACACGTTCATGAGCCGGTTCGATTGTTTTCACAGGGGATTAGTTCAATTTCTGACTTATTTAAACCCTCAAGAAATGTTATATAATATCTTTATTTCATAATTTAGAGCAATAAATATTAATATTAATAATTAATATATCTTACGTCCTGTATATACAATAAGGATAGTTCACAAATGATTGCCGAACAAAACCACAACAACGTCATCAGAAATGTTTCAGAAAACCTAGCTTATTGTTGTCGAAATGTCAAATAAAAGAAATGAATGCTTATAAGTATCAAGCATACCGTACAATATAATATAAAAAAATTTATACCTTGCTTTCTAGAATTGCTTGGTAATACGGATGAATAACTTTTTGACAAAACAGTATATCGATATTAAATTCACAGAGATTTTCAATGAAATTCATAATGAAATTATATGATGTAGCAGCAATACAATCCTGTGAATCAGCAACTATCAAAGCAGCATTTGTTCTATCTACAAAATTTAAAATATAGATATCACAGACATGAGCATTGAAATTTCAAAAATAGTCTGAAATCTACAATAACTATATAAATTTCAATAGATTTGAATGGGAAAAAGCAATAACTAGAGTTTCACAAGGACCAAAATAGTCTGAAATCCGCTAAAAGTCTAAATATTCTCATGTCTGCATATCATCAATATCATTTTCCCTGAAAAATTATTTCTTCCTTGTTACGAAATTTATTCTATACCACTCTATATAACTTGATATACTACAAAACTATAATAACTTCAGATTCGGTGGAACGCAAAAACGCAATCGATCTTACGATTCAAACTTGATATCTCAAATGAGAACTTTCAATTTGATCAAGAACATTAACTTATGAATAGCATGATCATGCAAATGTTTATATCATTTATGAAAGTTATCATACAAAGCAATTGGCGCACATTTTCAATTGGTTAATAACGGTGTAATAACCTAGAACATCCACGCTACTATTTGAAACAATGTAATATGAAAAACTACAGAGCATGTGTTGAATATCTGACAATATATCTTTTGTAGGGCTATAACACCCCCCTGCGAAAACAGTTCAGGACTTCATGAACAGTTCATGAACAGTTCACGAACGTTAAATGGCTCTAATTTTCATGAGCTGTTCATGAACTGCCTGTGAGAGTTCATAAACTGCTCATGAAGAGTTCAACAAATTTGGAGCCTTTCAACATTCATGAACTGTTCATGAATTGTTCATGAACTGTTCATGAACTCCTGAACTGTTTTTTGCAGGGGACTTGCTTACAAATTTCAAGGGCAACAATCAGTCTTGAATTCATTTTATCAACAACCTCAATGTTTCGGCCATCATCTGTTATCATTACCTAGAAAATCTCCAGCAAGTGATGATGATGTAACCGCCACTCTGTATGGTTGAGTATGAATATCTTTCCATTGATTAAAACAATCTTCATTGCCAACAAACTCAAGCAAAAGTCCTTCAACAATTTTAGATTTTAATGTATCGATACCATGTTGATATAAAATATGGCTTGTTGTTAAAATCTCAATGCTGGAGGAATGATGGTCTTCTTTAGATATCAACTTGTAGAATATAAAGACAGACGAAAAGTAATAATATTAACAGAGTGGAAACAAAATACAAGCAAATTTTAGATATAAAAATCAAAACATAAATACAATTGCGGGCCTGCAGGCATTATGAATTTTAAAAATGCGAAAACATACTGAATTGGGCGCTTTTCAGTAGTTTTCCAATTTGAAGGTGAGTTTCAGTAGTTTTTCAGTAAAATGAGAAAATCTAATTTGCTTGAATGTCTGGTGAATTTCAGTATGGTTTCAGAACCCATGGCTGAGAAAACAGAGCAAAACTATACATTGATAAGCACACACACGTACTTCCGCATTTATAGGTATAGATACAGTGAAACATGTATAGAACGACCAGCTACAAGAGGTAGATAAATTGACCACTATCTGCAGGTGGCCTTTATATACAGGGTTAGTTTGAAAGAATACAGTAAAACCTGTATATAACAGCCACCAACAAGAACTAGATATATTGACCACTATAAACAGGTGGCCTTTATATATAGGTTTGATTCAATAGAAAATACTATTTTAGACATTGCAAGAGTGACCATTATAGACAGGTGGCCGCTGTATAGAGGTGATTGTTATAACATGTTTGACTGTACAATTACATTTTATTAATAGAAAAATATAGATAACTAGCCACTCTATAGCAAGGTAAAAATGTATTTTCTATTCAACTCAATCAACCCTTAATATAAAAGTCATCTGCTTATAGCGACCGGCTGTTATATACAGGTTTCACTGTATTTATATTGCATTGTATCTTACCTGTATTAATATAAATGCTAGATGATTTAGAGATTGTTTGCATAATCCAATTGTAGGTTTTGTACAAATGACATCAGAAATGAATTTAATCATCAACGATAGCTGACTGATGTCCAGTTTTAATTTATCATCAAACAATTGTACATGAGATATAATATTTGAATGAATTCTTGTTAGGATTTCATCAGCAATAACATGATTAACATTTGCTGTGTTGCACTGCAAAGCCAGACTAGAATAAAAATGAATATATACTGATCAAGGTTGAAATCTAAAATATGTAGTTATCTCGGCAAAAATTACAAAGAAATCAACTGAAAATATTCAAAAATTTTACGCATATTAATTCATTGTCTATATACGGGCATAGTCATACCTTGCAGACAAAATACCAACAAAGAGACCACCATCTTTATTTTGTTGTATGTGACTTCTCATACTTGATAACACCATATTAACTGCGGGACATTTTGATGTCAAAATATCAACAAGTTTTTCGGATGCAGATGTAACGATAGATGAACCACCTGGACATGCCTGATATATTTTTACCCTAACACAATATTGAAGAATTTTAATCATTTTCAAGTTTGCAGGAAAGGTTTATTTTACAAAGAACAGCTAGATAGTTTTATAGCATTAAGCAAAGCAGGTAATGTTGCTTCTTTTTATCTGGGCTATCTTCTTTAAAATAATAGCAATACAAATACAATGACTCCAAAGGCTAATGATGTATTGGAAGGAAGGAATAGATGATTATTATAGATGATAATATTGATAGAAGGGATTGTATATCCAAGATGGCCTGTGTTGTCCTTCTTCACTTTCAAATATATTTATTAATTTGAAAAATCTATATACATATAATACATATGTAGCAACAGTCCAACAGACAGTAGCCTATGCATGCAGCAATTAGCACCATGCTATGCAGCTATGAGTTAATATGTCTACAAAATGTAGCTGTAGGATCTCAGATCCAAGCCCCACAAAAAAATTATAAAACATAACCTTTAATGATACATAATGATATATATTTTGTAAGCAACTAGCTGTGCTAAGAGTGTAGTGCAATAGCTAATCAAATTAGCAAAGGTAGAAATGGTAGCCTAGTCTAGCCTAGGCTAGGCCCTAGAAAATGAATAATCTGGTACTAATACTCCTACCTTCCTGCTGGTCCAAAAGAAGAAGCTAGACAACTAATTAAGGAAGTAAGATTATCCACATCATTATTTTTAGGGATATGATGTTCCATTATTCCATCAATCTAAATTAAAGTGTTTTATGTTTTATAGTCCAAGTTTTCAAATTATGATTTTTTGCATAGTTTCATAAGCCTCCTGATAATCAGTCAAACTTCACAATACTTTCATGGACCCAATGGAACATGTCTATTATGATTCTCGTAGGTCTGTTGAGAATGCCTCAGTATCATGAAATAAAAATGAGACAATGGAAGCATAAAGTTTTTGAAAATGGCGATCAGTGAAGAGGTCGATAGGATAGATTTATACATTTTAATACCCTTATATTTACATGGTTACGTGTTGCCATTTATTTTATTTTACTCAATATTAGCTTATGTTTGGTTTATTGTTTATGGATTGTTTAATATCTTTGAGATTGGATGTATTTGTCTGGCTGCAATTGGCGTCCTTCAAGTTTTGACATGTCTATTCTGTCATTGGTCAATTCATGTTCGTTGTTTGTTAACGTGTAGAAAGGTACAGTATAAAATAATTGCATCTGTTTAATTGTTATAGTTTCATAATTGAACCAATTGATAGGTTTATTCTATTGCCTACTGGTCGATGATATGATGAAGAGGAAAGACAGATTAGCCAGTTGTTTTCTACTAAGAAAAATAATTTTACCCCCTTCCCAGACTGCAGAGAAGGACAATTTCACTCCCAAAATAAACATTTTTTCTCAATAAAGCACTCCTGAGAATTTTTTTAGGGTTTAACCCCAGTGAAAAAAATAACGTAAGTAAAGCAAAAATGTAGTAAAAAAGTAACGAGTAATCTTTACTTAATTTTAATCCTAAATGTAACTAGTTAAAAGTAGAAGCAACTAAAAAGTGACGAGTACAAGTAACGTTATTACTTTTGAAATTGTTACTAACATGCCTGTCTGAAATTAGTATTTCAGGATTCCTACTTTTGTCTGACCCTGACATTGTATTTGTGCTTTGCAAGTTGCCCAATTGTAAGCATATCGTTTACGCTGTGACTGTTTGACTGGCAGTCGGTCATTTAGTGCCAAGGCTATTTGACCGGCAGTCATCAGTGCATGCGCAAATATGTATACGTCACGTTATTTGTGTCGCTGTGACAATTTGACCGGCAGTCGCAGCCATTTATATGGATACCAACGCATGCGTATAATGAACGAACAGTAACTTACAAACATTTTGGAATATAAATAATAAGAATAAATTAAAAATATGGATCGACCTGGACTCGAACCAGCATAACCTGCACTCTAGTCAGACTCAATCCGAATGAGCTACGCCAACCGACGAGAGCTCATGAAACAGAAATGAATTTAATCTCGACCGCGTGGTTATCACGTGACTTGACCCTAACCCTAACCCTAAACGGGTGGATCACATGATCGGACCCTAAACCTAACCCTAACACTGGGACGAGTGAAACATGTGATCGAGTGAATGATGTAATTGACTGTCGGCGCACGCGCAGTTGGATCCATAATGGCTGCGACTGCCGGTCAAATAGACACTTCGTATCATTTATCTTGTCATTCATTTTTATTAAATTTGATGTTTTCATTTTAACAATTTTTCCATCTAGGCTAATGATATTAAGTTAGCGTCAAGCGCTTTAGTTACTCCAACAGAAAATAATGGTGCGACAAGTCTTGTCAAACTTATTCATGATGAGGTATGTATCACTTGAATAAATTATTGAATGCAAACCTAGTGTAAACTAGAGTACTTCCTATATATGGTTGTATGTTTAAGCAGGGTTTTGAGGTGTCAAAAAGTTTGAAGATCACATCCATGTGAAAATTACTATTTACAGTAACCCTTGTAATCTAAATAAATTTATTTCTGAAATTCTGTAGATAAAATTTTAAACTCTATGTTGAAACATCAACAACAGTCTATGTTTTCACTGCATTAAAATATTTTTTACTGAATTCTTCAGGATTGAATGTTGATGTTATTCAATGTTATAGTGTAGCCTTGGTGTAGTGGCTAGGGCGTTGGAGCAAGGCCCGCAGGGTCTCAGGTTCAATCCCTGTTCGAAGCACATAGGCTGGCGTCAGGAAGGACATCCAGCTATTAAACGCACACAAGCTTCAAAATACTAACCAATTAACCAACCATCCCGCTAAAAAAAAGCTTTAAGCTTACCCGGCTTGTGCATAAATGATAAATCCAAAAAAAAAAATAAAAAATCAATGTAGGCTAATGATATTGTTAAGCTATGTTTTGTTATTGGCATAAATATATTTGTTAAAAATTGTTTTTATGATTTATTTTTAGGCTCCAGATGGTAAAACAATTACATGGTTTAAATATCAAAAATTAGAATATATTTATGATTACGAAGAAAAGAAACAATTTCAACCAGTTGCTTTTCCTTTGGATCATTCATTTAAATTTTATCAGGAATGGAAAGGATATATGAATGAAGATGAAGTAACAATAGCAAAGCAAAAATATGGTCAGAATAAGTAAGTCCCCTGCGAAAACAGTTCAGGAGTTCATGAACAGTTCATGAACAGTTCATGAACAACAGTTCATGAACAGTTCATGAACGTTAAATTGCCCCAAATTTTCATAAACTGTTCATGAACTGTTCATGAACTCTTCATGAACTGCCTGTGAGGGTTCACAAACTATTCATGAATAGTTCATGAACAGTTCAGGAAAATTAGAGCCATTTAACGTTCATGAACTGTTCATGAACTGTTTTTCGCAAGGGGTAGGCTACATCAATCAAAGTTAACAAACATTGATTGTTTCATTCTGAGGTCAGATATTGCCTTGATTAGGCCTAATCAGTCTTTTACATCTACCTAGGTATAATCTCAAAAATGTTTCATGATAATATTTATTTACAGGCATCAGTGTCCGACAGAATAGGGAATCCTACAATCCTAGATTTCGGAAGGCTGAAGCAAATTCTGAAGAAAATTGATAATTTTATGATTTATTGGTCAAACCTCAACAAAACAATTCAGAAGAATATTGAAATTTGTATGATTTATTGGTCAAACCTCAACAAAACAATTCTGAAGAAAATTGATAATTTTATGATTTATTGGTCAAACCTCAACAAAACAATTCTGAAGAAAATTGATAATTTTATGATTTATTGGTCAAACCTCAACAAAACAATTCAGAAGAAAATTGATAATTTTATGATTTATTGGTCAAACCTCAACAAAACAATTCTGAAGAAAATTGATAATTTTATGATTTATTGGTCAAACCTCAACAAAACAATTCTGAAGAAAATTGATAATTTTATGATTTATTGGTCAAACCTCAACAAAACAATTCTGAAGAAAATTGATAATTTTATGATTTATTGGTCAAACCTCAACAAAACAATTCTGAAGAAAATTGATAATTTTATGATTTATTGGTCAAACCTCAACAAAACAATTCAGAAGAATATTGAAATTTGTATGATTTATTGGTCAAACCTCAACAAAACAATTCTGAAGAAAATTGATAATTTTATGATTTATTGGTCAAACCTCAACAAAACAATTCTGAAGAAAATTGATAATTTTATGATTTATTGGTCAAACCTCAACAAAACAATTCAGAAGAATATTGAAATTTGTATGATTTATTGGTCAAACCTCAACAAAAAATTCTGAAGAAAATTGATATTTTTATGATTTATTGGTCAAACCTCAACAAAACAATTCTGAAGAAAATTGATAATTTTATGATTTATTGGTCAAACCTCAACAAAACAATTCTGAAGAAAATTGATAATTTTATGATTTATTGGTCAAACCTCAACAAAACAATTCAGAAGAATATTGAAATTTGTATGATTTATTGGTCAAACCTCAACAAAACAATTCTGAAGAAAATTGATAATTTTATGATTTATTGGTCAAACCTCAACAAAACAATTCTGAAGAAAATTGATAATTTTATGATTTATTGGTCAAACCTCAACAAAACAATTCAGAAGAATATTGAAATTTGTATGATTTATTGGTCAAACCTCAACAAAACAATTCTGAAGAAAATTGATAATTTTATGATTTATTGGTCAAACCTCAACAAAACAATTCTGAAGAAAATTGATAATTTTATGATTTATTGGTCAAACCTCAACAAAACAATTCAGAAGAATATTGAAATTTGTATGATTTATTGGTCAAACCTCAACAAAACAATTCTGAAGAAAATTGATAATTTTATGATTTATTGGTCAAACCTCAACAAAACAATTCAGAAGAATATTGAAATTTGTATGATTTATTGGTCAAACCTCAACAAAACAATTCTGAAGAAAATTGATAATTTTATGATTTATTGGTCAAACCTCAACAAAACAATTCTGAAGAAAATTGATAATTTTATGATTTATTGGTCAAACCTCAACAAAACAATTCAGAAGAATATTGAAATTTGTATGATTTATTGGTCAAACCTCAACAAAACAATTCTGAAGAAAATTGATAATTTTATGATTTATTGGTCAAACCTCAACAAAACAATTCTGAAGAAAATTGATAATTTTATGATTTATTGGTCAAACCTCAACAAAACAATTCAGAAGAATATTGAAATTTGTATGATTTATTGGTCAAACCTCAACAAAACAATTCTGAAGAAAATTGATAATTTTATGATTTATTGGTCAAACCTCAACAAAACAATTCAGAAGAATATTGAAATTTGTATGATTTATTGGTCAAACCTCAACAAAACAATTCAGAAGAATATTGAAATTTGTATGATTTATTGGTCAAACCTCAACAAAACAATTCAGAAGAATATTGAAATTTGTATGATTTATTGGTCAAACCTCAACAAAACAATTCAGAAGAATATTGAAATTTGTATGATTTATTGGTCAAACCTCAACAAAACAATTCAGAAGAATATTGAAATTTGTATGATTTATTGGTCAAACCTCAACAAAACAATTCAGAAGAAAATGCGGAAATTTCTCTAGGATTCCAGGGGGCTAACCTTTTGTCTAACCCTGACATGCATTAAAATGTTGTGTTGACCTATTATAAAGTTACTGGCATGTACGTTTTTATTTAGATATACTTGAGTCACTTCAGTGAAAATCTCAAATACAAAAATCATGTCCCGCAGCTACTTTTAATTTTCTGAAACCTTGTTTTCTTCTTATATGCTTGTTGTGTACTATAAAGCTACAGTCGAACTTGCTTAATATCCCCCCTCTGGTACGGATAAAATGCGGGACATTAAGCGAGGTGGGATATTATGCAAGGTAGGAATATGAGAGTTTGTATGGAGAATTGAAAATGGAAATCAGTTTTAAGTGGGGATATTAAGTAAGGTGGGACATTTAAAGAGGGGATATTAATCAAGCTCAACTGTATAGCTCATAGGAAGCTGTGTGCTAATTGCGAAATATCTATTATATAAAATAAAAATATTAAATAAATATCTATTGCGGTAACTAGCGGTAGCTACTCTTGTTTTAAATTATTTTACTTTTATTATTTTTCCCTAGAATTGAAATGAATGTTCCAGAATTTATGGAATTGTTCTTAGAAAGAGCAACTGCTCCATTTTTTGTTTTCCAAGTATTCTGTGTTGGATTATGGTGTTTAGATGAATATTGGTATTATAGTATTTTTACGTTGATGATGTTGGTAACGTTTGAAGCAACACTTGTACAACAGGTATGTATATATAAATAATAGGATAGAGTTATAAATGTATAAGGAGAAACATCATTGAAAGTGCTTAATGCTAAACGCAGAGCGGTATATGTCCCTCCTCTCCAAGCACTTTGGAGATAGTTTGGAGTGTGACAGGTTCGCCAGTAGCAATAGCAGCATAAAAGCATATAGAAAGCATAAAAGCATATAGAAAGCATATAGAGCATAAAAGCATATAGAGCATAAAAGCTTATAGAGCATAAAAGCATTACAAAAGCATGAAAGCATACAGAGCAATAGAGCATAAAAGCATATTGAAGCATAAAATATATAGAGCATAAAGTATATAATAGATATCCCACCAACCAAGCACCTAGGCCAGAGCTCATCAGTGGATGAGTTTAATTTATGATTAAACCGTCTTAAGAGTGTCATTACGCGAAACTCAGAGTAACAGACTGAACTCGTAATATTTGAGCCAACCTTTCTAAATAATAGAATATACATTTTATTTCAACTACATCAAGACAAAATAATATTGACAGTTTTAGAAGAAGGGTAATTTAGTGGGTGACATCATCCCGTACGCATTGAGACTCATCAAATGTAGGCCTACATATATGTCAATGCAAATAATGTACGTATTGATTATCGACCTGACATGATGACAACCTTTACCAAACAACCACCCTTATATAGTGGTCACTTCGGTTAGGCCTATAATTATTTTTTTACATTTTGTTTTAAATAACATTTCTCCTTGACATTTTTAGCAAATGAGAAATATGAAAGAGATTCGTAACATGGGTAGTTCAGCTTTCACATTACAGGTACAGTAAATCTTTTTCACATCCATTTTTTTTGGATTCATCATTTATCCACAAGCTGGGTGGGCAAGCTTTTTCATCGGGGTGGTTGGTTATATTATTAGTATTTTGAAGCTTGTGTGCGTGCAACTTAGTCTGATTCCCTCCCTGACGCCAACCAATAGTGCTCCAGTCAGGGATTGAATTTAACCAAGACCCTGCGGGCTGTGGTACAACTACCTCGCCACTAAGACATATAGAGTCACAGAGCTGTTTCCAGATTATCTGGGTCTAAAGCATTATCATACCCCCATATCTAATGGACAAAAGCTTCAAATGCCATCAAGTAAAGAGCAAAAATAATGACCATTGAAGTTAAGGCCTACTCAGACTGAACTACATATTGATGCAAATCCTTTGTTACACCCTGCTTATAGTGTACAAACAATGCAACCAAGAACTCTCTATTTCTATTTTTACTTTTGTCAATAGGTTTATAGATTTAGAAAATGGAGACCAATTAGCAGCGAAGAACTATTACCTGGTGATATATGCTCAATTGGTATGCTTGACTTATTTTTAACGAGTACTCTTTTTTCTTCACAATCTACTTTTACTACATTTACGTGCAGAGTGTCCGATCTCTGTGCTGGAGGCTTGGGTTCTATTCCTTGTAGTTTCACACATGTTTATTGTTAGTAATCATTTGTTGTAGACTTCTTTGCAAGGAAAGTTGAAACACACGTCAACACACAAACAATGACACAAATAGCTTGTCTAATTGTGAACTGCAATAGCCAACAAACACTTTTTATTGATATGTCAAAGATTTAACGATGCGATACAATGACGATTGACGGTTTTTCTGTAATTACAACAATATAGAATTTCGGTACAAATTAAATAGTTAATTAATGAGATTATAAAAAGGATAATCAGCGATCAATAATTACCTCATTATTAACTTGCAAATTAGTCTGGTTTATGATCTTTCCCCGAGGAGAGACTTACAACAACAATTAATTTTCACACAAATTTACTATATATTACAGCTCTATAGTCACGTGACTATAAGCGCTGTCGTAAACAAATAATTTATGTACAAATCAGGGCTTGAAATAACGTTCGCTAGGTCGCCGGACACGTAGACTGACATAGTCTCATTTTGGCCGGACATACGGTGATCTTTGCCGGACAGATTTTCATTGTTAAATATTGATATAAAGTTTTTTTTTGGGTCTAATATATTGTGTGGCCTTAATGCCTAATCTCTCCTTTTAGCTGATGATTATAGTTGTTAAGAGCCTGTCTAGAATTTGATTAAATCAAAATAAAAGTTATCATGGTTTCATATTTCTTGGTGCAGGGGCCATGTTTTTGGGCTCGATTTTCAAGGTTTTAAATTACCTCCGCTGTATATTAAAGGTTCTTTAAATATGCTTAAATTATAGTTAATATTTCTCAAAATGTTTTGAATCGATTTTTTATTTGGTTTGTTTATAAATAATATGTTTACATATCTCCGTAAAAACATCTAGGAAATTTATGGCGTTTCGGTTCTGATTTGATTTGATTTTGTTTTGTTTTAAAAAATCAATTTTTAAAATTAGTAAGATCTAGTTATGATGGAATGTGTAGCTCTGCTAAATTTGTCACAATAGTTCGTAAATTAAATAAATTATTCAGAGTTTTATAATGTAAATAATCTAGTGTTGGTCGAGTCTTTTACTCCCAGTAGCTTTGTATTCATTCAAACTGCTCACGTGTTATTGACATTCACACTCACGTGTTGACCTTTCACACTTGAACAAACAAAAGAATTAAGCATAATTTGATCACTTCAGCTTTGAATTACTTGTGAATTACCTAAACTATTCATGCAAAATTGCAAACCATTGTTTTGAGATCGCTTGTCTTGCCTATACAATCATAATATTACTTTCAAAGAAATACGGACAAAGTAGAAAACTGGTGTGAGACTTTTGAGTCATTTATAGTTTGTTGCTGGGATTTTGGTTTTGGATTTATGGTATCAGTTTTCTAGAATATATAAACAGAATTTCCTTTATCGCAGTTCACAAAGTTTAAAACAGGAAGTAGAATTTTGAATGATGCGGCTGTAAATCAACTGTGAATAGGGCGTTTGAGTGATTAACAACCATTTGCGAGCGCAAAACAAAGAAACCGCACAGATAACGCTATTTAAACAGGCCCTTGAAACAACGCTAGCTAGACTACGCGAAAAATTCAAAAATTAAACGAGACTTACCTGTAAGTTGAAGTTTGATTGGAATTCTGTCTGTCACCAAGCAAGGAGGGATTACATGGAGAAACATTGCGCATGCGTGAACGTCATTCTTTTAAAGCCAAATTCATGTTTACAGCGATATTAGATTAATCCAAACTCCCTATTTTGGGAGTGTACGATTACATCCTTCCAATTGACTAACAATAATACGTAGTATTTCAACAGTCAATTAGGGCTGGGTCAGGGCGGGCATGTAATCCCTCCTTGCTTGGTGACAGACAGAATTCCAATCAAACTTCAACTTACAGGTAAGTCTCGTTTAATTTTTGAATTCTGTCTTTGTCACAGCAAGGAGGGATCACATGGAGACTTCAAAGCGAGCTGTAGACATGAATAAATGGTCAATTGATATTATCAAACAAAAAGACTATATCGATATATATTTAGTGATTAACAACGTTAAGTATTGAGTCCGCAAATTTTGGACTCTTGATAATCGGTTTACGATAGAATTTTTCAAATGTGGAGGCAGAACTCCAACCGGCTGTGGCAATTATGTTTTCCATAGATACAGAGTTTACTACTGCTGCAGATGCTGCAGCTGAGCGAGTACTATGTGGCTTAAAGTTATTGACATCGATACTGCTCAGTTTCATTACCTGTTTTAACCAGCATCTAATTGAGTCTCTAGAGACTGGGTGATGTGGCTTTGCATAAGTTATAAAGAGTTGATTACATTTACCACGAATAATGGATGTACGCATAATGTATAGTTTTAGAGTAGTTACAACACAAAGGCTAATGTCTTCTGGATAAGGCTCAAGTTCTATTAGTAAAGGTTTAAGACCTGGTCTAGACTGTTTCACGTGCTTAGTGATTGCAAATTTAATATTAGTATCAGTTATTGTCATGTCGTCTAGATTTAACAATAGCATTGTTTGCCCTCTTTGAGCCGTAACTAATGACAAAAGCATTAATGTCTTCAACGATAGTAATTTCAATGAAGTTTCCTCAGAGTTTGGAATTGTTTTCAAATAGTTTAAAACTATAGACACATCCCAGATTTCTTGATTTCGTGGTCTTACTGGCCTCGATTCGTATACTCCTTTCATAAACCTGACTATTGTCGGGTGAGAACCAAACGCAACATTATTTTCAGTCTCAATTATACAAGACAGTGCTGACCGAGCAGTGTTCATAGCACTGTAGCTGATACCCGATTCATAAAGTTGCATTAAAAAATCTAATGCTTGTGCTAAAGTGGGACGAATGATATCGACTTCCCATTGATTACAATACAATTTCCATCGTCTATGATACGACTCGTACTGTTTCTGAGTGCTTTTTCTCCATGAGTTGACGATAATATCGGAAGTCTGCTGCGAAATTCCTTGCTTTTGCAGGGATCCCCTGACAATTTGCATATTGCTAGCGTCAGCTTTTTGTGTAATGGGTGCAGAGCTGCTGGCAAACCCGGCAACATTAATGTTTTCGAGCGGAGTGGTAAATTTCGTGGTACATCGATAAGCATCCGCATTAGTTTTGAGTACCATGGTTGAGTCGGCCATAGAGGAACGACCAGTATTCCCTCCGCCTGTTCCAGTTCTATCTTCTGTATACATCGCAATATTTGGCTAAACGGAGGAAAAGCATAAAATATAGTTTTGTTCCATTTAATAGAAAATGCGTCAATAAACGAAGCGTCTGGATCAGGCTTCCATGCCGCATAAACAGGCAGTTGTGTATTCACTCTGGATGCAAATAAATCTATTTCGGGTAACCCGAAAATGTTAATTATACGTTCAAAACATTGTTTATTGAGCATCCACTCTTTATTATCATCAAATGTTCTAGACATATAATCTGCCTGGACATTGCATTTCCCGAGGATGTGGGCGGCGCTTAACCAATTGTTCCGCTTAACGCATTCTAGCCAAATTTCTTTAGCAATTTTATGACAACCCATAGAATGAGTACCACCAAGCGATTTGATATAAGATACAGCAGTGGTATTATCACAATAAACTAGTATGTGAGAGTCAATAATGTCTGAACAAAATGATTTTACAGCTAACAATATGGCTGTTAATTCCAGAACGTTAATATGTCCCGCTTGTTCAGCAAGGGTCCATCGCCCCCCAATTTCATTTGTATCACTTACTACTCCCCAACCTGACTCAGACGCGTCTGTGTGTATTGTTACTCTAACTTCAGTGCATGCTCGGCCGATTGGGCGAAATACTGTGTCAATGTTATCACACCACCAACTTAGTTCTTCTCGACTGTCAGAAGAAAGGTCAACGAGGCCTTGAAAATTACCCTTCGCGGCCCGCAAAGCTAAAGTTTTGTCATGTTCTAAATAGCGGTAAAATAAACGTCCGTGTAAAACGCCAGGGAAACTCGAAACTAGTGTTCCGATAACTTCTGCTAATCTTTGGATTTTCAGACTCTTGCACGTAAGAATTTGCTTGCAATATTTTTTAATTTTCCCCCTTTTATCTGCCGTAAGAGACACAGTCATATCTATTGAATTCAAAATGAACCCCAAAAACTCGAGAGATTGTTCAGGTTTTAACTTGGACTTTTCATCATTAATTAAAAAACCAACGGTAGAGAATAATTCATAAGTGTCATTCACATTCGTTTGACATTCGGCTTCATTGTCACCTTGTAAATAGGAGTCGTCAATATAACCGACGCTAAGATGGCCTTTTTGTCTTAATGTAGAGTACACAGGCTTCAATATCTTAGTAAATAATCGTGGTCCTGAAGACAGACCCATCGGTAAGCATGTAAATTGATATAAGCAATTTTGCCAATCAAATTTAAGCAATTTTTGATGATCCTTGTGAATAGGTACGGTATAATAGGCATCCTTTAGGTCCACAGAGGCCATAAAGCAACCTGGCTTCATTAAACGTACAGCAGATTCTAAAGAATCCATTTTAAAGTGATGATACTCTACTGATTTATTAAGTTCTTTCAAATTTAAAATCAGCCGATGGCTTCCGTCCTTTTTAGGGCGAACAAATATCGGTGATAAAAATTCACCTACTTCATGACTTGATTGCACTATGACTCCTTTGTTAAGAAGTTTAATAATCTGTGCGTGGATAGCTTTTTGTTCAATATGTGAGAATGAAACAATGTTTTTCTATTTCTTTTGTGAGGGTATGCCGTCAATGAACTCAATTTTATAGCCATTAACGCTATCAATAATATACTTGTCGGATGTAAGACACTCCCATGCACTATTGAATAGCTGCAAACGACCGGCTACAGAGGTTCCAGCTAATGCATTAGCATCGCTTACCTGAGTTATTTTGTTGAGTCTTTTTGGCTCTTGTTCCTCCCCTTCTTTTGTGAATGGTTGTAGTAAGGTCGGTTGGGGTTCGCCGGGCGTTGGTCGAAAAAAGACTTTTGACCATATACTCTTGCGGGTGAATACCCTGACGGCTTTCTAGAATAGGGCTGGTATCTCCCTGTACGACTCGCGTAAGGTTTCTCCTGGATCTTTTTACCCAGTCGTTTCATGTCCGATAAATCTTTTACTTTTTTAAGTAATTCGTCTCCGAACAATTTGTCCGTTACCGGAATAGTGCCATTGCATAAATTTTTATAATCTGGCCCCAAATCAGGTTTCATTGACTCTCGTCTACGATCATTTAACTCTCTGAATGCATTGGCAAAGAGAGACATGGCGTCTGTCACACCTTGAAATATTATATCGCCATTGGGCGTCTCGGATAAATTTGACATTGGTTAATGCACACATACCTTTACACACACTGTTCTGCACTTTTTGCAGTTTAGTGTCTTGAGATCTGGTAGTGGACGTTAAGGTTTCCCATATCTCCCGATTAACCAGAACACTTGTCAACTCCTTGCAGTTGGCTGGCCGATTGAATATTAATAAAAGTTTTCAAGTAAATTGTACAAATAAAGTGACTAATAAATTAAAGTTCTGCTCACTGCGATAGCTGCAATACAATGACGTTCACGCATGCACAATGTTTCTCCATGTGATCCCTCCTTGCGGTGACAAAGACAGAATCTACATAGCATGGAGTTGCAGACCCATACTTAAATTGTGAGAATTCATTCCTTTTATATATTATTAAAGTAATTAATTATTCTACGTTTTGATTTATTTAATCATCAAATAAAACTCAGAATTATTTCAAAAGATTGACGGACAACTTTGACCATTGACTGACTGACTTTGCCGGACAAAATGCAATTTATGCCGGACATTGTCCGATGTCCGGCGCTTATTTCAAGCCTTGGTACAAATAGTAATAGTTAATCCAAGAACATTAAGAAATTGACGGTAACATTTGTATATGTCAATTTGTTAATGTACCTCAATAAATAAGTACTTGTGCTTACGGGGTGACTTTTGGTCATTAATTGACTTTAAAATGTAATATTATTATCAAAATTATAATAAATTGATAAATTTACTATAATATACAAATGGTCTTTGTATACAAGGTCAATTCACTAGTAAATACTATTTTAAATATTGCAAGATTGACCACTATAAACAGGTGGATGTTGTATAGATGTGATCGATATAACAGGTTCGACTTTACTTAAAAAAAAGTATATATGTAATCAACTGCCCTCAAAGATTAATCTATTAGGTACTGTAAGCAGCGTCCAACAAAAGTGGGGATCCTGGGATTCTAGATCCCGGAAGGCTAGACAAAATTCAGAAGAAAATTGATTTTTTTAATGATTTATTGGTCAAACGTCAACAAAAAAATTCAGAAGAAAATGTTGAAATGCCTGTAGGATTCCAGAAGGCTGAACCTCTTGTCGGGCCCTGACTGTAAGTGTTATCTACAGATTCCTAGGTATGTTTCTATCATTTGTTTTTCGTTTATTTATTTATAGTGAGGTCTAAGAACGATATTGTTGTTCCATGTGATATGTTGTTGTTGCGGGGATCTTGTATAGTTGACGAATCAATGCTGACGGGAGAATCTGTTCCGCAAATGAAGGTAAGCAATATTACAGATTTCTTAAATACAAACTGACCAACATCTAATAAATTCTGATGTAATGTAAAGCATCTCAAACAATTGATTACCCAAAGTTTGATACCAATTTGATTATCAGGCTCATGACGAGAGAGATTTCCTCAGAAAATCTGTTTTCTGTGTTTTTTATCAATTTTAAAACAAATGAAATCAATCCAAAACACTGGTTTTTCTAATGTCTTGGTATTTTCCAAACATACTTATTCACTCTCTTTTGACTGAGCTTGAATTTCATGCCTTGATAAGAAACAATTGAAATATAGATTTCAGATTTTTTAATATGTTTATTCTGCCGCACATTTATTTTACAAAAAGGCTTTGACCTCGCTACTCATTACTCATTGTTTATAAATTGATATGGAAAACCGGGCTATTGGGATATTAAAAAAATGAGACATAGATTTGATTTGATGAATTTTGAGATGATAACCCTCAGGCTTCCAGGGTTTAAAGACTCAACAACAACATGTACAAATAGAAAAACAGTTTGTCCAAATCTGTTGTAAACTAAAAAAAAGGTGAGATATTAACTTAAAGAGGGTTTTTCAGGGTTTTCTTCTCCTTTCACGGAACTTTGCTTTCATGCATGATTCTTATTTTGTTCTTTAATGTTCTTTTCTGTATACGGTTTTAATTTCTATATTATTTTGATACTGTAAAATCTGTTATACGGTCACATCTGTATAGCGACCACCTGTCTATAATGGTCATTTTGTTTTTGTATAAAATAGTATTTTCTATAGAATCGACCCTGCATATCAAGGCCGCCTGTTATAGTGGTCAGTTTATCTACTTCTCGTAGCTGGCCGTTATATACAGGTTTCACTGCATTTGTTTGTTTGTTTGTTTGTTAGGAATCAGTTGAGTCATTGCATAGTAGCGATATCTTTACAATTGAAGATGATGCCAAGTTACATTGTCTAAGTGGTGGTACGAAAGTAGTTAATCATACGGCACCTGAAAAGACATCTGGAGGAATTAAATGTATGTACTACAGTCAAACTTATTATACAGTCACCTCTATACAGCAGCCACCTGTATATAGTGGTCAGTCGTCTTGACATGTTCAAAATAATATTTCAACACTGTATATTTAGACCACTATGATCACTTTATCTACATCTCATAGCTTATTGTTATATACAGGATTTACTGTAGTATCTTCTATTGAATCAACCCTTTATATACAGGTCACCTGCATATAGTGGTCAAGTTATCTACCTCTCATAGCTGGCTGTTATATACAGGTTTCACTGTAATTGATAAATCTCATTTAGGATTTGGGCTGTACAATGTACAAAAAAATTCCTCTGAACATTAGACTTCCTTATCATTGATCTTAACTGTAACAACTGTGTATATTCTAATTGAGAGATAATTGATGTCTTTTTTTTCTCACTTCACAGCGCCTGATAATGGGTGTGTGGTTTATGTGTTGAGAACAGCTTTTGGAACGTCCCAAGTATGTTAATTTGGAAATAACTTTTGACATCTTTTTGACATTTACGTATTTAAGTTGCAGTGAAATACACCCCTGCAAAAAACAGTTCAGAATTTCGATTTTCATAAACAGTTCATGAACGTTAAATAGCCACGATTTTCATGAACTGTTCATGAACCTTCACAGACAGTTCATGAACAGTTCATCAACATTTAGGGCCATTTAATGCTCACAAACTGTTCATGGACTGCTAAACTGCTTTTCGCAAGGGCAAATTCAATTTCTATTCGAGATCTTTTTATTTGGGTTGGAATTGTTATGCTACTTTGATTGATTTATAGGGAAAGCTCTTGAAGACAATCTTATATGGTGTGAAACGTGTAACAGCTAATAATTGGGAGACTTTCTTGTTTATTCTTTTCCTACTCTTCTTCGCTATTGCTGCATCTTCGTATGTATGGATAAAAGGTAATATCATTCATCAAGAGGAAAGATCACCTCTACATACAGGTCACCTGTGTACAATGACCACTTCAGCTTTAGTAATACATAAACAAATTATTCTATTGCACCAGCCCTGTATTTAAAGTCCACCTGTTTATAGTGGTCAATTTATTTCAATTTTATAGATCTACCAATAAATTTCCTACCAGATAAACACTGCTATCATGTAATGTTGTGCCATAATGGACTCAATTAGATTGTTGCTTTGATTTTCATCCAGAGAACAGAGAACCTTTGGATTTTTATGAACATAATATGAAGATGGGCTATGAAGTGTACAATTAATCACTAATAAAAAAATAAAAATACGAGGTCAGAGCATATTGATATAAATAATACAAATGCTGAAAGTAATTTTTTGATTTGATGTGATGTTCGATTTTCTGTTCTAAAACAAATATTACAGTCTAACTTGCTTCATATCTCCCCTCTTGTACTGGAGAAAAGCAGGACATTAAGCGATACGGCATAAAGCGATGTAGGAATATGAGAGTTAATATGGAGAATTCAAACTAGAAATCAGTTTGATGTCGGGATATTAAGCAAGGTGTGACATTAAAAGAGGGGATATTTACCGAATTCCACTGGATACGTTGAACTTTGCTGAAACTGTGAAATTGACAAATAAAATACGCATTTGGTCGGACATTGTCTCGCAGCCCAACAACTCTGAAAATGACCTTTGCCTTCCTCACCACCTAGTATGCTCAGAACAATCTAGCCTTGTTCCATTCCTGCCCTCAATAATTTTCGCGCAGCCCTCCAGTGAGGGCCTCATAAAACTGAAGATCAAAAACTCTACTATATTTTTGGTTTGTGGCACAGTTTTCAGCCTTCAGTTTATTAGGCCCTTGCTGGAACGTTGCGCGGAAAAGAGCTCCATCTACTGTATATAGAAGACACTGAGTCTGGGTCTGACTAGCGGTTCAGTCTTTTGGAATCCTATTTCATTTCAACCATTATCTTCTAAATATTTGTTGTTGAAGTTTGAAGCTCTGAGTTTTAGGATCAGTTAACTCAGCACTTTCAATTTCAAGTTGTTGGAATTGATTTCTTAATGTTTTTATTTTTATTCTATCTCAGGAACAGAAGATCCTCGCCGTAACCGTTATAAATTATTTTTGGAATGTACTCTTATTCTAACATCAGTTGTACCTCCTGAGTTACCAATTGAATTATCGTTGGCTGTTAATTCCTCGTTGTTGGCATTAACAAAATTAGGTATGATATTACCAAGCATTTAATGTTTAATTATGTATTTCTTAGTATTTTTACATGCTTTTATACTACTTAGCAAACAGGTATTATTAATTAAGGGCCCATGCACAATATGTCGTGCTTCATTGTAAACTCTTCTAAGAGTAATGGCTTTATACATTCCAGCAGCTAGAATAGACTCGCCTGCTGCACATTTATTCATTACTAGTGAAGTGAACCCGCTCCGCTGGGTGAAACTTTCAAATGATTTGAAAATTAAAAATAGAAAATTTAATTGCTAGAAGTTAGCCCAAGTGGTAAATAAACAATAGAACTGAAGGTCAGTCGGGTGTGAAAGATATTGCGTGACGAACATGAGAATGTAATTCGCTCTTTCTATGGAGCCGCAAGAGAAATCCTACGAAAAAAATACGTTTCGGGCCGTCAATTGAAGGAATATAAAGATATGAACACAAAACATGGTCTATGTTGCATCAAAAAACTATAAGATACCCCACGGAAAGCATGAATTTGATACGTTTACCAGGAGAAGCGTGAATGTCGAATACTGTTTATACAGACAGACATACATCGACGTTTATATAGTAGATGCTTCAATTGTGTCTCTCCCATCTCAAGTTCAAGAATTTGTGATAGAGCCTTGTTGGAGCAAAACTAGAATGCATTTTCTGATCTGTAACGCAAGACACAATATAACGCATAATGCAATATTGTTTTTATTCCCAGTATTTTGTATGGTTCGTTTTATCCTTCTACTTTCAGGTGTATTCTGCACAGAACCATTCCGTATACCATTCGCTGGCAAAGTTGATGTTTGCTGTTTTGATAAAACTGGGACATTGACTAGTGATGATTTGGTTGTTGAAGGAGTTGCTGGTTTAGAGTAAGTATGTGTATGCTTTGTGTATGCTTGTTTCAGCTAAAGTAAACAACAACAATGAGGGTTTTTCACTGAAAAAATATTTTTTAAATAAATGATTGATACTGATGTATATTCCGATTCGATGAGAAATGTTTTTCGATAAGAAATGTTAAAGATGTTTTAAAAGTATCTATTCTGCTTTGCGATTATTATTTGACGTAAATATTCAAACTTTTCAATATTCAATGTTATTTTTAATTAGTTCAAGACAAGTGGTCATAATTTAGAGGTTTTATCAATTGTAATATGTGACCACTATTGACAGGTTGCTGATATCACCTAGGTTTAAATGTTCTGTTACATTTAAAAAAAAGGCAGAATTGTTTGACGGATGACAAAAATTATTGCCAACCAAAGATATCAATGTAAATTTTGCCTAGCGGTATATGGGATGTTTCTTAACTTTTTTTATTTAAATAAAACTATACTGTGAGACATGTTATAATGACCACCTCCATACAATGCCCACCTGTCTGTTGTGGTCACACTTAGTATGTCTAAATGATATTTTCTATTGAATCAACCCTTTATAAAGGCACTTAATGGTCAATTTATTTTCCTCTCATAGCTGACTGTTATATACATATTGCACTCTATCTATTTATCTACAAGCCGGTTAATTAAGCTAGGCTATGTTATTAGTTTGTGAAGCACCATATCAATCCATGGTTGCTCATCATTTCTTGTTGTTGTTGTAGTGGAACAACAAAAATTACACCAATCGGTGACGCTCCAATTGAAACACTGAAAGTTATAGCAACAAGCCATTCTCTGACTTATATTGATGAAAACTTGGTTGGTGATCCATTAGAGAAAGCATCTCTCCAAGCAATTGGTTGGAATTTTTCGAAAGGTAAAATGATGAAAAACATAAATGATTAATTTTGTTATCATGGCGTGACCTCTTGTGTTTTTTAAGAGTGCTGCGTTCAATCCCTTGTAGAGAGCGATATCAGTTTGACATCTGGCATACAGCCATCAGAGTACAACTAAATTAGGAATCTTGCAAACCAGAGAACAATATAGCGGCCTGCCATCGGCAAAAAGGTCGATCAATTTCATCACACATTGGTTCACAAACCCTACGGTTTCAGAAACAAACCTTGAGGCTTGTGGACAGGATAGTTTAGTTTCATATTTGATTTATGGAATTTTGATTTGTAGGTGATATTTGTATGCCTAAGAAGGGTATGAGACAATCATTGAAGATCCTCCAACGATTTCATTTCTCGAGTGCATTAAAACGCATGTCATCCATTGTATCAAGACAAGGAGCTGATTCAACCGCTACAACATTTTATGTTACTGCAAAGGGAGCACCAGAAACTTTAAAGACCATGGTAAGTGTGAAATGGATATCTCTATTTCGTTTGCCTTTTGTTCATATAAAATATGTCTGTGAAATAGCCAAGAAAATTGCCCTGTAATTGTTCTTTCCACTACCAGTGTTTCGGTAGTCTCTTGTAGTAAGTAATTGAGGAGGTACTGCCCTACCTTCTAATTATGTTATTTATTTGTAGTGGCATTTTGACGAGAGAGTAGCATACAAACGGAATTAAACATATTAAATAGAAATGTTAATTACTCAAATATTGTTATTGTGCAGATTGTCAACGTCCCATCTTCCTACGATGATGTCCATAAAAAGCTTTCAAGAGAAGGTGGAAGAGTTTTAGCTTTAGCCTACAAAGAACTGGCAGATTACTCCATCAAAGATGTAAGTGCTTCTTAATATCACGGGTGGATTTAATTAAACATATTCAAAACATTCTCAATTATTCAAATATATTAATGGATTGCATTGAATGTCCTCAAATCCTGGAAGATTGAGTTGAAAATAAACACATATTTTTATGGAAATTTTTGAAATCAACAAGTAAAATATTACACAAAGACACAAATGTTTTTCTACATTAATTCCTTCTTCCATTTTTCTGCAAAACCAAAATTATAGGGTAATACTAAATGTGGCTGTAGTGCAGCGGGTTATAGGGCTTTGAAGCTCCACCTGCATGGCGTTTGATGTTTAGCTACTTGCAGTAAGGATGGCGTGTGACCAAAACAAACACCCACACAATCAGGAGACAAATTTTGAGGAAAATCATTATCAATCCACTTCAACAGAGAACTAAATTGTGTATACAGTCAAACATGTTATCACGCTCACCTCTATACAGTCGCCACTTGTCTATAATTGTCACTCACATAGCAATGTCTAAATTGGTATTTTCTATTGAGTTAACCCTGTATGTAAATGTCACCTGCATATATAGGGGTCAAATTATCTCCATACTAGGATACTAGGAAAAAGTAAGGTGTTAGAAAATGAATATCATACAGTCAAACATATTTCGTCTAAGATGAACTTTTACTCTATGCAGGCTGATCATGTTTCTCTTGCTATTAAGAAACTGGGATGCCATTTGCAATGAGAATTTTTTCCCGCCAGTCGCTGGAATTGCTTCACATACCAGTATTACTTCTGTCAGCCTTTATCTATACATTGACTATGTCTTTACGTTTCTCCATAGCTAAGAGAGACGACTAGAGAAGATGCAGAATGTGGTCTTACTTTTGCTGGATTTGTTGTTATTTCGTGTCCACTCAAAGTTGATTCAAAAGATGTTATATCTCAAATCCAACATTCATCTCATCATGTATGTATTATTTGTTATTATGAACATTGTGGTGAGTTGTCTAATGTGAGTTGAAAAACCAATTAGCGGTAAAAGTAAAACATACCAAAAGAAATATTTTTAAACTATCTATTCACTTCTTGAATAATTCATTTTAAATACAGCCATCAATCAAAAGCATCCATGGCAACTGCATCGTCATAATTTGAAGAATGAATTTTGGTTTGACTCAATTCAGATCTAATTTTTAATACAAAACTGTTGAATATTAGTATTGGCTACAATAATACAGCTCCACGAAATAGCGCATTGTTATCATTGGCAGGAACATCCCGTCAACATCAATGGATATCATTTAATGTCGATAAAAACTTTTCATTTTCTGTGTACTCTTGCAGGTTGTTATGATAACAGGTGATAACCCTTTAACTGGATGTCATGTTGCTAGAGAACTACAATTATCAAAGAAACCTATTCTTCTACTTTCACGCTGTTCATTAGATTATGGTAAAGTATTATTTATGTATAATGATCTTCTTACTGTTGTTGTGAAAGCTAGAAGGTCTGTCATATTCTTTATTGTTATAATTCTATTTTCATCAGATGTCATTTTTTTTATTTCTTTGCTGTGAGTTAGTAAACGTAGTGTAGAGTATGCCATCCCTCGAATTGTCCTTATCACTACCCCTGAAGAAATAGTTCATGAGTTCATGAATGTGAAATTGCCAAAAAGTTCATGAAGTGTTCATGAACAGTTCATCTATTGCTCAAAAGTCATGGACTGTTCAATAACGTCCAGGCAAGTTCACAATCATAAGTCGTTTCATGAACTGTTTCATAAAGTGTTCATGAATTCTTTGTGACAGTTCATGAACTGTTCATGAACCTGCAAAAAATGTTCATGAACTGTTCAAGAACTCGTGGGTTTTTCTCACAGGGGCACCCCTTATTTGCAAAGTGACATGGATTCAGGGCAAACCTAACAGCTATTTGCATAATTAAACAACAGAGCAACTGGAAACTAGGTCCGGTAGAATTTAGTTCAAATCCTCATAAATTCAACTCAGCCTCGACTTTATTTAAATATCAAATAGATACCATCTTGTGATGATGGATAGAATTGTCCAGAAGGTATTGTATTGTTAACAGCTCCAGCATACTGCTACGCATTGGCAATGAAGGCCTATCTGTCATTGGCTGAAGTTGATCTGGGAATCAGTTTGATCATTTACCATTACTCTTGTGAAAAACAGTTCAGGACTTCATGAACAGTTCATGGACAGTTCATGAACGTTAAATGGCCCCAAATTTTCATGAACTGTCCATGAACTGTTCATGAACTGTCCGCGAGTGAACCATTCATGATGAACAGTTCATGAAAATTGGGGCCATTTAACGTTCATGAACTATTCATGAACTGTTCATGAACTCCTGAACTGTTTTTTGCAGGGGGTACTGATAGATCATAAGTACTAGAGAAGAGATATAACAATAATGATGATATTATATATGACAATAATATATGATAATATTATTGTCTTTAGCAAATGATGATTGTTGGCAATGGCAAACTATTGATGAATCTGTTCAATTTCCATTAGTTCCTGAAAAGGGTATAAAAAGTCTTGTGAAAGACCATGAATTCTGTTTAACTGGAGAGGTATAATAGATGAATTTTTGTAATGATTTATTGATTTTGTTACGGTCTGACAAAAGTTCCTAAAATCTTTAGCCTGTTTGCAGACCCTAATCTTTTTTCGATTAGTAGAGGTTTCGTAATATCATCATAAAGCTTGTTCTAGTTTAATATGTGGTGGATTGACTTAAACGTGTGAAAAGAATTTTTTGTCTATTTCTCGTCAGCCAAATCACGATCTAGCTCTAGTTTGGAAGAACTCACTAGTAATTGGCTGATGAACAATAGACAATAATAATTTTCTCATGCTTTAGTCACTCCCCCGGTTCAATCAAGAACAATCTTTCTGTCGATATTACACAGACTCTACTAATAAAATAAAAGACTTGGGCCAGCAATCCATGGATTCCGGAAGGATAAAGTAATTTTGAAGGAAAATTGATAGTTTTCAGATTTCTAGACCAACCTTCAAAAGAAGATTCTAGTTCGATTGTTCTAGTACATTGAAACCTGTATATAACAGCCAGCTACAAGAGATAGATAAATTGACCACTATAGGCAGGTGGCCTTTATATACAGGTTTGATTCAATAGAAAATACTATTTAGACATTGCAAGAGTGACCACTATTGACAGGTGGCCGCTGTATAGAGGTGGCCGTTATAACAGGTTTGACTGTATTTATTTATTATATGATTCTTGAAGGCCAACACCAGACACTGGCTGTTGTCATCATTTACTCTATTCAATGAAATAACCCAAATCCCAGATTCACCAAACGTGCACATATTTCCAAATGATAAAATTTAGCTTTTCAGATTAAGTATGTATTCATAACTTGAGTGAGTTGTGGTAAAACTTTTCATTTGTTTATTGAAAAACCTTGTTCAACTTCTTTCACAACATTTCTTAATTCATTCTTATGTATCAGGGCGACTTTTTAAGCATTTATTCATATTTCATACATCTTTTCTGATCTTTGTAATTAAGGTCTCCTTTCAAGTTACCATTTAATAAACAATTCGCTAAACTCACATTATAGTCAACAATGTCATTCAACAATTCATTATAGTCGGCAATGTAACATATGACTTTAAGAAATTTTAATTGCCACATGTAATCTTTTGTCAATTGCTTTGTATATATTTTCTTTGATTCATTTGTATTTTATTGCTCTTTCATTCAATTTTAGAGTTTAACCGTTTTAATGGGTCGTAATGATTTGAAATTTCTTCGTTCTATTCTGATTCATACAAAAGTCTTTGCCAGAGTCAATCCCAAGCAAAAGGTTTGACACAAATATTATATATGTATATTTGTTTGCATTTTACTATTTGTTGATATAATTACACTGTGATCAATACAGTGGTCATATTTATAAGAATATGCATTATCATGTCCATCTAATCTAATCTGCGGTCAAATTCTACTGTACATCAACCAGTCACTGCTTGTCAATGTGAATATCCACACATTCCAAACAGAAATTGCCTTTGATGTCTGGCTATGTCGATTCCAATCTTTGATTTTTTGTTGTCATTTTTCTATAAGGAACAAGTAGTTACACAATTAAAACGAATGGGTCATGTAATTTTAATGTGTGGAGATGGAACAAATGATGTTGGGGCATTAAAACACTCTCATGTCGGTAAGAACATTTGTGTAGGCATGACTAATAACCAGACTCTAATGTAGAGGCTTATGATGGTTCAAACAATAGCATGGGATTAATCGATGGGCAGATTTCTTGAGAGTGGTTTATACCTATTGTTGTTCCCATCAGGGTTGGCACAAGATGATGCGTAGGGTGAATAAATCCCCCCTGTCTGGGAAGACATTTTACACTTTTTCAAGCATTTTTGCAAAGTTTTTCTATAAATATCCCCCTCATCAGGGGATTTAACCCCCTTGTCGGGTTAATCGTAGTGCCCACTCTGGTTCCCGTTTATGTTGAACAACACACATACTCCAAACATTGAGAGTTTAACCAAACAACCAATGAAAAAGCTACTAGCCTAATGCGTTTTTAACAAATCTCCCAAAAAATTACTTTGAACTGATATCCCTAGGCTGTCCCACAAAGTGCATGATCCTGGAAACAATGTTGTATTGTATGTATGTATATTTTCAAAAGTATATCAATTTAAACATATGTAAATGGTTGTAGTCATGGACGACAGTATGCAATTTTTCCCGCTTGTGACTTTCTATGCACCGTTTTTGTCAATAGGACGCTATTCACTATCCAACCCTCTTATCTGTTCTACCTTTCTACACCGTAGTGTAGTGGTTAGGTTGTTAGACCTTTGCCTGCAGAGTCTTGGGTTCAACCCCTGGCAGAAGCACTATTTGGTTTGAGTGAGGACGAACATCAAGTAATCAAGTCACACACGCTCCAAATACACTGACTAACTAACTAACCACCCCTGTAAAGAAATAGCTACTAGCTTATCCGGTTCGATGGAAAATGATAAATAATAAAAAAATCAACTAATTCCATTTTACATTGCTGTTAACATGATTTGTTTAAGGTGTTGCACTGTTGCCTGGATCACGGGAGAATCCAGAAGATCATAAAAAGAAGAAAAAAGAAAAATCTAAAGAGAATGTAAGCTAATACTATCAGACAGAATGAATCCCTTTTATCTCTAACCCATAGTTTGCAGTCGTTGTAGTCTGAAATATGATAAATTAGTGCTACAATACTCATGTGTACTGGTGGTTATCCAATGGCATTACCCCTGCAAAAATCTTTATGAACTCAAATTCATGAACTAGTTCAAGATATAAAATTTCAAAGTTCATTAATATTCATGAACTAGTTCATCAAAGTTCATGAAATCAATTGCTGATAAACATACAAATATCTTGTCGTTGATATCTTCGATCTGTCATTGAGTTAAACTTTGCGTTATTCATTATATTTTTTATTATTTAAAGGCTGATGATAAAGTAAAGAAGGATATTGGTAATTCATCAATGAAACCTCCATCGTCAAAAGCTGCTCGCGCTAGAGCTGTTGCCAGGGGCGATGCTGATGTTCCAGCATTGAAAGGTGCCACTGATCATCAGGTACGTCAGATAACGTCATTTTATAAGTAGTTGCATTCAGGGTTCGGCAATGCTAGAGAAACCGATTTAACTTGGTTGATATGCTTCTCATTAAACAGTACTTGAAAATCTCTAGTTTGCTGTTTCTATAAGTTTGCCTTGGTGCCGATGACCATGCAGTTATTTTTTTTTTTTACAATATTAAAAGTTAGTTTACTCGCACACAGCCAGTCGTTTGTTTATTTTTAAATCAAATGTTTGATTTTATTTTTTATTTTTATTTGCTACATATAATAAGGTATCATCAGCATATGAATTAGGGAAATAAATAATTAATTTAAAAAAAATTAAGTTTAAGTACCCAATAATATATAAAAATCTACCGTGTAAAAAGCACTGACGAGGAATCAAACCGCGGCCTCCCGCAAAGAATGCGGACATTCTGCCATTGAGCTACCAGTAAATTGCGTTATAATCTAGAGATGGAATGGAAGATGCTAATGTTGAACTGTAATCAAAGTTGATGGATGTTCATGAACTGTAATCAAAGTTGATGAACGTCCATGAACTGTAATCAAAGTTCGTGAACGTTCATGAACTATTCATAACAGCTTATAAAACTATAATCCATGAATGTTCATGAACTTTGATGAACTTGAAGTCATTGTTCATGAGCCAAATTCCATTCCATTCCATTGACATTCCTCCAAGTTCATGAACCTGGAATCATAAATCGATATAATATAGGAGTGATATAATTTGTTTGGTGCAATAATTCAATATTCAATTTTTTGTTTATTTTAGAAACGCTTGAAAGAGATGATGAAAGAATTAGAGGAAGCTGAAAATGCTCAAATTGTCAAATTAGGTGACGCATCTATCGCATCACCATTTACATCAAGATATAACAGCATCAATTGCAGTAAGTTGAATCTCATTCGTATTTTGACAATTACAGTGTGACTCTGTTAATATCACTAATTATTCAGAGCCTGAGTCTCTATCAGGGTTCGGCACAAGTAGGAATCCTGCAATCCTAGACTCTGGGCTAGAGGAATTTCAGTAGAAAATTGATATTTTTATGATTTATTGGTCAAACTTCAGTAAAATAATTCAGAAAAAAATGTTGAAATGCCTATAGGATTCCAGAAGGCGGAACCTTTTGTTGGACCTTGGTCTCTATCAAGCTCAACTATTTCACTCTGGGTAATTTCATAGCCCGCTTGTTATCGAGATTTCTGGCTGCACCTAGCCTGTGTGCAAACAAACTTTTTCTTTGTATAGTCCGTCTGTGCATTTGGCCGAATTTGGCGTACTGATTATTCTTTCCTCTACCACTCTTTTGATAGTTATGATATGATTGGCTGATAAAATATACGAACAATTGGCAAATATTTTTAAATAATGAAGATTGAGTAAATATTTATTTACCGTCAAACTTATTATAGCAGCCACCTCTATACAGCGGCCACCTGTCTATAGTGGTCACTCTTCCAATGTCTAAAATAGTATTTTCTATTGAATCCTGAAAGCCTGTATATAAAGGCCATCTGTCCATAATAGTCAATTTATCTACCTCCAGTAGCTGGCTGTTATAGACAGGTTTCACTGTAATATCAGTGCAGTACAAACTCTTAGTACTCGATACTCGGCTCCAATACACGCAGGCTAGGATGCACTGGGACAGTGATATTAATACAAATATCTTGTTGTTGGTATCTTCGATTTGTCATTGAGTTAAACTTTGCGTTATTCATTATATTTTTATTATTTAATGGCTGATGAAAAAGGCTTGAATCTTAAGATTTAGATTAAGATTACAATTGATCTAACATAATAATAGATCACCATTGTTCCCAACGCCAAGATAAGTTTTAGTCTGCACGTAGGTTAATTTTATGATCATTTCATCTACCTCTCATAGCTTGCTGTTATATGAAGGTTTCACTTAATCCAATTTCTATTTATTCTAATTTGTAGTTGCACACGTTATTCGACAAGGACGATGTACTCTGGTAACAACTTTACAAATGTTCAAAATTCTTGCATTGAATGCATTGATTCTAGCATACAGTCAAAGTGCATTATATCTAGAAGGAGTCAAATTTAGTGATGGGTAAGTTAATTAATGCCAGCATATAAATAATAACAAGGTAATGTAATGAGACAAAAAATTAATATATTATATCAAACCATAATATGCCATAATTGTTTCATTTAGTTAAACATAGAAAACAAACATATCGATTCAATCGTAGTTTGTCAGCTGATTAGTGGTTTCTGACATAATAGAGAGTTTGAAATCTTTTCCCGACATACATTGAATAAGAGATAATGTAGGTCAGAGGCAAACAATCTAGCCACTGTATCCAATGCCATCTATTTACAATAGTTAAGACACTCTTATGTTGCGATGCGACACGCTTTTGGTTCCCATTAGACAGATGCCAGTCATGAAATTGAGGTTGGTTGTTGGTTATGGAAAATATTTCATATCAAAGCAAGAAAAACTTCAGAAGGACCCGGCATATTTGCAAATGCTTACCATAGAACCCGAAATGATATCAATAATTCCAAAAACTTTTTATTCAAAAGCAAAACCTTATTTTCAATGGAACGAATATGGCAATTTTTGAGCCCAGAAGGTCTTGTACCCAACTCTTATAAATAGATGGCTATGACTGTATCAGTATGTCACAGTATAGTCTTGTTTTGACTACTGACAGAAACAAGCGAGGGGCTCAAGTCTTGACTGCATTCCGAGAAATGGTTACGTGTGTGATAACATGTGTCGTACACATTTGCCATGTTCGCATTCATATTTACTACATAAGGAATGTTGAAAGACATATATGAAGCGTTGAGAGCTGGAGCCTCTGCTCTTAAATCTTTTGTTTTTCAATGTTGAGCATCTGGTAAAATTTCATTGTCCATTTTCAAAGCAGGATTTTTTGAACAATGTTTATCCTACTTTGCAATTTCCAAACATGTAAATCAACCAATCAAATAGCAGGGTTATCTTAAAATTTGACATTATATTTTAGAAAGTTTTCCTGTTAAATAATTCCTGTATTTTCTATTTGCTTGTCACTGGACTTGTTGATAAATTCAAGAAAACATTAATGTTATTCCTAAGGTCATTTGATTTATTTTTCCTTTTATAGACAAGCAACACTTCAGGGTATTTTATTAGCTGGTTGCTTCTTATTTATTTCACGTTCAAAAGTAGGTGTATTTTTGTTAACCTTTGTGCTTTTTGGATGATAATGTAATTGAAAATTTGATTTTTTTTTTTAATTTCTGATAACTTATAAGTTTATGTCGTTGTCATTTGGATTAGATACTATAGCAAAATTATATAATGAGAGCTAATCTCTATTTTTTGCACCCAAACGAGAAAATGAAAAATTGTCCACTCATTTTTATTAATTTTAGTCAAACCCCAACATTGATGTGTTTTTGTGAAAATGTTGTGACTGAGGTCAACGTAAACCCATTATTGAGGATGTTATTGGTGACCAGGATTTCAAATACGACATCTATTCTGCGCCGGATTAACCCGTAAGCTATATAAGCTTCAGCTTAGTGCCCTAAAAAATCACAATCAATTTGTAAAACTTTCTTATTTTAAAAGTTAAAATTAATGTAGGAAATCAATAATTAATTATTTTATAATCATTTTTCATCCGACGAAAATACAATGGCGACTATGAATATTCAAACTGAGATGGTAGCTTGAAAGCGAGGCTAATTCTATATTTGCCATACCCATTCTAGGGCCCTTTGGAGAGGGAGTGCTTAGGGGCTACATGCAGTAAAATCTGTTATAATGGGTCACCTCTATACAGCGGCCACCTGTCTATAGTGGCCACTCTTGCAATGTCTTAAATAGTATTTTCCATTGAATCAAACCTGCATATAAAGGCCACCTGTCTATAGTGGCCAATTTATCTACCTCTAGTAACTGACTGTTATAGACAGGTTTCACTGTAATTTGATGTTTATTTTGTTTTGATCGAGGCTCAGTAATATCAGTGTGAATAAAAATACAAAAATACAATTAAATACAAAAAGGTTGGAACCTGAAAGCTGTAATTTCTTTAATAAATATGCATCGTAAATAATCAAATAGTAGCAAAGCAAAGCTGAAAAATATAGTTATTCAATCAATTAATTAAAAAGTAATTATCAAAAAATCCAATATGAATTTGATCACAAGAAAATTGATTCGATCCAATCCATCATTGAAAAATCAAATCCAATGCCATTCCAACGAAAATGTGTTTGTATTGGATCAGGTTGAACTCAGATCATATTCGCAGACCTAATATGTGGTAGGATAAGTTTGGAATTAAATACATTTTGTATTAGGTGACTGTTAAAGGTGTCCAAATTCAACCTTCTGGTACACTTTTTGAAATTTATATTTCATTTCCACGTTTTCATTGTTTTTCTGATCTGTTTATTTCCAGCCATTAAGTAAATTATCAAAGATCCGTCCGCTACCAAATATCTTTAATTTCTATACAATAGCTACTGTGTTAGCACAATTTGCATGTCATTTGGCCGCTATGTATACTCTTCTTCAAGAAGTGTATCGCATAACGCCTAAAAAGTAAGTAATTTTGTTCCACTTCAGACTATTTTCCTTGTTACTGGGTTTTATAATATAAAGGATAGGTCATGCCGTGTTGAGGTATGTTGGTGGAATGTGATTTAAATCCATCCAAGGTCGAGTCAGACTTGACGTTATCAGGGGTAATGCCAGAGAGGTCAAGGGCTACAAGCCCTGTTGGGGATAGCCTGCCCCTTATTAGGGAAGAAACCAATGTAGTAAACATAGTGGTACTTTTTAAAGTATTTTGGAAAATATTGTCTATAAAAAGTATAGTCCCCCTTCCCTGGGGAAGTTGCCCCTTATCTTAGAGTTTCTAGCGACACCCCTGGATGTGAAATTATTCAGATTTCCATGAACATTCCATGATCCTTTCATCAACATTTCAAGTAAATTTAACATTGATCTCACATAAGCTTGAAAATAAATTATGATGATTCAAAATTTATCCTTTACTTTAAAATGTTTTGCTAAGAAACTACTAAATGTCAATATTTATTCTAGGGAGGAATATGTTGATCTAGAGAAGAAATTTGAAGCATCGTTGCTAAACAGTACCGTTTATATTATATCAGTTGCTATGCAAATCATTACATTTGCTATTAATTACAAGGTATGGTAACAATTATGGTATGGTATTAATTGGTAACAGTTTCTCATCTTGAGAGAAAAGACAGTAAACAAGTAATTAAGGAGACTCATCGTTAATTTAGATTATTCTGGCAATTTCTTCAAACCTATTATGATTAGCCTGCGTCCATACTAAAACGTTTCTGAAGGAAAGTGTAAAATGTGTAAATCTTCAGAAACGTTTTAGTCTGGACGCAGGCTAATCATAATAGTCACTCTGTAAAACATCATACAATCAAACACGTCAAAATTAAATGTTGTACCTTGCCTCTGAAATCCACATAAAACTGATTTCTATTTTATATTCTCTAAACATGAAAATCCTCTGGCATATCTCAGACTTTTTCTACCTTTATAAAGCCTTATAGTTTGTCTTATAATTTTACCGGTGAAACAGGTTTTATTTAGATTATCTTAAAGCCCTGGCCAAATGACTTTTTTTATTTCGCCAACATTCATCGGATTTTGTTGAGTTCATTTTCGTCAACATCTTGAGGGTGGCCAAATGACTTTTTATTTTCGCCAACATTCATCGGATTTTGTTGAGTTCATTTTCGTCAACATCTTGAGGGTGGTCAAATGACTTTATATTTTCGCCAACATTCATCGGATTTTGTTGAGTTCATTTTCGTCAACAGCGGATGGTATTTTGAGGCTTGGAAGCTAGTCAATCGAGCCCACCAATCCTGAGACAGGCTACGTCATTGTTGACCAATCAGAGCAAGGTTCATATTTTCAACAAAACTCAACAATGTTGAGGAAATAAAAAGTCATTTGGCCACTTCGCCAACATCGGTAGAGAACAATAGAACTCAACAAAATCCGATGAATGTTGAGGAAATTTTTGAATGTATTCAAAATCGAAATTCAACATCAGCCAACAAAATCCGAAAAAGTGAGGGTGGCCAATGACTTTTTATTTTCTCAACATTCATGGGATTTTGTTGAATTCAACAATGTTGGCGAAATAAAAAGTCATTTGTCCGGGGCTTAAGAGACCATAATCCATAGACATGGATACATCGAATGTCTTGGCCCCTAATTGAACATTGAAAATGTTCACTAATCACTATTCTATCAACGAAGTCAAGATGAATATCTTCTCAACATTTTCAATACCTATATACACAGGGTGTCACAAAAGTTTTGATCTTCGGGGAACTGTGTTGTTCCATTGTAAACCTTCTGGGATTAAATTTATAATGCTTCATAGTTTTGAAGAATTGATCTTAAGATTTCAGAAATTTGACTTACTTTGAAGCAAGATGTATGGGTTTCAAAACATAAAAAATATGAAATCCAAAAATTATAAATTTTGAATAAGAAAATAATCATGATAAGATTGGAAACCTTCTGATTTTGTGCTGGCCTTTCGGGAACCAGGTTCCCAGGATCCCGCACTTTGTGACAGTCTGTATATACAGTAGTATCATTGCTACTATTAATAATTAGCCTACTCTTTTCCTTGTTGAAATGCAAATCATTTTATTTGATAGCACTCCATAATAGCATATTAAACTGTTACTGTTAAGCTCAAGAAGTAAATATCGTTAACGTATATATAAAAATAACAAAAATCAAGTTAATGTTTACCAATCTACATAGTTGTCGGTTAACAATCTTCCCTGTCGTTATCTTATCTTTTTATTTTGTATATTTTTAGGGCCATCCATTTATGGAGAGTATTATTGAAAATAAACCATTATTATATAGTCTCTTTATCTCAACTGGTGGTCTTGTTTGTCTTGCTACTGGTATTATTCCTGAATTTTGTGCACATTTTGAAATTGTAGAGTTTCCATCTGAAGTGAGTATGCATTATTTTGGATTTCCCCGTTTTAAGGTATCCATGAGTTCATGAAAAGTTCATGAACCGGTTCATGAACGTAAAATCGTCCAGCTTTTTATGAACACTTCATGAACATTGGGGTTAGAATGATAGTCAAAGATGAGACGTGCTGAACTACTTTGATTGTCACATGGTAACCTAGCATTTAATTTTAATACAATGATCATTAGTCGATTTATTACTACTCAGCTAAATCGCCTAATGGTCACCATACAATGTGAAACTTGAAGCTTGATTTAGCATAATATAGCTATAAATGCTTTGATTATTTTCATTGAGCACTTACCAAGATTTGCATTTACCCACTACTGTATTGTTATTACATTTATATTAGTTTGGATTTAAAAATGTTTTATTTGTGACAGCAAATTGATAATACTGACTGGGAGGCAAGAGAAAGTTGATGATATTAGAATTTGAATTGTAGAGAGAAATACATTCTGCTGGAGACTATTCTATGTTCATAGTACAGTGTAACCCGCTTAAGTGCAAGTCAAAATTGCCAACGGTTTTCATTGCATTTATCCGAATTTGCAATTATCCGAAATTGTTTACCAAGGACTTGACCAGAAAATTGTTTAATGCGTTTCAAAGCCAGGTTGCAGATAAGCAGGAATTTCACTTATCCGAATTGCACATAAGCGGGTTACACTGTACTTCAATGACATCCAAATTCGATTCTTTGTTTCAGTTTTCTTAGGAGTTTACATAATCTTTACGATGTTTAGAATTATGGTGTATTCATTTTTGCCATACAATGGATGTTGGCAGACATCAATTACTCCTTACACACTAAAGAACACATTATTTGTTTGTGCTAAATATGTGACACTATCGGAGTTGTTAGTTTGGTTTCCTTCTGAAATTATGCGAATTACATATTTGCTTGTTTGGGTGAAACTAAAAGTATTTATTCCACACTTTCAGCATTCTAACGAAAAGCTATGATATTTTTAATGACACTCTGATCAGGAACTCTTTACAGTTTGTGCTGAAAAAAGGATATCTAGTAGTCTTGATAAAGTTAAACCAGACCCTTCTATTTAAAAGGCTTTGAGTTAAAGGGGCAAAATTGACCGGCGACCGCTGCGAGATCAATTTGAATTTATGCTTAGCGTAATTCAATCGTCTCGCTTTGAAACTATCGTTATACACAATCCTAATTTGTAATAAATTCATGTCAACAATGAACATTGTGTTATAAACAATAAACATGCAAGTGATCCTAAGTGCGTAGCGCCTGCCGGTCACTTTTGCTCCTTTAAACTGTACAGTATACAACAGCCATATGACAATATTTAGATACATTGACCATTCTAGACAGGTGGCCTTTATGCCCAGGTCTATTCAATAGAATAATCCCCCAATATAGTACTTACTTTTCATATACTGTAATATTATTTTGGAAGTGGTCATTGTCGCCAGGTAGACGTTATATAGAGGTGACTGCTATATCATGTATATCGTGTATTTTTATGTGCATATAATTATATAAATAGCAATAATATGGTACATATTCAGTTATTAATTTTGATTATAGTAATATCAAGGTACTTATGTTGTCTTTGCTGTTTCAATAGTCCTCGATGCCATAAATGCAGAGCATCGGCGATCATCTTGGCGTGAAACTAAGAGTAGCAAATATGAATGTCTGATATTTTCGTTTATTCATTATTAATTTTGATTATCTATATATATATATATATTTTTTTTTTTAGTTCCGAATGTTACTCATTCAAGTTCTGCTTTTGGATTATGTAACGAATTACGTCATCGATCGTTGTTTATCTTACATATGTGGGTTTGGTGCATTAAAAATGAAGTAAACAATTATATTATAGGAAGATTAAAATAATAAATAAATATGCATTTTTAAAACGCCATGCAAAAGGGTAGCAGACACCATTTAATATAAACATTATTAAACTTTGATTATGCATATTTATGATAGCTACAATTTAATTGTATTTAATAAATGTTATTATATTGATTATGTAAGTTGTTTGTATAATATGAAAGATTTATGCTATCTAATTATCACAAAAGGTCAAATTCAAAATTTATTAAACGCTGTTCAGCTTAATGGAATATCCTTGTACTGCGAACGCCAGATATTCACTCCACACAGAACATATTTTACACATTTCAAATTAGTTGAACACTATAAAAAATCCCAAGATTTGATCTGTACGACAAATTCTCGAAAAATCAGCTACATTTTACGCTGGATATAATATCGTAACATCCATAAAATCCACTATGTCTCATTAAATACAATACTAAATCATTACAAACTATCAAAATGGAATACAAATTTATATTGTTTTAATGTTAACTGGATCGATTGTTACACAGAAATCTAGCTACTAGCATAGATATGATCTTTCCTCGGACTTATTGACTCGACGTTTTTCCGTCTGATTGCCTAAAAGTCGCCTTTTCAGTGTGCTGGAAATCAGTTTTGGATGTTTTTCAACTACAGACGATCATATATTGAATTTTCAGTTTATTCGATTTGGAAATTATGTCAAAATAATGGGAATCGTATGTTGAGCAATGATCTACTACATTAAGTACTGTGATCAGTTCTAAAAGTTCCATAGTGTTCTTAAAACGTAACCCAATATAGGAATGTGAATCCATGAATCCATTCATCCCAAAGCTGAACGTTTAATCCACCTCTATTACCGTAGCCTGCGTCCAATTGTTCATATATTTTTTTAGCCAATCACAACCATGATCACAACTTACTACCAAAAAGTGATAGTTAAAAGAACAATCAGTACGCTAAATTTGGCGCTAATGAGCAGACGGACTATACGAAGAAATATTAGATTTTCAGCTAGAACAATAATTGTTCCATTTTGTACCTCATTTGCGAGTTTGAGCCACACCTAGACATCCCAGCCTTTAGAAGGAATTTTGGATTCCCTGTCGTTTAAGCCTCATGTGAGTGTTACTTTATGGCGGGAAAGACAACAAATGTGTTTGCGATCGCGGCAATCAAACATCCATGGACAACGAATCTCAAGGGAAAAATCACAGAAGTCTATGTCCAAAAGCAGGAGACATGGTTAAGTTATTGTGAGTATACTATTGACATTCATTAATCAGTTATATAATTCACTATTTTGGAATATTATATGAAAGATTAGCGTGTTACGGTTGACGTTTCATGATTTTAAAATGTTGTTAATTGATAGAGATAATCAATCGAAAGTTCATGTTGTAAACGCTTCTCCACCACCGAAAGAAAAGGTATGAAATATTGTGTTAGAAATAATTATTTTTTTATCTTGAACAAATATCCTCGTGATTATTAATATATAAAAATATTATTTTACCTGCAAGACTGACTGTCGTAGATGTTTTATCAGACCTCAAGAATTTAAGATTTAATTTCGTGTTGATGTTAACGAAGTGTTAGTTGTTTCATTGATTTCAAAAAGTAATTTATTAATGTGAAAAATAGTGGCAAATATATATATAATGTTATATTCAATTACTTAATCGTCTTTTTATAATATTATATTCATTGAATAATCCACATAGAATATTAAAACACATAAATAATTACTTTATCAATTATAAACATTTTTCTGAATTTATTTAGTACACTTGGGCTTGTAGTGGAATTCGAGACATTTCAATTTTCAGCCTCATTTTTACTCGATGTTGTTTTTGAAAACTTTCATTTAATCATCATTTATTTGTTCGTTATAGGAAATTTCACCAGGGTCAAAAGCAAAGCAGCAAGTTATTGTATCATACTTCATGCCAGGGTATGTACAGTTGAACATCAAAATTAATTGACGGGCTGTTTAATATTACAGTGTAACCCGCTTAAGTGCAAGTCAAAATTGCCTACGGTTTTCATTGCATTTATCCGAATTTGCAGTAATCCGAAATTGTTTACCAAGGACCTTACCAGAAAATTATTTAATGGGTTTAAAAGCCAGGTTGCAGATAAGCGGGAGTTTCACTTATCCGGATTGCACATAAGCGGGTTACATTGTACTGCCTGTTTATATGGCAATTTCATCCCACTTTCAGCCCGGCATAAGTCACAGCGCTGGTCTCGCTTTTCAAGCGTCTTATCAATTCCGTTTGCGTTCTTTAGTTACCCCTGATATAGTAATAACCCAATGAAGTGTAGTCGGACAGCTACATTCAGCTCTCTCGTTAGTGTTGGAAAAATAACTGCTTTTGCAAATTTTACAGTAAAATGTTAGGAAATATTTGTTTGGAATTTATCAATGCATTCAAGAGTTGTTATTGCAGGTCCGTCGAAATGGAGGGGGGGGGGGTGAAATTCTGATCTGTCGAAGTAAAATTGAAAGGCAATCATGCCAATTTGCCATATTGGGAAACTCCTGGCGGAACTGATCCGAATCGAAACGACAGATCAGGTGCTTATTCAAATTGCTTTTGAATACCTCTGGATTTCCGAGAGCAATAGAGGTTACACTGTACAGTATAGATTTTGTTTAATCAGATGCCTTCAAAACGTGCAGTATAGATTTTGTTTAATCATATGCCTTCAAAACGTGCAATAAGAAATATATATAGCCTATGAAGTCAGACGTTTGGATCATTTTATTGTAGGCCTATATTAATGTGTTCTTCTTTTGTTCAGATCAAGCAAACGCAAAGAACCCTCAAGAGACGAACAAGAGCAAAAGGTATGTGTTTTTATTTTATTTATAATTTATCCACAATCTGGGTAAGCTTGCAGCTTTTTCCACAGGGGTGGTTGGTTAGTTGGTTTTATTGGGCATGTTTGCGTTTAATAGCCGGATGCCCTTCCTGATGCCAACCAATAAATAGTGCCCAGGCCAGGGGTTGAACCCAAGACTCTATGGACTGATGTCCAACGCTCTAGCCACTACACTAAAGCTTGCTGTTAGGAATAAATCTACCATTTCACCTTTAGGGTGTAGCCTGTATGAGGCCAGAGATTGAAGGACACAATGGCTATGAGTAGATAGAACTTTCATAGCGTTGTGGGAAGAATATTAGACAGTTGGTTTAAAATAAGACATTCTTGGAAAACCAGATGATATTGTACCTTGTAAAGATGACTGTTTATCTGAATCAAATGTATTCAAGTATATTATTGTATACATTACCGACAGTGTATTTAAAATAGATGTGATATTTTCTTTTCCTAGGATCATGTTGAAAAGAAACGAAAGAGTGAGGAAGGTTCTTCACAAGACTCAGAAGAAAAGGAGGAGTAAGGAATTGCAATTTTGATTAAATGTTTTAAATGCTCATGGGTTTCTCAATCCCGTTTTATTTTGTCAAAGAACTGAAAGACAAAATTTGAATGATATTGTTTTACGGTTGGATTATTATTCAAAAGCAGAAAGTTTTTTGTAATTAGCTTTCTTTCTACTTCTAATTTGAGTTTACATAATCCCTTCGCTATTATGCTCCAATTTTTTATTTTGTAGAAAACCGCCTGTGCTGGACAAACCCCTTTGCAAGGTAATTGAACCATACTGAAGATTGAATCTGAAGTCAGTGTCATAGGCTTAGGCAGCTAGACCATTGGTTCTCACCCAATAAATTAATCAAAGAGATTATCAATATTCTAAGTTCAAATAATTATTTTTGACATCTATGCCACATTGCTTATCATACCTAATCATATCATAGGCCACTTTTGTGTATTTTGTCCATATTTCTTTGGTAGTAATAAATTATATTAATATTATAATATTGAACATTTATTATAAATGTGGTACAGTTTCGCTTCCAAATCTGATTTTTCAAGAGCTATTGATCAATAGAAGCAACAAAATAGGTTTTCATAAATCCAATTCTTAAAGCTCAAATTTACTTTTAAGTAATTTTGAAATACATTTTCCAAATATTCAGATTGATGTAAATGTTTCATTGGATTATTGTATACGGAGTAATATCTTTATAAACAATTTTTTTTAGATACCATTAAAATGCCTTGATTGCAAACAATTATTAGATAGCGACACTTTGAAGTTGTTCACTGGTGATGCACCAGATGCAGTAAGTTAAACGTTTTGTTATTCAATTTGATACCACAGCAAAATAAACATGATGCTTATAATTTTAATTTGTTTGTTCCATCATTTTGTAGGTCGAAGAGTTTGTGATGTTATGTGATCCGAAGCTGTCTCTGTTTGATGAAGGAGAAACCAACGGATGTGAGGACAGACCTCAACATAAGATCACACAATTCAGGTATATTAACTGCATCAAAATATTTTGTTTTAGACAGGTGGCCTTTATATGCAGGGTTGATCCAATTGAAGATCTTTCTTAAGTGACCACTCTATGCAGGTGGTCTTATATACAGGGTTGGATCAATTTCAGACATCGCTTAAATGACCACTCTATGCAGGTGGTCTTTATATACAGGGTTGGATCAATTTGAGACATCGCTTAAGTGACCACTCTAAGCAGGTGGTCTTTATATACAGGGTTGGATCAATTTGAGACATTGATTAAGTGACCGCTCTATGCAGGTGGTCTTTATATACAGGGTTGATATAATTGAAGATATTACTTAAGTGACCATTCTATGCAGGTGGTCTTAATATACAGGGTTGGATCAATTGAAACATTGCTTAAGTGACCACTCTATGCAGGTGGTCTTTATATACAGGGTTGATTCAATAGAACATCTCTCTATGGGACATTCATCAACTTATGAAATGATCGATTTTATAAACTTCGAATTATTCTGGACATTTATAAGGTGACCATTACTTTATATACAGGGTTGATTCGACATGAGAGAAAGTGACCATTATAGACAGATCATGACAGGGGGACTGGTTTATAGAATATCATTATTGATTGTAATGCTACGACTTGTTTAATTGTAATCTTAGAACGAGAGTCAAAAATGAGACATGCTAGATGACGCTACCTCAAGTTTCACATCATAAGATGATCATCAGGCGATTTATTCCAGCTAGACTACAGAAATTTCAACCATCCGTATTTTTAAATTAGTTGAAATAAATCGCCTAATAATCACGCTATGGTGTAAAACTCGTCATGATGTCATCTTACAATTCTATCACCTTTTATTTTCAGTGTGTATGATCGTAGTACGCATTTGTGTCCGTTTGACCTTGGAATGATTGAAAAGAATAAAGAACTTTACTTTAGTGGATATGTCAAACCAATTTATGATGAAAACTCTGGTATTGATGGTAAGGGCATGCAGACGTTTGTCTGAATATAAACGTATGATGCAATATCGATTGTTCATCTAATGGATATTGTGTGCATTCTGATTTTCTGAGATGATTATACGCAAATGCTCTGAGACTAGCAAGCCATGGAACACTTACTTGCTTGTGTAATAAACTTTGATTTCTTTATACTAAGTCTTCTTACTAGCTTCAAATTGTAATTGAAAGTAAAGTTTGAAAACAAATCAAGCCTGGTTGTTGGAAACAGAAAGTTTAATTTTTTAACACTACTTTATATTGTTAATGAAATACATTCACTACGATTTACATTTTGTATTTTTAAGTTTAATCCGTATATTTAAATTCAGAAATGCTTTACTATTCATTTGATCACAGGTGGGGTTGCAACAAAAAAGCTTGGCCCGATTAACGAATGGTGGATTGCAGGATTTGATGGCGGAGAAAATGCTTTGATTGGATTTTCAACAGGTATCGTTAACACAATATGTCAATATTTTATACTAGGCTTTCCATTTCCTTATTTCTGCCCCAGGTTACACTTTACAATCAATCAATGACTGGGAGTTATTGAGGGACAATTGCAAATCAGCATGTGCAAAAGATTACTGTGCGTTAAACATGTATGCACCGACAAGGAATCAAACCCCGGCCTCCCGCACATACTGCAAACACTCTGTCATTGAGTTACCAGTACACAAAATGTATTCAGATGTTATAATGGATTATGAAGCCACAGTTTCTATGAAGTCTATTGCTATGGAATGATTTCACATGAATTCAACTAGCATGTAATGCGTTGTTTCTGGCAGTCAAATTGTTTGAAATAATCAAAATAATTGATTGAGCATAAACATTTGTAATGGATTGTGCAAAATATTATTATCCATTTCTTAGACATTGTTCAATTTCCTTTGTCTCCATTTTCTTACTTGTATATGTAATACCTAGGCAAAGTGACCACTATAGACAGGTGGTCTTTATATTCAGGGTTGATTCAATCAAAAAATGCTTATTTATATTATTGTACTAAAATGGTCACTATATACAGGTGGTTGCTCTATAGAGGTGGTTGCAATAGCAGGATTTAACTGTGGAAAAAAGTCAATAAAATTGATAATTTTTCTTTTAGGTTTTGCTGAATATATTCTTATGCAACCTTCTGAAGAGTATACACCATTTTTCAGTGCCGTTAAAGAAAAAATATACATGAGCAAGGTAAAAAAAGAAATGATGTAATATTAAAGCAAAGGCATGAGACTATACACATACAAGCCTCACAATATATGCCAGAGGTGTATGGAGTCAGAATTTTCAACAAGGTCAGGCTCCAAAAAATGTGAAAAAAAAAACAGACTCTAACTTCAGCTTCGCTGCCAAAATATTTCATACAAACTCCTGTAAAGGTCTGAAAACAGATCAATTTATCAACCCACAACAAAGAAATGTACAAAGGAATTAACATAAACGGAAAAACTTAGCCAATCCAACCTCCGTGTAGAAATATCCAAGACAAACGAATTACCATGAATATTGTTACATTAAAGCGAAAAACACTAGACAATTATTAACATGCATGAGTTTGTTTGTCAAAAAACCTCGAATTGAATGTCTTTGAAAAGGTTTTGTCAAGAAATAGTGAAGCGATTGACTAACAGCCTGTCTAATCATTTACCTGTTTTTCATTTAGATTGTTATTGAATTTATTGTTAATAATCCTGATTCACGATATGAAGATCTGCTTCATAAGTTGGAGGTAACTTTCATACTTTTTGATATACAATCATTGATTTATCATCATTTTCATTGCTTATGTTACTGTGTACTGTTTACTTTCTCTTAGACAACCGTTCCACCTGAGAATTGTAGTAAATTCACAGAAGATTCATTGCTGCGACATGCACAATTTTTAGTTGAACAGGTATAAGTACTGTGAATTACTACTCCTTTAATTCCAAGTTGCATTATCTTGTAAATTGATGTGGCCAGTTTCAAGAAATTTCATGTTCTCATTTTATTTGACAAAAAATTAAAGTCGTTGCATTGTCTTTCTCATTTTGATCCACGTTCAAAAACAGTTGAGTCAAAATTTGTATTGTGTATGTATTTTGTTTCGTTTTTGTGTGTAGGTTGAAAGTTATGATTCAACAGCAGATGATGATGAACTTCTTCTTGTTGCTACTCCATGTATGAGAGATTTAATCAAACTTGCTGGTGTAACGTTAGGCAAACGGTATGTCTCCTACTTATTAACAAACATGGTCCGACAAAAGTAGTAATTCTGGAATCCTACATTCCGGAAGGTTAATTAAAGCAATTTCAGAAAGAAATGGATGTTTTTAAAAATGGATATTAGTCAAACGTCAAGAAAATGCTAAAATGACTCTAGGATTCCGGAAGGCTGAAACTTTTGCTGGACCCCTCTAACAGGATACTACTTTTCATTTGGTTTTGAAGATCGTTTTTAACTCCTCAACTAATTGTGTTATTTCTTTTGATATATTTTAGACGTGCATTACGCGGTGTCAGAGTGTCATCAGGAACGAAAGCAAAAACTGGACAAACAATGGTATGTGATTTCTGTTTAAATTGTGTGGTGGCTACTGAATACTTCATCTAAATCTGATCTTCGAAATCACACATTTTTGTTGGGAATAATTTATTGTATCGTTGTGTCAGTAGATTATTTATGTGATTTTATGTGGATTGTAGATAACCATTAGAATGAGTTTTTTGGATAAAATAATTAGTTATGAATAAGTACGCTATATGATCATCGGATGCAAAGAGAGGGAGACACAAATCAATTACTTTCTTGTATCGAACAAAATGCAACTGTGAACTGCTTTCTAAAACAATATCTAGGGTTGAGAAAATTACGAAAACTATCAAACTTCAAATCCGCATTGTTGCAACCGACTTCATTAAAAGAAAAATGATAGATTTTCACTACTAATACCAAAACCATGAAAATGCCATACGAAAGTGTTTTAATAATACCATGAAAATATAAAAAAGTGAAAACAATAAATTATTTAAGCCATGAAAATGCCATGAACACTTTTTTCATGGATTTTGATGGCAGCAGTGTATCTTTGCCTCATGTGTTGATCTTCTTACAGACTCATTGCTTTGCGTCAACCTTTAGAATATTCTAGTACAGTATTTATTATAGTCCCACAATTTAATTTTGTTCCTTTAACACTACATTCTTACACACTATACATAAATATCAATTAATTATAAGCATATAAATCAATCATAACTTTTACATGACTTTCTTAAACTCGTAAGTTAATGTTTTTGAAAATCCTGATCAAATAGAAAATTATCAATTGTGATATCAAGTTCGAATTATCAAGACCGATTTTGTTTTCAAACCTTGTTTTGTTTTACGTTGGTATGGTGATTTGTTGTTATAACTCTGAACCAATCAGATTGATTGAATCTATTTGGTTGTTATACAATACAGTATCTATTATATAAGTTGCCCTAGGGTTAAAATGATATAATATTTTTGGCATTTTTAGGCAACAACAACTCCTCTTGTCAAACATGTGTTTGATATATTCTTCAAAGATCAAATTGACCCAAAGAATTCTCTCGGATCTCGAAGAAAGAAATGTGGCGTATGCGAAGCATGTCAACAGCCAGATTGTGGTAAATGTACATGTTGTCGTGCCATGAAAAAGTTTGGTGGAACAGGAAAAGCAAAACAGGCCTGTGCACTCCGAAGGTACAACAATGTTTTATACCACATAGGCGATATAGGAGATATTTGATTTTCTTGAATTTCAAGTTGTCTGGAAAAACCTACTTAGATCTGTGGTGCTCAGTCAAACAGTCACTCATAGCTATCTTATAGCGACCACCTTTCCAGAAAAGTCAGTTGATTTTGATTACATTGTATTATACTTACATATAAATACCACCTGTCATCAGTTGTCATAGGATGAATCTCTTTGTTCAAACCTGTATGTAACGGCCAGCTACAAGAGGTAGATAAATTGACCACTTTAGACAGGTGGCCTTTATATACAGGCTTGATTCAATAGAAAATACTATTTTAGACATATGACTATAGCTGACCACTATAGACAGGTGGCAAATGTATAGAGGTGACCGTTATAGAAGGTTTGACTTAATATGTAAACAACAAATTAATTATTTACCTTATAAATTTATTTGTTCAACTTATAATTATGTCTAATTGCCTATGCCTATTTTAACTATGCATATAGATGTCCTTATATGGAAATTAAAGACGCTGATGATAATGAACAAGCTGATGAGGAAACAGAGCCTATAGAACAGGTATTTGATATTTGATCCCATGTTTTTATATCATAGTTATATTTATGCAGGTCTGTCTTCTCATAGTTCGGCCTTCAAGGTGTAGTTGTTAGGGCGTTGGGAATGGTAATGACATGCACCGTCTTTTGTTCAATCCCTGGCAAGAACACTATTTGTTTCGTGTCAGGAAAGCCCCTGCATTCAGGGATTCTTGAAGAGATCATTAACAGTTTGTGGACGTTGCATGGTCCTGGATGTTGATGAACTGTTCATAAACTGTTCATGAACTGTCCGTGAAGGTTCATGAGCTGTTCATGAAAAATTGGAGTCATTTAACATTCATGAACTGTCCATGAACAGTTCATGAAAAAATTGAGGCCATTTAACGTTCATGAAAATTTAGTTAAATGTTGTTTGCTTTTCAGGATTCAAAGACTGTGAAACATTGTCGAAAAGGTCAAGAGTCAGTTCTTAAGGTGAGCTGGAAATACTGTACTTCAGGATCAACAATCGTTCCCAACACCAAAACCATGAAAATGCCATGAAAGTGTTGTGACATCACCATGAAAATGTAAAAAAGTGAAATCAAATACCATGAAGCTCACATGAATCAATTTATCAAAATGCTAAGAAGGCTTTGACAGTGAAACATTGAATATAAATTGGATTTTTGAAGGGTTTAGAATAAAATTTAACCAAAACAAGAAATAAGAAATTGTGTAATATATTTTTACGAACACTTTTATGTGAATTTCAAGTTGCCTTTTAGAAATGTGTCTGTTTAATTATCTGGGGCTTAATATATTTATATGTACAGTGAAACCTGTATATAGCGGCCAGCTACGAGAGGTAGATAAATTGACCACTATAGACAGGTGTCCTTTATATACAGGTTTTGTTCTATAGAAAATACTATTTTAGACATTGCAAGAGTGACCACTATAGACAGGTGACCGATGTATAGAGGTGACCGTTATAACAGGTTTGAATGTATAGATATTTTTATCAGACTTCCTCTATATATTGATTATGATTGTTTATTAATTTAGACCAAACTGAAATGGGAAGGCGAATCGTACCTGGAAAAGAAACAACGGCAATACTACAAACAAGTTTATGTTCAAGGCGAATTAGTAAGGACACTATAATAATACTGCATTAGTCATCAACCAACAAGTCAAAATTGAAATTGAGCAATTTGATTGGTCGAGTAACAGTCCATTGTAAAGCTTTATTAACCACCACTCCATGTAATCAGAATGTTACTTGGAAAGAAGCGACAGATAATTGCAATCATCATTTGTTTTATGACATGATGGTTGCCAAAATATGGGAATATTTTCTTCAAAAATATGCCGCTTCAATCTTCATACTTGCCTCGAATTGATAATTCATAGCTACGTTCAAAACAACATTTTGTCGCTATGTTTGCCTATACATTCGTTCATGGTGTAAGACTATCTTCGATGTGAGGGAGACATAAACGGCACAGTAGTTGATCCAAGTAACTATATTCATAAACAACTTTACTCCCCCGAGGTCTCAATGCAATTCACCTAACATGACTTCAAACATCTTGCTGTATGATTACAATTGTTCACAGAAAGAGACAACACGCAATATTTTTAAACATATAAATCACACATCCCTACCTGATCTCAAGATCACACAGCACATACACACTTGCAGGGTGTCACAAAAGTTTTGATATTCCGGGAACTGTGTTGCTCGATAATGAAACCTTCTGGGATTGAATTTATAATGCTTCATAGTTTTGAAGAATTGATCTTAAAATTTCAGAAATTGACTTACTTTGAAGCTAGATGCATGGATTTCAAAACATAAAAACTATGAAATCCAAAAATAATAAATTTTGAATTAGAAAATAATCATGATACGATTGAAAACCTTCTGATTTTGTGCTGGCCTTCCGGGAACCAAGTTCTCAGGATCCCGCACTTTGTGACAGCTTGCACACTTGAATAATAAACAAAACAGTAATAAACATGAACATGGTTCAATTGAGTTCAATTGATCGCTCTATTGCTTAGTTGTTTATTATTTCTATTGTTTTTAAAGAAGTAAGCCATGGAATTATAGCTTGAAAGTTCCATAATAATTTGCCAATCGTAACTGAGAACACATTCGAACAACAACAGATCATATCATATTAACTGCTAAATTTAAAATGCATTAAGATTTATGAACAAATTTCTGTCCTGACGATCCGTCTGACCTTCTGTGCATTTGTCAAGGTGCAGATAGCGAGCAGATGGCAAGAAACTATTTCATTTCTTGTGGCTTTTTAAATGAGTAACATCATAATGAAAAAACAAACGTTTACATGGCAAATGGTTAGCTAGGCATTGTGTGAATGTGCAATTAGGCATAATGATAAATTGAACGTCTTTCTTTATAGATTTCGGTTGGTGATTTTGTCAAAGTCTGCCCTGACGATCCTTCTGACCCTCTCTATATTTGTCAAGTTGCATATATGTGGGAACGGGCTGATGGCAAGAAACTATTTCATTCCTCTTGGCTTTTGTAAGTGAACGAAAATATAAACGTTTTTCCATGGTTTTGGTATCAGTAGTGTATATAATTAATGGTTTTGGTGTCCTATAATGTGACTGTCTATACTACCAATAGTGCCTAGAATTGATTCAATCGCACAGTTACTCTTAAGTGGTCACTGTAGACAGGTGGCTGCTATAGCAGGTTTGACTAAAATCAATCACATTTATTTTATTTTTTGTTTACATTTTGTTTTGTTAAATTATCAGGCGTTCAGCGGATACTGTCTTGGGTGAAACAGGAGACCCTGCTCAATTGTTTTGGTGTGACGAATGTGATGATAATCCTTTAGGGTCAATTATGGGGAAATGCAAGGTACAGTTTAATCTACTTCAATACAAACCTTTATAAACAGCTACGCGTCCAAGTGACTAGTACAGCAATATCTCAAGTGTCAATGTTGGGTTGAATCAAATATGTATATTATAATACAACCATTTCACATATGGACTTAGTAATTGTACGATGAAATCATCTTTATCATCGCACATTAGTTTCTTAAATAAATTGCAATGTTGACGGCATTGTGCTCTTAACGTTTGATCAACGTTTGAGGATGTATTGTTATTCAGACTGTTGAATGGAATTTTCTTTTGTGTTGCGATAGTTTGATAATACGATAAATTGATGATTTGTCAATTTTTGTACAAAAAATTGACAAATATGAATGTGCACCAACAAGAAATGTAAACCTAATTCATTCATTCCAATAGGTTGAACTCAAGACCATATCAGATAATTGGGCTATGGAAGGTGGTCTTGATAATTCTATGGAAGATGAACAATTTTGTGGTGAAAAAGATACATTCTATGTTGAGAAATGGTATGTTACAATTTGGACCCATAATATTTTAATCAATTTGAGCTTGAACTATGAGACTGTATCAGCATTATTTGAAATAATTGTCTCTCTGCAATTTCGTTGTGTAAAGGCCACCTGACATAGCAGTCACTTTGATATAAAATAAGTAATACTACATAACATTAAATAACCCCTGTATATAAAGGCCACCTGACAATAGTGATCATGTATCACTTTAGTTTCAGTTTAGCTACTGATATGCAAAGAAAGAAGACATTAACTCTGTGTAGGGGTAAATGCAACAATGGGATGGGATGATTTTTCAAAAGTAAATTTTGAATTTTGAATTTTGACTTACCCAGAACTGTGTTAGTTGTGACTTAAATAGCGTCAAAATCTTATATTTATCAACCAATCATGTTCTGGTTCTAGTTTTGGAGAACAATAGACAAACAATAGATTTCTCATTTTTAACCACTCCCCCTAATTCAGTCCAGCACAAGCTTTCTGTTGATATTATGCAGACCCTACTGATCATCAAAAAGATTTGGGTCTGCACGCAGGCTATGACTTGAAGAGCATGTGCAATAATGAGATATCTGAACCTTGGACATGTCCAGTTGAATTTCTTAATGCATCCAAGTTTAATATTACTTGAATTACAATCAACAACATATAATCTTGAATTTTCATAAGAAATTAAATTAAAATAATTAGTTAAAATTATTGTCTATTTACAATACAGTAGAAACTGTTTATAACGTCACCTTTTATAACGGATTATTGTTTATACCGTACAAATTTTTGTAGGTTTTCTCTTAATAATTATCGGTTATAACGTCACTGTTTATAACGGATTATCTCCTATAACGTCACCCATTTTTATTCCCGTGAACTAATAAAATCGTTTATATATCGTCTTATTTTACAAAAATCTTTTGTTTTCATTATCAAATACAAACAATATAGTAACTTTTCAACAATAAGAAAGTATTTTGGATGCGATGGACGTAATATCGGCTATAACGGCACATCGCCTATAACATTTTTTTTTTCAGATTCCTCAGGGGTGCCGGTATAAACGGTTTCTACTGTATAGAATACTAATCATTGTTATTATATTGTAATTACAGGAATGATAGAGATGAAGGGCGTTTTGTTGATATCCCTCCAGTATTTTTGAAGGAAAAGGATGACACACTATTCTGTCCATCTTGCCAGCGTCTGCGTGAAAAGAAACAGGTTTGTGCAATATGTTTGTATAGAGTAGCCCCTGTGAAAAACAGTTCAGGAGTTCATGAACAGTTCATGAACGTTAAATTGCCCCAATATTGATGATTGTTCATGATCGTTAAACGGCCCCAATTTTGATGACTGTTCATGAGCGTTAAATGGTCCAACATTTTCATGAACTGTTCATGAACTGTCTGCGAATGTTCATGAACTGTTTTTGAAAATTGGAGCCATTTAACTTTCATGAACTGTTCATGAAAATTGGGGCCATTTAACGTTCCTGAACTGTTCATGAACTGTTCATGAACGCCTGAACTTATTTTCACAGGAGAAATACCAATGATTTGCCTTCATAAACTATTCCTAAAAAAACAGGTCATTAACCTTCAATATCGTTTTATAAACTGCTCAATGCTCGTGAACTTTTCATGAAATGTTCGCAATCTATTAACTTGTGTTTATGTATGGTTCATGAAGTATTCATATAAACAGGCCATTTAAATATCCATGAACTATTAATGGAATTTGTGTGCATTATTCATAACGGTTTATATCCACGGTTTATGTAATCTTCATATTACTGTAATAATAATTTCAAAAGTAATTGTAAACAAGCGATTTTTGAACTTCTGGAATGTTGTTTCTAGCTGTAATGTCCTAATGTGATAGTAGAATACGGTACAGTGAAACCTATATCTAACGGCCAGCTACGAGAGGCAGATAAATTAACCGTTATGGACAAGTAGCCTTTATATACAGGTTTGATTCAATAGAAAATGCTATTTTAGACATTGGAAGAGTGACCACTATAGATTGGTGGCCACTGTATAGAGGTGACCGATATAACAGGTTTGACGGTACTAGAAAAAAAGTGTAGGGCCAGTAATTACCCTTACTGATCGGATATAGGACTTTCATATTAATTACCAAATTTGTATTTCTTTTAGTATGATTTGGTGATCCCGAAAGATGAAATCGTAGAAAATGAGATTGAGAATTCAAAGAAAACATTTTACAAGTATGTGGTTTCAAATTATACTCTAAATTACCAACTTTTCCATGAACCAAAGACTAATGCATTAGAATTTAAGCCATTAAACTAAACTATATACCTTACCTGAACTGCGTTTTGCAGGGGATATTTTATTTGACGCAAGCAGATTATATAGGTAACAACATTTCATTTGTTTGCATATTAATTTTCACAATGCGTCAACTGTCGTCTGTCACTACCAACACCAAAACCATAAATACATTCATATTATTTTTCACAATTTTAAAATATGAAAATGCCATAAAAACGCTATGAAATTTCACGCTTTTTTAATGGTTTTGGTTTCAGTCGTGTGTGTGGTCAATGAAAAATTTTAAATAGTGCAACCATGCAGAATTGTAACATACTATATAGTTTACGAAATAGGAACACAGAAAAAGGCTTTGCCTCATCTAGTGTCTGACAAAAGGTTTAGCCTTCTTGGATCTTGGACAGTATTTTACATTTTCTTCAGGATTTTTTTTCTTGAAGTTTGGCCTATCAATCAAAAAATTATCAATTTCTTCTGAATGTGCTCTAGCCTTCCAGAATCTAAGATCCCAGGATCCCCACTTTTGCCGGACCCTGGCCTCATCTTTGTCTCTTATTATATTTAAAAAATATAACTACAGTATAAAATTAAAACAAGTTGTTAGAAAATTTAGTTTTGACAGAATCTTTTTGCTAATATGATTATTCATAATTTCAGATCATTTGCATTCAAAGGTGAAACTTACAGCATTTCTGATTGTGTTTATTTACCGTCAGATTGTTTCTCATTCAAGTAAGTCGAACAACAAGGTACTTTTCGTATTAATTTGAAATTTGCCAAATGTAAGACTATCGTTGATGCGAGGGAGACATAAACGACACAGTAAAAGTTTCAAGTAATTATCTTTTCACTGGTCTCTCGACGAACTGTAAACGCGAGTCTGTTAATACGACTTCAAACTCTGCTTTTATATACAAACACCGCTGACCTGCCATACCGCAGTCAGCTGGCAGACTTTACAAGTTTGTATTACATCACGGCTACGATCCAGGGATGTTAGTAACGATTACAAAAGTAACGACGTTACTTGTAATCGTTACTTTTCAGTAACTTCTACTTGTAACTAGTTACTTTTCTGTAAAAGTAACTTCTACTTGTAACTAGTTACATTCAGGATTAAAAATAAAGTAACGATTACTCGTTACTTTTTCACTGCATTTTCGCTTTCTTCCGTTACTTTTTTCACAAAAGAGTGCTGAAAGTTTTCTTCTCGATAGCTATTGTGTTTTAATTAGTCAAAATCTTTTGTTCTCATTGTTACCATCCAAGAACAATAAAAACACAGACAAAAGGTTCCCAACAACTGCAGGAAATCCTGTTATAAATTTGGATGTCAAACAAGAAAATTACATTCAGGGAAGTAACATTCTGTTATACAATCTGTTTGTCCGAGTTTATGATATATTCAAATGATTCAACGAACGTTTCATGTCTGATATGTCTGTTCGATCAATTAATTGTCATAGCAACCAAGCCTGAAATAGAACTAATGGCGCGTAACTTGAGATTTTCTTTGTTATGGAAATTAGGGGGATCGCCTAGACCATTCAAACACGCAAAAGATGTCGCTGTGAAACAGTCGTCGGGTGTCTGTTTTCGTATTTATATTGTCAACAAGAACATTTGATTAATTAACAAATTAAAATACAGAAACATTATTTGAATACTTCATATATGTCTCATTGCTTCTGTTGGATATTTTTGGACTTATTTAGAAAAAGTAACGGGAAAGTAACTGTAACTAGTTACTTTCGAATTAAAAGTAACTTGTAACTTGTAATCGTTACTTTTTCTGAAAAGTAACGTCTGATAGTAACTAGTTACTTTCTCGCCCAAGTAACGGTAACTGTAACTAGCTACTTTTAAAAAGTAACTTTAACATCCCTGCTACGATCACAGGAAGGGACAACACGCAATATATTTAAACAAACAAATCACACATCCCTACCAGATCTCAAGATCATATAGCACATACGTTAACACACTTAATTAGTCAACTACTGTACAACAGTAAACATACACCAAAAGTAGTTAAACAGAACCTAAACAGAATTATACAACTAAATATCCAAGCAAAATATATAGCTGCGGAACATGGATAGTTAAATAGCCTGTTTTTTCAAGTCTAGATTCAATTTTTGTTATTAAACAATTTCGTTTAGAAACCTTCTATGGATTATTAACTTTAAATATATATTATTTTTGTTTACAGAGTTACCGCCAAATCTGGAAGTCAAGCAGCAGTAAGGAAAACAAAGGTATGTATGTTGTAAATACCGGTATGATCAAATGTTGTTTGATAATATTTCAATATTTCAATTATAGCACTGTTGTTATCAAGGAAAAAAATCTAAAATCCACAAACATCAATTATGCTCGAAACCATGAACATACAATACAGAAAATATATTAGTTTATTTTTCAAAAGTTCCCACCCACTGAAACTATTTAAATTTTCCGAGCTCATTTCCACATGTTTGTTGTTTGTCTACAAGTTTGTTGTTGTTGTTGTTTATCTTTATTTTATATCAGCGGTAGCAATTATATTGCTGGGTTTAATCAATCAATGTGGGCCAAGTAGGATTGGGGGGATCCCTCGCAAACAATATTGTTTATGGGGTAAAGGCGCAAAGACCGCAAATGAAAAGGTACATTTTGTTTCGATACGAAAAGTACAAAACAAAAATAAAACAGTAAACTAAATGAAAAAGTGATTCTTTCATATAGTTTGATGAAACATTCGAAGAATTATTAGAGTACATACACTGAAATAACTCTCTTTTATGGCATGTTAAGATATTAAGGATAAGCACAAAAGTGTTTCCCGCCATATCCGATAAACAGTAAAGATTTGAAACTATATACACTAATGAGGCTAAAATCAAATGGAGAATATGTCTATATTAACAAATTGAAAGGAACGATGTGTTAAACTAATATCCTGCCCAAGACAAATTTCTTAAAAGTTTGAGTTTGATGCCCAAGTGTTAAATCTACAATACAAATGTTTATATTTTGGATATTTCTCAGTTATATCATTTATCCGCATTTGACATTGTAGATTGTCTGTGGTTACTATAAATATATGACTGTATTCGTTATCATTCTCATTGTTCGTCATTGTTAATTTTTTAGGTTGACGAAGAAACTTATCCTGAATTTTATCGTAAAAGTAGTGATTATATCAAAGGGTGCAACGCTGGTCTTTCTGAGCCATATCGAATTGGTGAGTTCAGAATAGCCTCAAATTTTATACTACAGTGAAACCTGTATATAACAGTCAGCTATGAGAGGTAGATAAATTGACCACTATAGACAGGTGGCCTTTATATACAGTGATTCAATAGAAAATACTGCATTGAAACCTGTATATAACAGCCAGCTATGAGAGGTAGATAAATTGACCACTATAGACAGGTGGCCTTTATCTACAGGCTCAATTCAATAGAAAATACTATTTTAGGCATTGCAAAAGTGACCACTATAGACAGATGGCCGCTGTATAGAGGTGACCGTTATAGTTATAACAGGTTTGACTGTATTCAAATGGATTTGAATATCTGTGTCTTTGTTTTTCTGTAATGAATAATGCACCTTTGTTGATATTTCCTGTGTTTCCAAATTCAAGAAATCTAAATTGATAGCGTATAGTTGGGCAGTGAACAGCCAGCTATAAGATGGTTAGAAATGGACGGCTTGCTTCAATAGAAAATCCTATTTGGAGATACCAAGAGTGACCACTGAAGACAGGTGGCTACTGTATATAGGTGACCCTTATAACAAGTTTGACTGTATCTATACACTTTTTTTATCATAGGGGAGATTGTTAGTATTTATCAAAAGAATGGGGCCTTCAACGAAGAAGGAAAAGTTATGATGCGAGTCAGAAAGTTTTACAGGTAGGTTAAAAATGACAAACACTACCAACATCAAAACCACTAAAATGCTGTGTCCATAAGTGAAAACCACAATTACTTTAAGCCATGAAAAATTTTGAAAACCATGAAAACATTCATATTTACAATATTAAAATGTGAAAATGTCTTGAAAATGCCATGAAAACGCAATGAAATTTCACAATTTTTTTCATGGTTTTGGTGTCAGTGGTGATATGATATATGTTTATAAGGCTGTTAAACAGTTGACCTTGCTACCACATTTGGGATTGGATTCCTTTGATGGTACTCTACCAAAGTTACTATAACAATATGAATAATCTAGTAGACCTTGTATCAGTAATCAAAGCCAAGCATGTTGCTAGCTAATAATATTTTCTTAGTATTGTTTACCTTCAAGGCCAAGGGTATAGGCATAAGGACAGGAATTTATGAATTGCCTTTTATTTTGTCATTATGTAGGATAGCTTTGCATTCTTTCCAGAAGCATTTATTGTTGTCATGAAAGCTATATTATCATTACAAAACGCCTTTTAACCAGTCAGTGTTTTTTGAGACAATTTTAATATGAAACTGACAAGTGTATGAAGTATATATATTTGTAAATAATATTTTTGTGATTTTATTTGTATCAAGGCCAGAGAATACTCACAAAGGACCACAGGGGGCACAAAGTTCTGATTTCAATATTCTTTATTGGAGCAAAGAAGGTAAACCGACATAAATTTTATTATGTACAATTCCAATATTTCCCTTGTAGCTCATCAAGCTTCAGACTGTCTGGACTATGTACTGTACATTATACCAGCATTTGATTCCTCGTAAATGCTCTCTCACGCATGTCAAGGGGCCCTGGGGGGAGATAAACCTCACAGCTTACTGCGCCACTTTTGGTAAATAAAGATGATATGATTTTTTTCAATTCATACAAAGTAACATTTGTAAATACAGTCAAACCTGTTATAACAGTCACCTCTATACAGCGGCCACCTGTCTATAGTGGTCACTTTTGAAATGTTCAAAATAATATTTTCTATTGAATCGAACCTGTATATAAAGGTCACCTGTCTATAGTGGTCAATTGATCTACCTCTTGTAGCTGGCCGTTATATACAGGTTTCACTTTACCAGCCTTCTCTCGATTGTTCTGGAAGTTGAATTGAGAATTTGAGACTTTTCTATTTCCAGAAGAAATCTTCTATTTGATATCTTCAAACAAAAAGTCGATAGCAACGTTATTGTTGTAAACTGTTGACTTGTTCGAATATTTCAAGAAGAGACCTCTTCAAACGTAAAAGATTTACATCAAATATGAATGCAACAGATATTATTTCTGACAAATACCTAAGGCTATCAAACTCAAAATTGTGAAATCTGAATTTCATTTTCATATATTTATAATGTCTTTTTGACTGATTTTGTTTAGTTTTCATAGTGTCATCTATAATTCTAATAATTATTTTTTTATATTTATCTCATAGAGGCAACAGTGAATGTAACAGATATCGAAAGAAAATGCTATGTTATGTGTGGAGATGAGCTGCAACAATCAGTTCGAGACTACACTGTTTCTGGACCTGATCGTTTTTATTTTTACGAGGTATCCATTTGATATTAATTCTATTAATGTTTCAATTTAACAGAAAAAAACAATTTGCAACAACATAGATCTATTTTATTAAAATCAACGTTTTGATCAATAGTGATTTGATGAGATATTGAGCTCTGCCGATTGTAAAAATGAATCCATCGTCAACAGCGCTTGTATTTTAGAAAACTACCGTTGTTTGGCCTTGTCTGTTTATATCTCTTAAATACCAAATTCTAGGTCAAATAGGAAAATTAAAACACACAGATAAAATATAAATACGTTGTAAATATTTTGGTATGCCAATTATTTATCTTGAATTACTTTGTTTTTGTTTTCTTTAGTCGTATAACAGTGAAACGATGGAATTTGAAGACCCTCCTACAACATCATTATCATCTTCATCGAAAGGAAAAGTGAGTAAATTTCCTTGCTAGGATTTTTAATGGTGTCTTCACGACATCTTCATTGCATATTCATCGTTTTGGTGAACTTTAGTAGAGAGTTTTGGTTTTTGATAGAACACAACCATTTGGGATCTGATGTGTTTTTTCTAGATATTTTGTTGTTGAAATTTGGCCTTTAAATAAAAAATATCAATTTTATCTAGCCTTTTGAAATCTAGAATTGAAGTGACTGTTAAAGTCACCGTCTATTGTGTATAGAGTTTACTGATTTAGACAATATAATAATACATTCCTGTTTTACATTCACCTTCGCTATTAATTATGGTTCAATCAGACAGTGACTGAAACTGCTGTGACCATAGTCACAGGAACATTTTGGTAATGGAATATTATTTCTGAATTTTCTGAATTACCCACTGTTTTCTTACTATTTTCTATGTTCCACGCGAATCAATGTTATTCCTTCAAGGCTATTTTGAATGTAAGGAACAGGAATATTTGAATTGAAAGCATGTTTGTTATGACAAAATGTTGCCTTTTTACACTATTATATATATAAGCTGTTATTTTATGGCTGGCGATAGGCACCTGAGTGTAAACCAAGACAAAGCCAAAATATTTTGAATGATTGTTCTGTTAGTGGGCATCTTAGATTTATTTTTTGAGCCCTGGCTTTGGTTTTTGTTTTGCGTGTAACATATACCAACAGATTTGACATATCACATTTGAGGGAATCAAATTAAGAAATAAAATTCTGATTTTAATTATTTAATTATTTTGTAGGGTAAAGGAAAAGGTAAAGGGAAGTCAAGCGTATCGTCGATCAATTCTCCAACAACATCAACGTTTCATTCTTTTCCTGAATTTCCAAAAATTCAAAAATTACGTTCGCTGGATGTATTTTCTGGCTGTGGAGGTAACTAAGTTTTAAATGTTTATTTTTAAACAGTTTAAAGGTACAATGTTGACAAGAAGCAGGCCACTACAAGCTCAAGTTGAAACAGGCTTAACTGTTTTCAAAATTTTGGATTAAATTTGTAAGTTCCAGAATGTGTCAGTTAGATATTTTGTTAGTATGATATACATACATTCGAACCTGTTCTAATGGCCACCTCCACATAGCAGCCACTCAGTATTATACGCTCAAAAGCATTATTCTTTCAAATCAACCGTTTACATAAAGGTCACCTGTCTATAATGGTCAATGTATCTTGGGGAGTAATGTCACTGGAATACGTTCCCAACAGGTTGCTGTAATCAACCCTTGATATAAAGGTCACCTGTCTATAATGGTCAATATATCTTGGAATAATTTCACTGGAATACCTTTCTAACAGGTTACTGTAATCAACCCATGATATAAAGGTCACCTGTCTATAAAGGCAACCTGTCTATAAAGGTCACCTGTCTCTAATGGTCAATATATCTTGGAATAATTTCACTGGAATACCTTCCTAACAGGTTGCTGTAATCAACCCTTTATATAAAGGTCACCTGTCTATAATGGTCAATATATCTTGTAATAATTTCACTGGAATACCTTCCTAGCAGCTTGCTGTAATCAACCCTTTATATAAAGGTCACCTGTCTATAATGGTCAATATATCTTGGAATAATTTCACTGGAATACCTTCCTAGCAGCTTGCTGTAATCAACCCTTTATATAAAGGTCACCTGTCTATAATGGTCAATATATCTTGGAATAATTTCACTGGAATACCTTCCTAGCAGCTTGCTGTAATCAACCCTTTATATAAAGGTCACCTGTCTATAATGGTCAATATATCTTGGAATAATTTCACTGGAATACCTTCCTAGCAGCTTGCTGTAATCAACCCTTTATATAAAGGTCACCTGTCTATAATGGTCAATATATCTTGGAATAATTTCACTGGAATACCTTCCTAGCAGCTTGCTGTAATCAACCCTTCATATAAATGTCACCTGTCTATAAAGGTCACCTGTCTGTAATGGTCAATATATCTTAATCAATAGCGTTATTGGAATGCCTGGTTTACTAGTTGCTGTACTATTTTTCTTTGTTTTTTTCGAAGGTCTCTCTGAAGGCTTACATGAGTGCGGTGTCACTGAAACTAAATGGGCGATTGAATTTGAAGAACCAGCAGCGCAAGCGTTTAGACTTAACAATCCTGATGCTGTTGTTTTCAATGAAGATTGTAATAAACTATTAAAATTAGTCATGCAGGTGAGTAACAGGTTATACAAAATTAATATCATTGACGACAGTTGTCTACATGTTATGTAACTACCAACTCCAAAACCATGAAAATGCCATGAAAGTGTTGTTAAAATATCATGAAAATGTAAAAAGTGAAAACGATAAATTTTGTAAACGATGAAAAGTTTGAAAATCATGAATACATTCCCATAATTCATGATATTGAATATCTAAAATATACATGGATAGACATTTGTGATTGCTGTAGAGAGGTGACTGTTGTAACAGGTTTGACTGTATGTGACTATATATCATATATTTGTTCAAATTTCAGGGCGATGTGAAAGATGCGCATGGTCAAATATTGCCTCAAAAGGGTGAAGTTGAAATGTTATGTGGTGGTCCACCCTGTCAAGGATTCAGTGGAATGAATCGATTTAATTCAAGAGAATATTCACAATTCAAAGTAGGCTAAAATCTAGGAAATTGTTGTCAAGCAGAAAAGTATGTCCGTGTGTAGGAGTCAAACCCACAACCTCTGAATGTCCGGTCCAGTGCTCTAACCTTTGAACTACGCGATCATCTGATCTATCCTCACAACAACTGCAAGTCACTCTTGTTAAGGCCACTGTGAACTTGTACACGGTCACACAGACCGCCAGCTAGTTTTGCCGTGCCACATGAGTTGATTTGCCAAGTGTCTAGTGACAACTACCACTATCCAGCAGACAGAGATGTGTTTGAAGAAACACGAATAGGCTTGTTTGGTAATTTGTCGATATAAATAGCGGGAAACAAGATTTCCAAGTCAATAAAAGAAGAATAATTTGTACAATTTATTGCTGTTCTTTTATGTGGAAGTTTGCAATGTAATAAAGAATCAAGTTAAGATTGTTGATTTTAGCGAATTATAGACTCATATTCAGCAAACTGGCGTTGCTCGATTTTGGCTATCCTTGAATTCTGAACATTATTCCCCACTTAAATAATCATAACCGGAGTTCGTCATAGCGTGTGTATTTTATTGTATGCTTAATAAATCTACAAATGATAATTTAACAAGTCGCATAATTTGTATTAGTAGTTGTATTTTGTATTTGTATTTCAATTTATTTATTTTTCAGAATTCATTGGTATCTTCATATCTTAGCTACTGTGATTATTATCGTCCGCGATTTTTCATTTTGGAAAATGTCAGAAATTTTGTTTCATTTAAAAAGAGTATGGTACTAAAACTAGCTCTTCGTTGTCTATTGAAAATGGGTTATCAGGTATGCTCACAATCTGAATTAAATTATCATCTTCATAGTATCACAAACTCTGAATATGAACTGTGATAATCAGGGGTGGCACAGGATTACCCAAGCAAAGGGGCTAACTCTGAAGAGGGGGTTATAATGCACCCTTTCTGGTGCCACACCTTGTAATAATATGGAGTCGGTAGTGGATGTATCTTATAGCAGGTATAACGTTATAAAATATAACGTCACAATCAAACATTGAATTCTAAATTATTCATTCAAAATTTGGAAAAGACCTTCCGCAATTATAAACAAACTTGACTCTGAAGTCTGAAGTTTTCCTTGAAAATCTACCACTACCTGAAGTCATCTTATATGTTAAGTCCTTTTCTAAATCATCCAATCTAAATATATATATATACTCTCTAATTTTCCAAGATATCAAAATATATTTTACCCATAAGTCTAAGTTTTTTGTTTTGTTTCGTGATAGTGCGCATTTGGTATTCTTCAAGCTGGACATTATGGCGTCTCACAAACAAGAAGAAGGTAATAAAATGTCTATTGTTTAATAACTAAGCCAACATGCTTATAGCTCATATGGCTATTTATGAAGTATACCGAAGAATAGTAAATTGCACATACACACACAAGTGTGTTAGTCAGCAACCCTAATCATCGATTTCTGATTTATTTATATTCATTTGTGGAAGACTATAGTCGGTGCGAGAAAGACATGAACGACTCAGCAAGCTGATCAAGGAAATATAAGGATAAAGATTGCCTGTTTCATCCAGTTGCCAACATGTGATTTGTAAACTTTTATTTAAATACAATAGCCGCAGACCTACAATACCACAGTCCACAGTTGGCTAGCACACTTCACAGGAGGGGGCAACATATAATAGCCTATCTAAACATCTAAATCATACATATAGAAATTGTTGAAATTGATCAAAAACCGCCAACTGATTAATTATGTAATTTGATAATTTGACTCAACAATTTTAAGCCAATGTGTTATGTCTGTGATTTATTTTGTTGTTGTTGTTTTTAGAGCTATTATCATTGCTGCAGCCCCAGGAGAATCCCTTCCCAATTACCCCGAGCCACTTCACGTCTTTAACATGCGATCTGGTGGTTTATCTGTTACCATCGACGATAGAAGGGTAAGACAAGTTTTTAAATGTCACTGTATAATCTCAATATTGTTAGTTTTAATTAGAACATCATTCAAGATTCTGTACAAACCGGTACATAATCTATCAGATCCAGATGAATTGGTCACTATAGACTGGTGGCCTTTATAGACATGGTTTGATCAATAGAGTAGTGTTTTTCATGTTGTATTATGAAAAAGGGGCAAGTCATCACTAGGCATTTGGCAAATCAACTCATGTGGCACGGCAAAACTAACGATGTGCTGTGTAACTAGCCGAGTTCACAGCTGGCGTAATCACAGCTGGCGTAAAAAGATTAACTCGCGATTGTTGTTGAAGTAGATCAGGTGTCCGCGTAGCTCAAAGGTTCGACTCCCACGCTCGGACATGCTTTTCTGCTTCACAACAAGTTCCTAGATTTTATCATTTCATATATTATTGAAGTAGCCATTATGTACAGATGCCCATTATATACAGGCAACCATTATACATATGTGAACTCTATATAGAGGTGACCATTATATACAGGTTTTGCTGTATTACACTTGTTTTGACCTAGTAAATGTTTGTTGTTCTTTTCAGGTCTCTTACAGTATTTGATAAATTACAACTGTAGGATATGAAACTAGAACATCCACTTTAAACTTGTGTTTTTTATTATTTTTAGTTTCAAGCTGTCAATAACATTAGTTCTGCACCCTACAGAACAGTTACAGTTCGTGATGTCATGAGCGATTTGCCACAAATTCGAAATGGTGAAAATCGATTGGAAATTTCTTATGATTCAGAACCATTGACACACTTTCAAAAGAAGGTAAATATAAATTAAGTATAAACTAATGGTTAGCCATTGTGTGTATAATATGATGTTGTGTTGAGGACGAGTTGAATATTAAAATTAAATATTCTAAAGTGTGACACACTAACTGGTCACGCGTCACACTTTCCTGTTAATAAAGTTCATCAATGACTCATCATGCAGCTTATATCTGTACGCTGCAGCTCTTCATAATGCAGTACTCTCTGAAACATTCCATCTGCCATCGCAAGGTGATGCTCATATGATGAATCATAAAATGGAATCTCGCAAATATATTATATGATTTAATCCTTTCTCAAACACTTATCGATAGCAGTAAATTAGGATTAGTCGAGTGGAAGCTACGACAAATATTTGACTTGCACTTTGTCTGCCGTTGTATTACGTTGCAACACCACGAATTACAAAATTGATACATTTCTTCTATTTTAAATTTAATTTTCAGATGCGTGATAAATTAATTGATGCCCCACTGCGAGATCATGTCTGTAAAGAAATGAATCCGTTGGTTGCAGCACGCATGAGACACATTCCACTAGCACCTGGTTCTGATTGGCGTGACCTACCAAATATCATTGTTCGGCTATCTGATGGCAATTACAGCAGTAAACTGTAAGTACACAGAAACTAGGGACATTAAGCCATGATGAGCTACAAGGATTTTGAAGTGCTGTAACCAAACTTGATAAGTTATAAATTTTAAACACAAATCAAAGATTATATAGCACTTGAATTTCACCACGATTTCACATGCTCATAATCAACTGTAAATATTAATGTTCGATTGATAATGCTATCATGTATCTACAAAAGTAATTGAGACGGTATACCCTTCCGGAATGTGCCCGTACCACTCCTATATTTCTAGAAGAGTGGTTCTTTTCACTAAGAGCAATGATTGTAAATATTCTTTAATAATCTCAGCTGCAACACTGCAGATCATTTTCATCAGAACTCATGGCAGATAGGCCTCAATTGACAATGCGTAACGCAATCATGTATCTGAAACTTTAACCATCTGTGCCACCCCTACACTATTTGCTAATGCCGAGACATACGGAGATTGACTAATGTAGATTGATGTACATCGACAAGGTCAATTCAATGAACCATTTACCATTCAGTACCTACATTAAAGAAATGACTACTATAGACACGTGGTTGTTGTACTGTGTAGAGATGTCTGCTACCTGGACTCAGATTTCAATACCCGCTATGTAATTGCTATGATTAATTTGTTTCCCATGATTTTGCGAATTCATGACGAAAACACCAAACATTTGCATCAAGAGAGCTCTGACGGTAAACTGAGCTCCACAATAAAATTTTACTACAACAAGAAACTGGACAGTATTTCAGATATTTATGGTTGCTTTTATGGGAATTTCAAGTTGCCTGGAGAAACCTGCTGTTTTAGATCTGTGGCGCTCAACCAGAGATTGAACCCAAAGAGTATTCAGGTCCGTAACCACTGCATTAAGTTATCATTGTTTGGAATAATCGTAAACTCTATCAATATTATTTCTTCCAGTGTTTACACTCACAAAGACAAACGGAACGGTAACAGTTCAAACGGTAGCTTACGTGGTGTTTGCACTTGCTCAGAAGAGGGTCAGGGTAAATGTGAATCCGCAGATCGTCAATTCAACACTCTTGTTCCATGGTGTCTACCTCATACCGGTAATCGTCATAATCATTGGGCGGGGCTTTATGGTCGTTTGGAATGGGATGGATTCTTTAGTACAACAATCACTAATCCTGAGCCTATGGGAAAGCAGGTAGGAATTATATTTTTGTTTTATGAATGTTGCAACGATTGTTGATCAGAAGGCATATTGGTTTTACCCTTATTTCTAATTATGTTATTTTGCCTGTTGAAATATCATACGGCATTTCAAGTTATTGGGACATGGCTCCTTGTGGAGATGCGTTTTTCTGTGTTGTCATGATTTTTCGATCTGCATACAAATCTGATCAATTGTCATATACATGTCAAACATGTTGTAAATGTCCCCTTTGTATAATGGCCAATGGTCTATAGTGGTCACTCTTGATATGTCGAAAATAATGTTTTCTATTGATCAATCCTACATATATAATGGCCACCTGCACACAGTGGCCAACACTTTGCCGTGTTTGTATCAATATTTACTATACAGGAAATGGCAGAAGACACGAGTGGAATGTTGAAAAGCATGAGCCAGCAGGCGAATGCTTTCAACACTCCCCAAGTGTCTTCCTCCATTTCCAAATGTAGTAAATATAAATACAAACACGGCAAAAGTGTGTTGGTAACCCTTTTCTAAATAAAACAAATTTCATAATCAAGCTTGTTTATATTGCGAAAGGTCGCTCGAATCTTGAATTATTGATTTAAAATTTAATTTAAATTTAATATTTTTACTTAATAAAATATCCTTGGATCAATATCAAACTTCAAAACGTTAGTCTTTCTTAAATAGAGAATACTTTGTTGATATTATTTCTGTAGTAATACATTGCAGTTTCCTATTCTTCTTCAGATTTAAGAATTTGACAAAGTTTTATCGGCAAATTTCGACAGATTTTTTAATTTTCACAAATTTTTACCTCGTATTTCCAAGCACATAGACCAACCAATCAAATTGCAGAATTACGTACATATATGACGTCATATTTTAGAAACTGGTTTCACTGTAATATATGTGATTTAATTATTTGTGTTTCAGGGTAGAGTACTACACCCTGAGCAACACAGAGTCGTCAGCGTTCGTGAATGTGCACGATCTCAAGGTTTTCCTGATCACTACAGATTCTTTGGTAGCATTCTTGATAAACATCGTCAGGTGAGATTTGATTCCATGACAATAAGGACGAGAATTATCCCTATTGGTTGACTTCGATAGAGATCCATATTGGTTGAGATAGAGGTAACACCCTCTCTGCCTTCATAGAATTTTTAGAACATTAATATTTACATATAGCACTTGAGTGGTACAGTTAAACTTGTTATAACGGTCACCTCTATACAGCGGCCACCTGTCTATAGTGGTCACTCTTTCAATGTCTAAAATAGTATTTTCTATTGAATCAAACTTGTACATAAAGGTTACCTGTCTATAATGGTCAATTTATCTACCTCTAGTAGCTGGCTGTTATATACAGGTTTCACTGTAACTGAAAATATTGGGAGTAATCGTGATCAATCAAATTGAGAAATCTCTTGCACATACTTTCAAAGGGGTGTTCATCGAAATATGCTAATGTTACTCCTGTAAAGAGGAAAGTAGTTTATTTTGATTGTGAAGTTAATTTCATTTGCACCTGTTTTATCCTCAAAATAATTTATATTTTTAATCAATAAAATTAACTTGCAAGAAGCTGTTCAGGAGTTCATGAACAGTTCATAAACAGTTCATGAACTTTCACGGGCAGTAAATTGACAGTTAACGGACAGTTCATTCAAATTTATAATAGGGCTATGTAGCGCTCACAAACTGTTCATGAACTGTTCCTGAACTCCTGAACTGTTTTTCGCAGGGATTGATATAACTTCTGTTTTCACATATTATTTATATAAAATCATAATGTATTGAATGATTACTGAGTTAATAAGCGTGGAAATATTAGCAAGTGCAAAATATATTGCATTCAACGCATGTCGACAGAATTTTTATAACCACATCTCTGCGAAAACACAATCTAGGAGTACATTAACACTTCATGAACATTTCATGAACATTTTATGAACGTTAAATGGCCCCATTTTTCATGAACAGTTCATGAACCTTCACGAATAGTCCATGAACAGTTCATGAACATTTGGAGCCATGAACTTCTTAACTGTTTTTCGCAAGGGAAACACCATACTATTAAAATCTATTCAATATTTATGAATATTATTCAAATCTGTTCAGTTTTTACTTTATTTTATTCACACACAAAGTTCAGTCAAAGTAAATGATCTTCTTTAGTTAACAAAACTGTAAACTAGAGAAAAATTAGTTTATAAATTATTAGAAAATTCGACGAACAAAATTTATATATATTTATTTGTGATAAATTAATTTCTCGTTACCCAAATGTAATTATTCTCGTGTAAAAAGAAACTTCAACAACCGAAACGCATGATCTTGAATAAAACTATAAAATTGAGTTTGTTAATTTTCTATTCAAACTTTAGTTTACTGTTCTAATATTCTAAATTGTACCTATTTTGTTAATTAGGTTGGAAATGCCGTACCGCCTCCCCTTGCCGCTGCTATTGGAAGAGAAATTTCTAAATCTGTTGGTTCAAAAAGTTCGAAAACTGAAAATATGTCAAAAGACCTTGAAAATTAATGATCAATTAATTGTTCTGCTGAGAAATCTTTATATATATATATATAAATATAGTTTATGAATAGTTTAATGACTGTTTATTCACAATCAAATATGGTTTTTGAAACCGAAACAAACTTTTATCTTTATAATAATCTGAAGAGGATTTGAAATGTAAAATAAAAAAATTAAAAATGGTTTAATTGATGTATAATTTCAAATCACAATAGACGAAAAGTTTTTTATCTTGTTTATTCTTCACAATTATATATTCTTGATATCATTTTATCTATTCCAAGTTTTTCAATTATATTATACTTAAATTGTATGTATTGCTTGTGTTATTGATGTGTAGAAAATGGTTTTTGATATTTCGATGCTACTCGCAATCCAAGTTAATTTTCACTTATGTAAAATTGTAGTGAAATTTTCCACAAAACAGAATACAAGTTCTGCAAGCTAAGAAATGAATAACGATAAATGAAATATCTTTATTGAAAAATGACTCAGAAAACAGTGGAAAGTGGACGCACACAGAGATTCTTATGTAGCCTATAGCTAGCTAGATAGATTTAGATTAGTCTATTTAATTGAAAATGATTACAGAAATTACAATTCAAAAATCTATTTCATCTGTGTCAAATACAATTCCAAATTGTTAACTTAATTTAACGCCATTTATTAATTTCATTATGCCTCACAATTGGTGATTGTATGTACCATTTTATGTAGAAATAAAGTCAAGGACTATACGTCTCCTTTACGCAGAGTTTCTCACGATTGCGTTCATCAGACCATGATTATGATTAGACGGTTTTATTCATGCCTGATGAGCGCCATCGCGCGAAACTCTGAGTAGCGGAGACAACGTCTAGTTTTTGACTTTATTTCTGTACCGCTCTGCATATCCGCATCGAGCACTCTATTGATGTTTTGCCATCAATAAAGTTATTACAATTGTATGTATATAGAAATATTGTTAGCTCCTTCTCTGAAAATGAGTGTGTCATGATTTTCATTTTATTTTCTCATTGAGTCCGATATTGTTGATCACAGCGGAACCAAGAAGAGGAATACTTTCGTCTGGATTTCAAGAAATTCAAGCAGTTAGATCGGTTACCATGGTAACCCGTAATTATAACTGCGAGATTATTGTAAATCTGTATGACAAATAACTGCGCTTGCTATTGTGACCGTCACGACTATTGATTCATAATTTAACAGATGTTTTATATTTTGTCTTCTAAGAAGACGAGAGGCATAGTCAACGTGGAATTGTTCAATAGATACTGTGTACTGAATCAAATCAATATATACATAGACTGATACAAAGGATTATTAACCAGTTTCTACTTACAGTTAATATTAGTAAGTGTTTATTAAAGAATACATTAAAGATATATGTGGTGACCTTGGCGTGGTTGTGGAACTCCTGGATAAAGGCGTGGTTGCGGAACTCCTTGCAGACCTTTCTGATTTTGAGAACGTCTCATCTACAACGGCCATGCGGTGTCCGCGTAGCTTGAAGAAGACATGAATAAATGAACAAGAATAAAAATAATTATTTTATTTCTCCTTTTAGAAAGGGAAGATCACATTATTCCTTTGCTATTTCTTCCCTCTTTTTCCGACTGGAGACATTTCAAGTAAGATTTGCAGACTGATCAAGTCGCCAGGAGGTGTCACGCCCCCAATACCCCCATACTAGGGACGGCCGCAACTGTGTATGTTCTATCAGATAATGAACGCAAATAACTACAACATATAATTGAGCATAAATAGTCTTGGATAGGGATGTGATGGCAGGCGTTGTCAATGTAGACCCGTCCACATGCTTGTCAGTGAGCTGCTCTATCTCCACCTCGTCAATTTCGTCCATCGAGGGGTCATTAGTCTGCACACAGGCTAGGCTTCATGGAAGGATTGAGATATCTGCTCGGCTCCGCTGTCCACTACATCAGTATATATTCTTTTAAAGCTTTAGGATGTATGTAAGTGAGGGTTACATATTATAGAAACCCTACTTTATTTGCCTTTCAACAATAAATGCTAGCAAAATAAATTGTATCGTAAATAGATCTGAAGAATAAATCTAGAGGCTCTGGATTAATCGGCTAATCTGATTTTTCAGGGCGGCTGCTCTTTGGAACGAAAAAGGGGACACAAATATTAGTAGTACTCATACCTCCCACTCCTAAGCGCGGTCTATGTTCTCAACAAGTCCAAAGAATGAGTTTTTGACTACAACTTTTGGGTTTTAATGTGTTGTTTTCTGATCAAATTTACAAAAGATATGACTGTTTAACTCTTTGTTAATTTGAAAATATATTCCTTGTATATTATCGCGATTGATTGATATTATAATCTATTTATTTGGTTTGGTAAAGAGAACAAAAATATGAGTTGGGGTCGAGAGCTATGGGTAAGTATTTACACTTTATTTGTAAATCTCTGATATAAGATATCACGGAACTATCGATACAATCGTAAATCAAAACGTACAGATGTATCAATTTTTAATTGAATTGTATCTATATACTGCTATCAATCAGCAGCTATATACTGGTCTGATTAATGGTTGTATTTACTCAATGTATTTGCTAAAATGTTTTGGGAATGTTTTTTAACTTTTAGGACCAACGCGATGCTGTTGAAAAGCACATCCAACAAGGCATAGATTTTCTTGATAAATTTGGTAGTTTTGTTAAAGATAGAATTCGTATTGAACAAGATTACGCTAAATCTCTAAGGTAATGTAGTTCATAAATTACGTGACTAGATAGTAGATATTTGAATCTGCCGTCTGGTGAAGAAGATTAAAGTTAGTCTGAAGCGTAATTTAACCATGACAAAATAAATCATCAGTCTGATTTCAACTAAACAAAAAGGTATCTTACTTTTCATATAACTATAATTGGTTGAAGATATTTCTCAAGCTTATTACGAAACAATTAGATTTGCCCCTTCTGCCTCAAAAACATTTGTCCAAGAAAATTGTCTCAGATTGCTAGTTAGAACGCAGATGTGTGACGGTGCAAACTATCGAATGTATTTTCCGTATAGGCTGCTATATCACAATAAAAAGCTGTGAAATAAATTTGATCTTAATTTTGTAACAATTTTATTTTCACGTGTACGTTAACTAGATGATTGCAACATTGGCACTATATTGTTAAATATTAAAATAGAATAAATAATGAAGTGCCTAGCCTACATTTAATTTGAACATAAAACACAATCCGATTATGTCATTTCCTGCCTTTAAAATGTTTGAATTTTCGTACAGTGATAAAATAACCAATCTTGTTTTATTCCACAAGGAAAATTTAGAATTTTCTTTTAAAGTTAAAGTCAGCTTTAGTACTTTAGCCTACTATCACCAGTTCTCAAATCAACACAATTTTAACAACGGACTTGTAAAATATCAATTTGGATAAATTTTTGGGATCATGTTATGGATTCCTGGTAATTCTTTTCATTTTTTTTTGTCTGAAGTGTCTCCTTCCTTATCATGTGGTCAATTTTTATCTTATAATCAATCATTTATCAAGTTTTATTTATCTTCAGTATCTCAATTCAATGCCAGACAAATCTGTATAACTTCAGTTTCAAATATTTTACCATCAGGGGAGGCACCAACATTTCCCTGACAAGGGGCAAACTCCCTGAAAGAGGGGGCTATTTATAGAAAATACAGTGACTGTAATGACGTTACTTAAAAATGTACCAAAAGGGTCACCGAGAAAGAGTGTGTCGGATGTAAAATTGCATTGCATAAATCTTAATTTTTTCTGCTGATTATTTTACCTTGACATATTTTCATTCTACGGTGTGCTTTTTTATAAAATAACTTTATTATTTCTTCTCCAATCAAAAAAGCACATGTTAGAATCCAAGAAAATTTGACATTGCTATGGTAATCAAATTGGGAAAACCAATTTTGTTAGTTTTTGAAAGATTTTGTTAGTTTGCAGTCGGTAGCCACAAAAGAAAGTTACGGAAAAAATTTAATTTGTTTCCATACAAATACGTTAAAGGAGCAAAATTGACCGGCATGCGCTACGCACTTGGGATCACGTGCACGCTTATTGTTATAACACAATGTACATTGTTGACATGAATTTTATTACAAGTTAGTCCTGCGTATAACAATTGTTTCAAAGCGAGACGGTTGAATTACGCTAAGCATAAATTCAACTTGTGCTCGCAGCGGTCGCCGGTCAATTTTGCCCCTTTAAACTGGAATTAGAAACAAAACTTCTGACATAATCTAGTTTACAAATCAGCGGTTCTGATAATACTATTTGCAAACAATTTTGTTAAAAAATACAGACTGGTGGATTGTCAAACATTTCGTTTGGAAACTATATTTTATATATTAAGATAGGTCAAATTTCAACATGAAAATTTAGAAGAAAAATGTAGAAATGTCCTAGAATTACAGAAGGTTGAACCTTTGTGTCTGATCCTATGAGAATCGCACTGTTAATTAATTTGTATATTTTTATCAACATCTTTATCACTGAAGTCACGGTTTGAGAAATTTACAAAGGAATGTTATTTCAGAGAAATATTTAAGCCTCAGACGCGTAATTATAAACTTTGATGACATTAATTATTTTATTCATTAGGAGACTTTGTAAACAATATCAATATAAAAAGAAAGAAGAGGCAGACTTACAGTAAGTGTAACTGTGTACAGGATAGTATAAATACCAGCATGGATTGTATTATCAGGCGTGCGATCGCACGCGCATGCCTAAACGCTCTGACGCGTGCAATTGATCGCACACCAAAATAGTAAAAAAAAATTATTTTTGATTTCGATTTCGATTTTTTCGCAATTAAGTTTAGTGATGATTTTGATGACATATTTTAATCTCATTTCAATTTCCTGTTTTATATTTCTATTATTCATTATTCAATGAACTTCAATCTACTACTATAATGATTCTAATTCAACTTGCTGGACAATTTTTTAAACGTAGAGACATGCTCCACTCCATCGAGTTAGGATTTACCAGCAAATGTTGATGATAAAAAGAATAAATTTGTTTTGCCATGACAACTGATAATCATAACGCATGTTGTCATGACAACAATCATCTGATGGTGTGTGATAGCACGCCTTGGTCATTTGAAGCGTGCGTTTTATAGCACCCGTGTTATCAACATAATACAAACCATGTACCTGTAGTACTACAATGTAACGCTGTTATTATCACAGTCCTGGTGCAACCAGAAGTCATGATAATAAGTGGACGGGTGGTGATATGAAGCGGAGTAAAATAATTAAGTTTGATATAATTGGTTTTGAAAAATTAGTGATATAATTAAGCCGGGTTTTTTAATCAAGACTGCATTTTTATAGGGGTAATGAACGCACAAAGCAAAAGCACAAGAAAAGCATGTACAAATAGAAAGTGTTTCTCTATCCAAAGAAGCAAACTCCCAATTTCCGGGGTATACACATTAAGACTGTTTAATCTTCTTCTTATTAACCAGCATAAAAGTATGATTAACATTTTCTCTATTTTTCATTAGCTTTACATATCAAAAGGCATTTCGTTGTTTGGTAAATGAAACAGATGACTTTGCTGGGCAGCATGAAGTCATTGCTGAAACGCTACATGATAAAGTTCATAAAGAAGTCCACTCGTTATCTACCGAATCGAAATCTGAACGAAAAAAGGTAACGTTTAATTGTACATTTCATGTTGGCTGTTGAACTGGGGCATATGTTACCATGTTAACAGTGTTTATGTTCAGATGAGGTTCAGGGATGCTGGGTTAATTTGAATAACAAGAGGTGAACAATAAGAAATGTTTCAACAAAGTTGATGTGTTCTTGGAATTCAACATGTACTGAAATTTGATATCGAATGTGAAATCCGTAAAAATTTATGCAGTTGAAAAATTAGATTTTCTTCCTTTATTCGAAAGATAAAGTGAATAAAAAGCAAAGCCTGTTCAAACCACAACTGGAAAACTAAAATACAATGATATGTAACTCAAATACCTAATTACTTAAACGCCGACTGAGAAAACAGCGGAAACCTGAACCACACACACGCAGCAGAGAAAATCGGATTTATAGATAGATAATAATTTGAAGTTGTCCACACTTGTGTAGGTATAGTGATCAACAATAAATATCAGTGTTTTTATAGATAATTTGATATGTTTTTACAGTTCTCGCTACTCTAAGTTTCACGCCATACTGTGATCATCATGTAAGTTAAGCCTACAGATAGGCAGGACATCAACAAAAATTCAGAAGAAATATTTTTAAAAGTTCAAGGATGCCTGCAATGCCAGAAGTGTAAAATTTTTGTCAGACTCTGACGAAGTCACTGCAATCACTGCTACAGTCTCCATGTTTAAATTTTACGACCAATTGGTGCATCTGCCAGGGTCCAAAAAATGTTTTACCTTCCGCAAACCTCAACTTTTTATATAAACATTTGAGTAATTTTACTGTTAACATAAAAACATAAAATTGAAAGTTTAGTATTCATATTTTTCTAATTCTTTTAGCCTTTTGCCTTTTGCTTCTGAATTTTGCTAGCCCTCTGGAAACCATGTTTCCAAGCTTCCAGGCTTTGACAGACCCTGTCATTTATTGACCTGAACCATGTTTATTTATTTTGTTGTCGTTATTTTAGCATATTGCAGAGATCAATGACCTGAGAAGTAATTTGGATTCAGCAAACAAAGCTCTTCTAAATGTATGTATAAATTTTTAAAATATGACTTTACTACTCAAAGTGCAGTCAAACTTTGTTGATATTCCCTCTTCTACTGACCGCCTCTAGCTGCACATGATCTCCATAATTATTTTAACCGCACTTTCTCAAATACTAACATTATTTCATACAAACATATTAAAATTTGATTGTATGATTGCGATTTTGAAAGTTAACTGTGGTGTTTTTGTTTATTAGGCTAAACGAGATTATGAACGTGCTAGTCAAGAATCTGACGCTGCTATGAAAGCTTATGATGGTGCAAACAACAGCATGGATTTAACGAGGGCGCATATCTTGAAAGTATGTTGCACTCAATGTCATCTAGAGAGATATTTTATGATGTCACTCACAAAAATAGAATAAAAAGTGTAAAGCATAAAAAAGAACTTATCACAGCATTTTTAGGAACACTTAGGACTTGTAAATTGTATCGAAACGTAATTCCATCCAAACTCTGTTAATATCTCCTCTTCCGTGCCATCTAAAAACGGGACATTATCTCAAGCCCAAGCTTGGATATTATTAAAAAACGAGTAGGACGCAATTCAGTTTTTATCTCAAATGCAAACTTTAATTTGTAATGTTCTAGAAACTATCTAATATCCAATCATTCCCTGATTACCCATTAAGTGACTAACTAATATGTCGATTCTTATTAATTACCGTTAACTTTTCTATTGTTATAAAACTGTGACCATAAACATGTGAATAATAGATGACGAAAACAATTAAAAGGGAAACAAATTCAAAGTAACAATATTAAACCAAAAAAGGAACACTATTATCTACCGTACCACAAGAGAGTTTGACCGTGATTTTCGACCAACTTGTGGTGAATGATACTGTTCCATTTTTGGTTTCAAAAAGTAGAACACAAGAATCTCCAGACTTCCATCTTCATGGTCAATTTTGACGGAGAAAGAGCTGAGCTATGCAAAAACGCAACAGTGACATGTACGGATAGAAAATAATAAAGTTCTATCCAAATCCGTTGTGTTCCAAAAGGCGCTACAGTCAAACCTGTTATAACAGTCACCTCTATACAGCAGCCACCTGTCTATAATGGTCACTCTTTCAATGTCTAAAATAGTATTTTCTATTGAATCAAACCTGTGTATAAAGGCCACCTGTCTATAGTGGTCAATTTATCTACCTACCTCTCTTAGCGTCCCGTTATATACAGGTTTCACTGTATACGTTATATACAGGTTTCACTGTATATCCATTTTGAGAAATCTAATTTGGATCAAATCGATCACAGATAAAAATATAATGTACAAATGACAGGAAATTACCAATTCCAATGAAAATGTTTTTTAAAAATTCAAAACCTTGAAAAACCGATTACCAATTATTTTTGATTATTACCGATATCATCAATATATTTGATATCTATACCCACCCATGCATGATTTTAGTTTCAGCAAATATCAAAAGACAAAGGTCAAATTGCTGAAAAAATGAAGAACGATTATTTAACTGCTTTAGAAAATGCCAATAAAACTCAAACATTGTTTTATGAAGCTGACTTTCCTGATGTTGTCGATGTAAGTGTATATTTATAACATATGTTAAACATATTTATTATATTTTGATGCTATGATGATATAATAATATCTTGGTTTTAGACTCCTTCAGTTGTAGGATAATTAGTTGTAAGCTGTAAAGTAATTAAGACGGTGATGCCCTTCCGAAGGCACCTATTGGGGAATTTGAATCACAGTCGATTAGATATGATCAGATCTGAATCCCGGTTGCTCTGCCATCTGAGCAACTCCCCCCCTTAGCTTACTTACAAGCTGTATAGCTCTCCATTAACAATTGAGGTGATATGAGTGACACAGAAATACTTCTACACCCTTAATAACTTTGATATCCATTAATTTACTGTAGATCGACCGATTATTGAAATTTTATCGGTAAATATTGATCTGTGTAGATATCGGCCATTTATTGATCGGTACGCCTCTAATTTACAGTCTATTTTATAAATAAAAACAATTCCAATGGTTTTTGTGGTAATTTAAAGTACAGAAGTGGTTCGAATGCTTGAAGTTTGTTATTTACTAAGCTACTCATCTTAGCAACCACTGCTTAAATACTTTCTGCAATATAGTCAGATTTATCGAATATCATACTATTTGCTGATCTCTGCTTACAACATTATTACCATTTTTAGCTCCTTAATAATGAGATACTATAATAAGCGCATTATTTATGCATATGTAGCGGTCAACCTTCTGCAATACAACTTCTAAAATCTTTGTTGGTGCAATGTTGCTGGTAATATATCATCATTCTATATTTATATCATTCCATGAAAATGTGTATGCGTGTTGTATGGGGTGCCGTTTGTATGCATAGAAACAAAACACAATGACTGGGCAATAACATTAATACTTTTGTATTTGTATAGAAAAAGATGCAATCTGCAGAAGAAAATCGAATTAATCAATTCAATTTGTTATGTCAAAAGTTTGCCGAATGTCATAGCAAAGTTATACCGATTGTTCAAAAGTGTCTTGATGGTGTAGTCGAAGCTGGAAAGTCTTGTGATCCTAAAAAGGTTTGTAAAGCTAATCAGTTTTCGAATCTTTGCTCTGCATCTTCCTATTCTTGCTGCTGAATCCAGTGATGCTAGAATGTGATAGTTCAACATACTTGAATGCACACATATGAAGTATCAGTTATTGAATTTGTTTACGAAACTAACTTGCTATAAAGAAAGACAACTGTATCACTTCTTTACTGTCTTAAGTTAAAAACATTTTGGATTTATCGAACTGTGAACTGGTCGACATTTAGTTGCATTGTTGTTATTTTATTCTCATCATAATTTCCATTTTCTTCTGCTACAACATGAGTCGTAGCACTAACTGTAAACCTATTTTACTGTTTAGGATTCTCAAACATTAATTGATAATCACAAGACGGGTGAGTCACATCCTAGAGATCATGCCTTTGAAGAATTTGGCAAACCAGCGCCTGTCCAAGCTGCCGCCGTTCAACAAAGAACACTTCCGAAACCAGGCAAAAGTGTGAAAGCATCCAAATCTTTTAATTTTATAAGCACTAAAAAGGTAATCTCTCGGACAGTGCAATATAATATATTATACCATAGAACGAGTGACGCTTTCATTCAAACCCTAATATTGAAACGCTGTCAATAAAACGCTGCACAAACACTCAGATTCAGACAATCATTCGGTTATGACAAACTGTAGCCGGAGTAAGCAAGAACATACATGGCTTCGAATCACGGCACAACGATTCAAGCTTTTCTCGAAATATTGTACGGATGCCGTGTGATAATTTACGACTAATATTGATCGATACATGTGATAATTTACTGCAATATTGTACGAGCCAATGATCATACATGCACAGGGAAGGGATTTTTGAAAGCGTATAAGATATTTTCATTTTATAAATCACTTTCTTTTGTAAGATGGGTTATATAAACACCTTGGTTCATATGAGGCACTCAAAAGGCTTCAGAGAATCACTCGCCACTGCATCTCTTGATTTTCTTACGCCTTCCTCGTGCATCATGACGCAGCCCTTGTGTTTATATACCGTAACTCATATTGCACAGAAAGTGTTTAATATTTGTATAATCTTGTGTATATTAATTTACAAGTCATTGAGTGTATTTTTATAAAACGCAACTATTTCATCCTTGTTAATATCACAAACTTTTCAGGGAGTAATGATGTTCCGTTTGCTCAATGTCAATGTCGAATGAGTACCTTGTGATGGCGGGAGCATGACCCAGAGGGGATCAAATCATTAAAAGCTATGGTATATGTCTGCTCAGCACCTTGAAAACCAAGGTGTATTTCTGCCATGAATGAAATCTGTTAAAATTGATATTTTTTCTGAGATAATTAATGGTCATCTAGGATCACACAGCTCTTAGTTAAAATATTCACTATTCTAAATTACTTGTAAAATGTTGCTTCCTTTTTTTTTCAGAAAAATGTGCTAAATCATGAGTCGTTTGCAAATGATTATAGTGATTTACCCCCTGAGCAACGGCGAAAGAAATTTACAAAGAAAATTAAAACACTCGAAGATCAAATAAGTCAACTGAAAAAATCTAGGTTAGAATAATAGTTAGAATTATGAAGATACAAATAAGAAGAGGATCTCATCAAGCCTCTAGTTGTTTAGTTTATCATTGATCGTAGTAAATAAAAGGGCAATTTGAAATATTGAATGCTAATTTGCTTAAATCGTAGCTGAAAACATTGTACAGTGAAACCTGTATATAACGACCAGCTATGAGAGGTAGATAAATTGACCATTATAGATAGATGGCCTTTATATACAGGTTTGATTCAATAGAATATACTATTTTAGACATTGCAAGAATGACCACTATAGACAGGTGGCTGCTTTATAGAGGTGATCATTATAACAGGTTTGACTGCACTTTAATATCTGTACAATCAGTAATTTTTACAAAAAATCTTGTATGAGCTGTACAAGGCAATGATTGGTTCATAAATATGCGATATGGAACGAGAAAGAGGGCTGTATATAGTGTTTTAGAACATATCAAGGATCTGCTACAATTTATTCTTGCAATTTGATTGGTTAACGCCAATAACGCCATTTCACCATAGCCGAGCTTGACCCCGTCGATTTTAAAAAATTTATGAAAATACCAAACAACCGATAATTATTTAAATATGGCATTATAAACAGCAAGTAATTAAAAGTAAAAATCAAATACAGCGAATATGTGCAGAGTTATATACAATTTCATTTTCTAAGTTGTTCAAAATAAATCAAATGGCTTGCAGAAGAAATATCTGAGCCAGTAAACAAACATGTTTAAAGTGTATAGAAATATTTTGCACAAATTAACAATTCAAAAACAATTTGCTTAACTTTTACTTTATTGATAATTGTGAAAACATAACATAACATAACTTCATTTCATTAATACATCCCCATATATTTTAATTAATGGCCAATTTTTGCAAGTTCCTAGATATAGGTAAAACTAAATTCCTAGCATAGAAACGAAAGCTTTCGATAAACTACCGAAACCAAAACATATAGGCTAAACAGAATTAACCGCTAAAATTTCAAATAATTAAACCCTTTCTCCAAATGAAAGTTAGCAGCATTCTAAAGAGTTATCATCAATTCAATAATCTGCTCTTTTAAATAGGCAATTAGCAAACATTTAGTCAATAAATCTTTCGTTGTTTCATTTCTTTCTTCGCGTCACCGCTTTTTACGAAATTCTTCAAATTATAGGTAAGAAACATTTTCTTTCCTTTTCAAGTTTTTCCAGTCAGTTTTCCATAATGAATAACACACATAAAATATAGAAAATATTGTTTAAAGATACGAATCCATGACTATGTAAGAAAACGATGTTACACATCCATTCTTTTAATTTCAAGAAGAGGAATATAAATTTCTCGATATCAATTTTTCCTCGCATCTTTTAGTTGATTCAAAAAAGCAAGTGTACAGCTCTCGACTCAGCTTTCTTCCTGTGACGTCACGAAAATAGGAGAATTACATACTTGATCATGGATTGTAAGGTCAGAAAATGCTTTGAAAAAACGTATAAAACATTCACAAATCGGGGTTGGCTATGTTCTAAACCAAGTAGTTCATACTTTCCGTGAACTATGCTCTGATAGCACCACTCGAGTCACTTCAGGAGAAAACTCGAAGGGGAAAATTACTCGCCGAGGCGACTCGTAATTTTCTGATGCCTTCTCGTTTTCTCCTTACGTGCCTCTCGTGGTGCTATCAGAGCATAGTTCACGGAAAGTATGAACTATTTATTTAATAGTGTATATAGTGTGATGTTAGTGTAAGTCACAAGGAGAATGAGTGATTTTTAACTTTTCGTATGCCTCACGATACCATTACAGCCTTTCTCACTAAGTTCCATATCGCATTTATGAAATAAAATATTTCGCTTACTTATGATTGGTCTCTCGCAACGAGGATCTGACAAAGTTCGTCAATCTAGAAACCTGGTTTACGGAAGGCTAAGAAAATTCAGAAATAGAGGGCAAAATGCTGGATATAAATTGAAAATCATTGAAAACAATGTGGAAAATAATATTTCAATTTTACTAAGAAAATTCAGAAGTAGAATGCAAAATGTTATATCGTTAAAATAAAGTTATATGAAGTTAAAATCAATCATTGAAAAAAACAAATATGAAAAATAGCATTTTAATTTTTGATTTTGATGTCTTGACATTGTTCAGACTTTTATATAAAAATGTAAGGTTTGCATAAGGTAAAAGGTTTCGTCAGACTATGCTCGCAATCGATCAAACAATTGTGAATTCAAATTAAAGACAAACGATTGAAACATGGTTGGACTATCCATGATGCTACCCAACGTAATGTAAATGTGAGATTGTTATTTGAAACAATTTGTTCTGGATTTTAGAGATGGTATGCATAAAATGGCTGATACGGTACAACAGTTTGGTGGTGATCTTCAAATTATTCAAGGACAATTAGATGGCAACGCTAAAGAAATTGATAAAACAAACGCTTTACTTTATCAATATCAGGTAATGCTCAATTAGGAAGTAGTTTCGTATATCGTGAGTACTCAAAATTATTATTATTATTATTATTATTATTATTATTATTATTATTATTATTATTATTATTATTATTATTATTATTATTATTATTATTATTATTATTATTATTATTATTATTATTATTATTATTATTATTATTATTATTATTATTATTATTATTATTATTATTATTATTATTATTATTATTATTATTATTATTATTATTATTATTATTATTATTATTATTATTATTATTATTATTATTATTATTATTATTATTATTATTATTATTATTATTATTATTATTATATAATAATAAATATTATCCAATAGCAGTAAAACAGTGCTCAATGTCTGTTGACAGAGCTGTAAATATAAATAGAGGAGTCAAAGACTACACATTTTGTTACTGTAACTTGAAGTTTCACGCTTTATTGCGATCATCAGACAGTTAAAACTAGATAATAAGAAACATACATGGTACCTCTGATATAAACTTACATAAATCGCAGCTATTGTTAAATGGGATAAAGCCTATTGTATCGCAATGTGCGTGTTTTCTTTGTGATCGTTTCCTATGCGGCATTTAATTGTTACAGGTTATGTTTTAGTCGATTTATAATTAGTAAAATAAAATTTATTCTCGTGCCTACATTTTGAAATTAACTCAGATCTTTTGTTAAGTAATGCTTTTTTGGAACAAATGATATGATATTTTTCTGCCAGGCATAGCTGGCATCTTTTCGTTATATTATTGTATGGCTTTGCTCTCGATAGAGCTGTCCATTCGATGTTGTAGTCGGTGGCTTTGTCCTTCTGTTCCCAAATATATTTTGATAGTTGCGTGTTGTGTGTATGTAAGTTTATATCAGAGGTACCATGTATGTTTTTTATTATCTAGTTTTAACTGTCTGATGATCGCAATAAAGCGTGAAACTTTAAGTTACAGTAACAAAATGTGTAGTCTTTGACTCCTCTATTTATATTATTATTATTACTATTATTATTATTATTATTATTGTTATTGTTATTGTTATTATTATTATTATTATTATTATTATTATTATTATTATTATTATTATTATTATTATTATTATTATTATTATTATTATTATTATTATTATTATTATTATTATTATTGTTATTATTATTATTATTATTATTATTATTATTATTATTATTATTATTATTATTATTATTATTATTATTATTATTAATATTATTATTATTATTATTATTATTATTATTATTATTATTATTATTATTATTATTATTATTATTATTATTATTATTATTATTATTATTATTATTATTATTATTATTTGCAGTGTTATCTCGCGGCAATGGAGAAAACAGATATACCACCAATGCCTGCACAGCTGAGTGAATCTGATAGTATGTCAAATGTAGCGTCAAGTAATGCCACTGGTCATGATACCGCCAATCCAACACTACCACCTCCGCCTCCAGACAGTGAGATGGATGGCCATTTTCATGATGAATTTGACGACGAAATGAGATGCTGCGCGGTATATAGCTTTGCAGGTATGTCTCAAGTTGAACTCCTTAACCATGCACGCAGTGTCTAACTCAATTGATATTCCATATTTGTAGATTGAATTTGAAGGAAATTCATATTTTTCTGATTTGAAAAGGATAATCTTTAACATAAAATCTTGAAGAAGGAGTTGAACATTTTCTATCATTCTGGAGCTGTTAATCTCTTTTAAACACTGACTGGATATGTTCAAAATACCATTTTTCTGAATCTACACATATCCTAGCATGCGTCACAAATCCAATTCCTTTACGATAGAATAGGGTCTGCTTAATAAACTGTTTTTTCTGTCCCACCCCGTGCCTGGATGGTGAATATTTTACAGAGTTCGTGGAAGGCTTTCTCGCCTTCTGTCCAAATGAGAGGGTTGTTTTGAGTAAATCTCACTCCATCGTTTAAAGAGACTGCCGCATAGCGCAAAATAGCAAAGCCAGAAAGCATTATTTCCTATCTAGAGATAACTGGATAGGGACAGAACAATTAGCGTATATTACACAGACCCTATTTTCATATATATTGAATCAGAGTTTGGTCTCGGGCTACAAACATCCTGGATGGAATTGAAAAATGAAGCATAAATTACAGTGCTTTGAAGGCATAAACATCAAAGTTGTTCTACAATACAGGCATGTGAAATTTCCTCCGATCAGCCAAATTCCTCCTTATTATCAGCTCCAAGAAACGTGCTCCTGGTATTTCTTGTTCATTTTGATATATTTTAATTAAAGGCGATGCTGATGGTGAATTATCAATGCAAGCAGGTGAAGAATTGGTGATCGTCGAAGATGATGATGGTAGCGGTTGGACAAGAGTACAAAGAGGTCAGGATGAAGGTTATGTACCGACGTCATACGTACAAAAAATATAAAGTATAATTAATTAACTGCTCTCATTAATTGTAAATTTTTTAGCATAACTGAGAGAAATTGTGCATTTTAAAAAAGGACAGATTAAAGCAAGATTCAGTTTGGATATTTTTAAAAAATTCATTAATTGTTTAATTATTGATCGTTATTTTCCACGGTATGCATATGAAAAATAGTCATTTCTTACTAAATATAGATTACTTTATTTCATTTTTTTTCGTATCGTTTTAAAAAAATTGAAATAATTTGTAACTATTAAATCTTATTGTGCACAATATTTTATTCTGAATTTGATTTTTTATTTCATGTATCACAGTTTAAATAATATGACAACAACAAACAAACGAATTGTTTTATTAATGAATTTAATGACCTGAAATTTTTCTAGTAGACAGCAGGTTGGATGCCGGCAGATAGTCAAGTTTGATTTAAAGGGCAAAAATGATTGTTTTTGTGCCCTGAAACCATGCTGAAATTTAAAATTTGAAGATCGCGGAATGCAGTAGACAATTTATAAAAATGTACAAAATATATTTTATTTCTTAATAATATTTTTTGCTGTTGTATTAATAAAAATAATTTTCCACATTGATAACGATTGAAAATAGGATGAACCCGATTTTAACAGTCCAAGTTTATTGGTTGGTATATATTCAAGGTTGTATGTAGTCATATTAAAAGTTTATTCAAAAATTCAAATTCATAGGGGTGATTAGCTCAGTTGGCAGAGCAACCGAACTTCAGATCGTATTATATCTGATCGACGACTGTGGTTCAAATCCCCCTCAGGTCAACTCAGCCTTGACTTTATCTGAAACATCAAATGAGTACCATCTAAGGATGGCGGATGGAATGGTCCAGAAGGAATTGCATTGTGGGTAGCTGCGGCGCATCGTTGCGCATTGACAATCAAGGCCTATCTGCCATGAAATCTGTTGAAATTGATCTGCAGTGTCGCGGCTGAGATCTAAGGAGCGTTTAACATCATTGCTCTTAGCGAAAAGAGCCACTCTTCTAGAAATAGAGGAGTGGTACGGGTGCCTTCGGTAGGGCGACACCGTCCATATTAAAAGTAGCTGAACATAAAAAGTTGACTATCATCATCCTAAAATTTAATTATATTTGACAGGTGGCCTTTATATGGAGGATTGATTCAATTTAATTTTTGTATATTAAAGAAGAGGCCACGATAGAAAGGTGGTCGCTATGTAGAGGTTGACATTATTTGACTGTATTTGTAATTGAAATCAAAGGAAGGTATTGATATCCATGTTCACTATACTACTACTGTATGTTCCTAAAAATTCTAATTAAGCTTTGCCTATAGTCCTCTAAGATACCTAGAGTGGAAAATAAAGCCAATTAAGCACATATCTGTTACAAAAGATAGGATATAAGCATGGCCATCGAGAGGGTTGGATATAAGTGGGGTAGCTGCCCCAGGGCCGGCTAATTTATATGGACCACCAGGTTTCCTGTTATATTTTGAATTTGAAACCAATGCATTTTTGACGAAAATGGCCATTTTTCAGGTTTTTGTATTTACCTGCTTTCTGAATAAACATTTCAGAATCCTTTCAGTTATCATATATAGACCATCTATAGACTTCATTTCAATAAAAATATGGGCATTTGAAATTTTCACCTTTTTCAAAATGCCTTTTTTTTGCCGAAAATGGCCATTTTACAGGATTTCATATGTAACCATTTTCCCAATTAACATTTCAGAATCCTTTTAGTTTTCATATATAGAGCATCTATAGACTTCATTTCAATCAAAATATCGGCATTTAAAATTTTGATCATTTTCAAAATGACTTAGTATAACTCATGATTTTTTGACGAAAATGGCCATTTTTCAGGTTTTTATATTTAACCACTTAACCAATAAACATTTCAGAATCCTTTTAGTTCTCATATATAGAGCATCTATAGACTTCATTACAATCAAAATATCGGCATTTAAAATGTTTGTTATTTTCAAAATGTACCCATGCTTTTTTTGACGAAAATAGCCATTTTTCAGGTTTTCTTATTTAACCACTTTTTCGATAAACATTTCAGAATCCTTTTAGTTTTCATATATAGAGCATCTATAGACTTCATTTCAATCAAAATATGGGCATTTAAAATTTTATCATTTTCAAAATGCCTTAGTATAACCCATGTTTTTTTGCCGAAAATGGCCATTTTTCAGGTTTTTATATTTAACCACTTTTTCGATAAACATTTCAGAATCCTTATAGTTTTCATATATAGATCATCTATAGACTTCATTTCAATCAAGATATGGACATTTAAAAATGTTATTATTTCAAAATGCCTAACCTTGTAGCCCATGCTTTTTGCCAAAAATGGTCATTTTTGTGATGATAACATGAATTACAAATTACCATGACAACAAATATGGTAAATTATCGCTACAACTTTTAATATATTTATTTAATATTCCAGATATTGTACAGTAATACCAAGTTTGATTGTCCAAACTAGGAAATTCCCCCCACTAGTTACTGCTCAGGGCAGAACTTGGAATCAATGTTTATAAATTTATGTATTGAAACTTTCCAAGCGTAGACCAATGTCTTAAAAGCAAGATTTGGAATTATTAGAAGATAAATTTAATCCGAATTTCAATTTCCATGTGTATATATATTTAATAATGATATGTTATATTTTATGTTTGTTAAATTACTACTGAAATCTACCGGTATGATTATTAACTAAAAAAATGTATTACAGTGCAAAAAACATGGACTGCAGAATTCAATAGACTATTTATAAAAATGTACAAAATATATTTTATTTCTTAATAATAATTTTTTGTTGTTGCATTAATAAAAAATAATTATCAACTATTTAAAACATGCCGGACCAATACGATACTTCCACGTTGATAACGATTGAAAATCGGATGAACCCGATAATAACAGTCCGAATTTATTGATTGGTAGATATTCAAGATTGTCTGCAGTCATATTAAAAGTAGCTGAACATGGAAATTGACTGTCATCATCCTGAAATTCAATAATATTTGACATTTAACGTTTGATACTTGATAGACCTGTTCCACATGCCCCTGTACGTCACTTCGCTTCGTATAGGGCGCAGATGAGCGCAGGGAAATAGTGGGCGTTGTTGAGCTAGGCTAAACATTTGACAGGTGGCCTTCTTATAATAGGGGGCTGATTCAATTTAATTTTTTGTATATTAATAAAGAGGCCACGATAGAGAGGTGGTTGCTATGTAGAGGTTGAAATTATAGCATATTAGACTGTAGTTGTATTTGAGACCAAAGGAAGGTACATAGTAGTATAGTGTAACAAGAGTAAGTAGCTGAAATCTCAGTGAAAAGATATTGAATTGGGCATGATTCATTAGCTTTTAAATTTCGAGGTGCCTTTCAATAGTTTTTCAGTGGAATTTCAGTAGTTTTTGGTGCATTACAGTACGCTTACAATTCCAGTATGTTTTACTAGTGATACAGTACATCCAAGATTCAAGTCAAAGTTGGCTAGTTGGAATTTCTAACAAACCCTTACAATACAGTTTTACATTTCAACATACTTTACAGGCAGAACCATGTGTTTTCTCTGTAATACCATTTTGAAATTTGATTAGACCCATCATTTTTTCTTTTGTTTTTATTGTAACATTTTGATATCCATGTTCGCTTAAAAGTCTTAAAAATTTTAATTGAACTTTGCCGATAGTTTTATAAGATACCTAGAGTGAAAAATAAAATCATTAAGCAAACATCTGTTACAAATGTTGCATATAAGCAGGGCCGTTGAGAGGGTGGAGGTAAGAGAAGGGTAGTTGTACCTAGGCCGGTTAATTTATAGGACACACAAAGTTTCCTGATAAATTTTGAATTTGAAACCCATCCTTTTTTGAAAATGGCCGTATTTCAGGTTTCCTTATCATTTTTTCAAGGAACAATTCGGAATCCTTTTCGTTTCCATATAAAGAGCATCTATAGACTCCATTTCAATCAAAACATGGGCATTTAAAGTTTTCATCATATTCAAAATGCCTTAGTATAACCCATGCTTTTTAGCCGAAAATGGCCATTTTTCAGGTTTCATATTTAATCCCTTTTTCAATAAATATTTCAAAATCCTTTTAGTTTTCATATATAGAGCATCTATAGACTTCATTTCAATCAAAACATGGGCATTTAAATTTTTCATCATATTCAAAATGCCTTAGTATAACCCATGTATTTTTGTCGAAAATGGCAATTTTTCAGGTTTTTATATTTAACCACTTTTTGATAAACATTTCAGAATCCTTTTAGTTTTCATATATAGAGCATCTATAGACTTCATTTCAATCAAAACATGGGCATTTCAATTTTTCATCATATTCAAAATGCCTTAGTATAACCCATGTGTTTTTGCCGAAAATGGCAATTTTTCAGGTTTTTATATTTAACCACTTTTTGATAAACATTTCAGAATCCTTTTAGTTTTCATATATAGAGCACCTATAGACTTCATTTCAATCAAAATATGAGCATTTAAATTTTTCATCATTTTCAAAATGCTTAGTATAACCGATGCATTTTTGCCGAAAATGGCCATTTTTCAGGCTTTTATACTTGACCACTTTTTCAATAAACATTTCAGAATCCTTTTAGTTTTCATATACAGGGCATCTAGAGACTTCATTTCAATCAAATATGAGCATTTAGAATTTTCATCATTTTCAAAATGCCTCAGTAATAGCCCATGCTTTTTAGCCGAAAATGGCCATTTTTCAGGTTTCATATTTAATCACTTTTTCAATAAACATTTCAGAATCCTTTTAGTTTTCATATACAGAGCATCTAGAGACTTCATTTCAATCAAAATATGAGTATTTAGAATTTTCATCATTTTCAAAATGCCTCAGTAATAATAGCCCATGCTTTTTTTATGAAAATGGCCATTTCAAAATAATTTATTGATACAACCCTACTCAATTTCTGAATTAATTAATTCTTTAAAATGAGTGTTGACAGTGTTTCCATTTTTCTACACTATTTTGATTAAATTAATTTTCAGAGACAGTTCATAAACATGAACCTTTCATAAACAATGCATGAACTATTAATATTGAAATTCATAAAGTAGTGGGTAATTTTGTAATCATGGATTATCAATAAACTACCACAGAAGAAGAACTTTTGACTCAAAATCAACTTACCAGGTAGTCTAGTTTTAATTCATCAATATTTGTATTACTGTTTTTCCAATCTGTAACTTCAACCTAAAGACGAACAATACATATGTAAAGTTTCTAAATCAATAATTCTAGCATATAAACATTACAAAATCTACAAGATAAACTCATCTGACTTACTTCACGTGGACCAAGATCTGAATATACACATGTTTCACCACCAGCAGTGAAATTACAAAAAGCGTAAATTGCATCAGATTTACTTCCTTGGTTAGGATCAATCCAATAAAAACCTTTAAATAAACAAAACAAGAATAAGAACCCATCAAACCTGTTATAATAACAGTCACCTCTATACAACGGCCACCTGTCTATAGTGGCCACCCTTGCAGTGTCTACATTATTATTCTCTACTCAACTGACCCTGAATATAGGTCACCTGCATATAGTGGTCAATTTATCTACTTGTCATAACTGGCTGATATATACAGGTTCCACTGTAATTAATTGATATGCAAACAGGTACTGTGCAGAAACTATTTTTCGAGTGTCGATGGATTTCTAATTTAATAAGAACCTGGATAAACTAGTAGCTATTTCGATCCAAGTGGTTGGTTACTGAGTCAATATTCCACATGCGGTAGCAGGAGAGAGAGAGGATGTAGCTGCGCTGGGTATATGCTAAAGCGTTCCGCTTTTATAGTTTATGATATGAGGATGAATAAATTGTGGGAATTAGTCATGGATATACATGAATATGATAGGTTTTGGATTTCTACAAACCAGGATAATTAGTTAGTTAGTTAGTTACAAACCAGGTAAGCTAGCCTTATCACCGTTTTCATCCATAAGTTTAGATGTTTTGCTTATTTATTTGTTTGTTTTATTTGTTTGTTTATTTATTTGTTTGCTTATTTGGTTGTTTGTTTGTTTGTTTGTTTATTTGCTTATTTGTTTATCTGTTTGTTTATCTGTTTGTTTGTTTATTTGCTTATTTATTTGTTTGCTTATTTGGTTGTTTGTTTATTTATTTATTTGTTTGTTTATTTGCATATTTGTTTATTTGTTTGTTTATTTGCTTATTTATTTGTTTGCTTATTTGGTTGTTTGTTTATTTATTTATTTGTTTGTTTATTTGCATATTTGTTTATTTGTTTGTTTATCTGTTTGTTTGTTTATTTGCTTATTTATTTGTTTGCTTATTTGGTTGTTTGTTTATTTATTTATTTGTTTATTTATTTGTTTGTTTATTTATTTATTTATTTGTTTGTTTTATTTGTTTGTTTTATTTGTTTGTGTATTAAATTTTTAAATTCATTTATTAATAGGAATTTTCACAGAAAGAATTATCTCTATTGATAGTTGATAGTTGAGTAAAGAAATATGGCAATTACTGGCTAGCCTGTATTCAATTCAGTAGCAATTACGCAAAGCCGTTTTGTATGAGTTTACAGTCAAGAATAAACTAATAAAATATGAAAAAAAAATTATTTAAACTATTATAAAACTTATTATACATAGATATAAATTGCGACTCGCATAAAACTAATAACATTTGAAGAACTTAGTTGATTTGTGATTGATTTATTTCAAGCGTGTTTACGTTTGATTTAAAGTGACCATTCTAAAATGACCAGCATGTTTCAAAAAATTATGAAATCTAGAGCCAGAACTCACCATCTTCTCTGCTATTATTTCCACATTGAAGTAAATCTTTACATAATCTTGCTGGATTCATCTTTTTTGAGCCATCAGGTTGTTTAACGCCGCTCAATTCTTTTTGAAGTGAATCAACTTTGGCTTCTAATCGATGAAACTCATTACTATCGGGTATTGAATCATCAGATAATTGACGTTTCTTTCGTCCCGTTCGTCCATTTTGACCAGGATAAGTAAAATAACCCTCTGATGGTGGCAGGGCATACGAGGAAAGTAGTCCTGGCTAAAATAAAAATAAAAAAGAGTTATAGATGTTAAATTTTCTTAACAGAAGAGATTATTTTCAGTCGGGTCATTAGTGTTTATACAGTCAAACCTGTTATAGCGGTCACCTCTATAAAGCGGCCACCTGTCTATAGTGGTCACTCTTGCAATGTCTAAAATAGTATTTTCTATTGAATCAAACCTGTACATAAAGGCCACCTGTCTATAGTGGTCAATTTATCTACCTCTCGTAGCTGGCTGTTATATACAGGTTCCACTGTACAGTATGTACACTGGTAGCTCAGTGGCAGAGTGCCTGCATCTTGTGAAGGAGATCAGAGTTCGATTCCTCGTCAGTACGCACATATATGTTACTTATATCTGTCTGTAAATCCGTAATGTCCTTCAAAGAAACAAGCTTAAGTGCTTACGAACAGGGTTTATTAAAATGGAGGGTTCCTGGACTCAGAGTCAGCACAAATTCATAAGGAAGAGAAGGAAATAGCAAGTTTTTAAAATCAGAAGAAGAATTTCCTTTTTTTTCTTCCTAAATGAAAAGGTGCAATTTTTATGAAACTGTTATGGAAATAAGTGGGCAATTAACCTCCAAATGAAAACTGTAAACCGTTTGTATAATGAAATTAATCTGAAAACGTTTGGAACCAAAAATTAGAATCCTAGAAACAAAAATCTTTTCCCTGCTTATGTGGTGACTATCAATCAAAATTCTATACAATTGAAAATTTAACATTACCATTATATGTACAGCCCAACATGCTTTGATTGAACATCTACCTCTACACAGCAACTAAGTGTCTATAGTGGCAATTGCAGTAAGTAATAGACAATACAAAGAGCATTATTTTATTGAATTGTCCTTGTATATAAAGACCACCTGTTTGTGTGGCCACTTATTCTGGATCGGGGCTGTTATGTATAGATTTCACTGTATTTGTTAACAAACAGTATAATAGTATATTTTACTTACCCAAGGAGAACTTGTACCCTACAAACAACAAGTGACACAACGAGTTAACAATCAAATAATATATGTAGCAAGAAAGGGGTCCAATGAACACAATGAATATCATTAAAATTGATGTCTTCGATCAAATTATTTTTAAAAATGAATTGGTATTTTTTGTACATGACAGCTTTATCATTAGGTGATTTAATCCTGTTTCAGGGAATTCAGCCAGGACTGTGCAACAGATGTGTGATATTTCCTGATAATGTTGTCATCTTTTTATTTCTTAGCACATATCCCTGACCTGACATAAAGTCTCTGATTCTGAAAGGTCTTTTAGTTGACTTGCTCAAGTCTCACTTTTTACTATGATGATTTTGACATGATTGTAAGTGCGCTTACAACTCGTCAAATTGCGGCATATCAAAGCGGGACTTATAGATCAGTCAAGTCTTTTAGTATAAACGAAATATGCGTTAGAAATAACAAAGGTATGGACAAAGTCCCACAAAAGTAAGAATTCAAATTCAGACGAAAAATGATATTATCATGATTTATTGGTCAAACCTTAACAAATAAATTCAAAAAAACTTTTGAAATACCTCTATGATTCCAGAAGGCTGAACCTTTCGTCGGATCCTGGTCAAAACTGCCTCATCGATATTTTTTGTAACACGTTTATTGGTTAGAGAGCTAAAGGAGAAGGCTAAAGAAGGAACCCTCTTACGTCATCCTATTCAAATAGATCTCATAATCTTTTTAACAGGTAATTTAGGGAAGTAGCGCCATGCAAAATTTACGGCATTCAATTTCATCTTGACTGTTTATAATTCTGGGTAACAATAATTATTGGAATCAAACATAAATTAACATAGATTAAAATCTACTCACTGGTGGTCCAGCCGGTCCCTGTAAATAAAACATAAAATATAAATATTATGCAAATGATATTTAAAGGGGCAAGATTGACCGGCGACCGCTGCGAGCACAAGTTGAATTTATGCTTAGCGTAATTTAACCGTCTCGCTTTGAAACTATTGTTCTACGCAGGCCTAATCTGTTATAAATTCATGTCAACAATGTACATTGTGTTATGAACAATAAACATGCACATGATCCGAAGTGCGTAGCGCCTGCCGGTCATTCTTGCTCCTTTAAGTATTTTCTATGACAGATTTGCTAATAAAATATATACAGTCTCACACGCGCTATAACAGCCATACTAGAGGCCAATTCAGTAACTTTACATTTTTTGTCAGCTATGTCTGACCGTAATCTGTGGCTTTCTTTATTTAGCAAATATGTTAGACGGAAGAGGGATAATCCTATCACAATCCTATAAAGTGAAAGTCTATATTGATATACTGCTACTATCTGTGGTGGTCAATTATGTAAACATTGTAGTTGGCTATTACAATATATAAATGTATAGGTTTACTGTATTTTGAATTATCAATCTTGTTTTTTTTTACATACGGTGAAACTTGCTTAAGTGCAATTCGGATAAGTGAAATTCCCACTTATCTGTAACCTAGCTTTGAGACCCTATAAACAATTTTCTGGTCACATCCTTCTTGAACAATTCCGGATAACTGCAAATTCGGATAAATGCAATGAAAACCATTGACAATTTTGATTTGCACTGAAGCGGTTTCTACTGTACATTACAATGAATGATGTAAAGTCGAACCTGCTATAACAGTCACCTCTACATAGCGGCCACCTGTCTATAGTGGTCACCCTCTCAGTGTCTAAAATAGTATTTTCTACTGATTCAACCCTGTATATAAAGGCCACCTGCATATAATGGTCATTTCATCTACCTCTCATAGCTAGCTGTTATATACAAGTTTCACTGTAGGAATAATCTCTGTGAACACTTACAAACAATAAGCTAAGTATTTAATAATGATTGTCATAACTTTAAAATAACAAATATACTTACCGATCTTCCTGGATAACCCTGTTGACAAACAAAAATAAAAAACAAATGAGTGAATGATATGATATGATTTAAGTATTTAAATCAAAAGTAAAATTTAAATTTTGGAAATTTCTTAAAAAAAATTATTTTCTATAAACTATCAACAATACCCTTTCTCCTCTTTCTCCCTGAATAAAAAATAAAAATTAACATTTCAATATTATTATAGGTGATAAAATTTACAAGGAAAATATATTGTGTTTAAATTGTATTCTTACTCTTCGGCCAGGATCACCCTAAAAGTAGAATAAAATAAATAAAATGAGTCAGTGAGATAAAACTCTAACAAAGCAGGAATGGTTGAAATTTGATTTGAAAAAAGTGCTTACCTTGAAACCACGTGGTCCCTGAAATTGAAATCAAAAAAATAATGGTTACATTTTCAAAAATTGAAGTTTTAGAATTGTTATCCTACATCAACACATCGCAAGCAATTAGCATATTTGATTCATTACTTACAGAAGGACCCCTTGAACCAGTTATTCCAGGACGTCCAACTTCACCGATCCGCCCCTAGATACAAAAGAAAGCTGATTATTAAAAGATACCAATCATTTATCCAATCATTGAGTTTAATTGTGGAATGCCCTTCATGATACAAAGTAATATTGCTTCTACCAGGGATTGAACCCAAGACCCTGCTAGCAAAGGTAAATATCCCTAACCATTACACAAATGCTGCACTTTCGCCAAGGTGTAGTAATGACAGGAGGAATAGAACTGTAAATTGCCAGAGCTTATTGCTGCATCTCGACAATCGAAATTAATCAATAATACAGTTTATAAATATTGATTTGGGGTCAAACAAAAGCTGGTATCCTGTAATCCCAGATGTTAGAAGTCTTATTCCAGTTTAGATCCCAGAAATTGTTATTTTCCGGATTATAGGCAAAACCCCAACAAAAGCTTCAGAAGGAAGAGTTGAAAATGTTCTATGACACCAGAAGAGTAGTAACCTTTTGTCAGACACACCTGAGACCATTAACAAGTATTTTAGGTCATTGCTTTGGGAAAACAACTACTCTATTAGAAATCAAATAGTGGTATAATGGCCTTTGTTAGGGTGTTACTGCCTGCATTATTTTTTGAAGGAATGATTCGAGGCCAACATTATTATTACCACATTAAAATAACTTACTTCCTCACCATTGTCGCCTTGTGGACCCATTGCTCCTGGCGGTCCAAGGTCACCCTAAAATATATAAAAATTATTTATAAGATTACCAATAAATGTATGTGTATACAGTGAAATCCGTCTATGGCAGCCAGGTATGAGACATAGACAACTTGACCACAATATGCAGATGGCTTTCACATACAGGGTTGATTCAACAGAATATACTATGTTAGACATACCAATGGTGACCATTATAACAGGTTTGACTGATAAGACTCAATGAGAAAACTATTGCCTTGTCAATGTTAATAAATAATGCTTTTCTATTTGATCAGACATGAGAATTCAAATTTAGAAAATAGTCTGAAATCTAGAATATCTAGATCACTTGTAATGGATTTCAATGGAAATATAATAGAATGCAATGGCAAGAGTTCAAAACAGTGAAAATAGTCTGAAATTCACTAAAAGTCTGAAAATCGTCATGACTGATTTGTGGGACATGTTATTTCAAACTTACAACGACACAGATTACAATTGAAAATTACGACAAATGTGTGTACCCGCCGACAAGGAATCGAACCCTAGTCTCCCGACAGAGTGGGGACACTTTGCCACTGAGCTAACTGTGCACAGTAATAATAAATAACAGAACAGGACCAATCATGCTACCTTCAATCCATGCTTTCCTGCTGAACCAACGGGACCTGCATCGCCTTTTGGGCCCTATAATGAATTGAAGAAAAGCAAAACATAAAAGTAAAGTGGTAAATAAGAATTAAAAAAATTAATTAAGATAATATTATTATTACACAATACAAATACATAAATGATTGATTGGATCTCTATATTAATAGTATTGTCTGTTTGTAAATAAATTATTTGTATATTTTTCTATAGTTGTATTCTGGACCTACACTCAATGCCAGAATATTTATATTTATTTGTTTGACAATAATCGCTGTATCTGGCTATAACTAGAGTTCACAAGAGTGTAATAAATATTTCCAACAAGTATAAAAATTCTTATGGCCAATTATGTACATCAAGTTAATGTGATTAGTTAAGTACATCAACTAATCTTATTGAAAACAATTTAGCTATATTGATTTGAGATGTTTATTCCACTATTTTGCAGGTTGGGTATACAAGTAATAATAACAATATAGTATATTATAATATATTTATTTTGTATTCATTATTATTGGGCATACAAGCAAAAAGGTCTGCTTGAAACCCAGACTAGATCATTGTATTACTTTTCAGCAACATCAAAGGCTGCATGGCCGTAAAACACACAGATGCGTACATCAAATAATTATGAAAATATGAAACAGTTTAGGGAATACAGTCAAACTTGGTCAATATCCCCTATGTTAATGACCCACCTTGCATTGTATCCACACATAACCTGATTTCTGTTTTCAATTCTCTATACAAACTCTCATATTTACACCTCACTTAATGTCCCACTTTGCATCCATATCAGAGGCAGGGTCCGACAAAAGGTTCAGCCTTCTGGAGTCCTAGAGGCATTTCAACATTTTCTTCTGAATTTTTTGTTGATGTTTGACCAATAAATCATTAAAAACATCAATTTTCTTCTGAATTTTCACTTTTGTCGGACCCTGATCATAGGGAGGGGATATTAAGTAAGTTTGATTGTATCAACAATTTATATTAATTAAAAAAATACCATTGGTCCAGCTTCACCCTTTCTTCCATTTTCTCCTTGTTCCCCAGGCTGACCCTAAAGAAGAAGAAGAAAAATGATAATTGTCAACTTTCCAAACAACGCAAATCAATATAACACAGCAACAGTCAAATCCCACGTGCAAAATCATCAAGGCTAGGATCCCATTAAACCAGATAGCTATCCAAGCATAGCGATATTAGTACCAACCAGACATTCAAATCACACTATACCAAAGCAGTAAGGTATGCAAGGAGTTTCTCCAGCCGAGAAATTTCTATTCTGCTAGGAATGTGGAGTGAAAATTGATCCAGTATGAATTATCGAATGTGAGGTGATTTGATCTGTGTATTCGTCTTTCAATCCGGTACAACTTTTAGTCTGATAGCAAAATACTTATCCGTTACAATTTTAATCTGGTATACTGGATTCCTCACCTTAACAGGCTAAAGAAAATGTTCCGATTTTGTCGGATTTATAACGAAAATGTTTGGAAAAGAGATTTGATTCTGATTACAGATGGTCCTGTGGTCAATTTTCAAAATATCTGATCCGATCAACACACTTAATATTCATATTTTTTGTAGTACAAACAATTATGCAGTATTTCCCCAATGTGGTTTTCATTTGACAGTTTTGTATTTATCTTCATGTGATGGAACCCTAACCCCAACCACGTGATCAAATGTCGAATCGCCTCGATCTAGTGTCCATCCTCCTGTAGGGAGTTGGTTTGAGAGAATTTGACCTTAGCGTTATTGTTTTTATTTAGATTATTCCTCATTGTATATTCAACAAAATAAACAATCGTTAAAGACTATAAGCCTTACAGCAATCCCTGTGATTCCAATAGGACCTTGTTGTCCTGGTGGACCAGCCACACCCTTGAAAAAGAAATGAACAGTTCAATCAATATTAAATATATCTATAGATGAAAAAGATCAAACAGATTGTTAAAGATAGAGTTAGGATATTTACATACTGGTTCACCATCTCCTCCAGGTAGACCATTTTCACCTTGTGGCCCTATAGCACCCTATAACAAACAATCAATCCAAACTCATTAATATTATCAATGGTTTAAAACATTTTGAAAGTTAGACTTGATTTATCCTCTGTTAGATGGAATGGAAATCAGGGATGTTAAAGTTACTTTTGAAAAGTAGATAGTTACAGTTACAGTTACTTGGACGAGAAAGTAACTAGTTTCTTTCAGACGTTACTCGGTTACAAGTTACTTTTAATTCGAAAGTTGCTAGTTACAGTTACTTTTCCCGTTACTTTTTCTAAATAAATCTAAAAATATCGAACAGAATCTATTATCGATGGTTTAAAATAGTTTGAAAGTTAAACTTGATTTATCCTCTGTTAGATGGAATGGAAATCAGGGATGTTAAAGTTACTTTTGAAAAGTAGTTAGTTACAGTTACCGTTACTTGGACGAGAAAGTAACTAGTTTCTTTCAGACGTTACTTTTCAGAAAAAGTAACGGTTACAAGTTACTTTTAATTCGAAAGTAGCTAGTTACAGTTACTTTTCCCGTTACTTTTTCTAAATAAATCTAAAAATATCCAACAGAATCTATTATCGATGGTTTAAAATAGTTTGAAAGTTAGACTTGATTTATCCTCTGTTAGATGGAATGGAAATACAATCCTTTAGGATATCTACAACAGGTAGAAATCCTATAAAAATTGTACACAGGAGTATGAAGATAGTCTATAGAATTCTTATAGGAATTGAATAGGGTTTCTATAGAATTCATATACGATTTAGATGACATGGTAAGTGAAAATTTCTTTCCTATGCTTGCCTGTAAATTTTTTTATATTCACAAATTTTTAATCAAATAAATATCAATCTCTCCTATAAAAGCAGTATATGATCTATATGGAACTTCTATAAGATTCCCTATAGGATTCTTTTAGGTTTCCTGAAGAGATTCTACAGGAAAATGTCGAAAATGTCCATAGAAATCCTGAAGGAATCATATAGGAATCATATAGGAATTTCATAAAAATTCATAGAGCAATTCTATAGGAAATTTTTGTAAGCGTTAATCCAAATGAAATTTTCGTACGGCAATTTAGATTAATTTACAATTGAAATAATTTTTACAATTAGATTAACCGATGTAGATTAAACTTTCACTCTAGCTGAAAGGGTTTTGAAAAAAAATGTTTTATGACTTTCACACTCTATATCCATTCTATACAATAAATATTGGCATGATCAAAACATGCCACAATATTAGACAAATTGTATCAGAAGATAAAGGCAAGAAGCATTTACGAGAGCTTCACAATCCTGACATCAAAACAATGAAAAAGTGTGAAATTTCATGGCATTTTCACGTCCAAATTTTGTGAATATGGATGTTTTCATACGGTAGTTTTCAAACTTGACATGGCTTAAAAAATTTATCTTCATCACGTTTTTTACATTTTCATGAGTGTTTCAAGACAGTTTCATAGTATTTTCTAGGTATTCATATTAGTACTGTAATAATGTTTGACTAAACTAGAAATATTAAAGAATGTGAAGAGAAAACATCACAAATATCCTGAAACGACCAAATTGTCCTACAAAATCAAATTTGTGTCATCATAAATAAATTCAATATATTATTCAATAAATCACATGGAAGAGTGAATCAACGTCAAACAAATGATTAACAATGAATCTTACCTGTGGTCCTGATGAGCCAGTGACACCTCTGGGTCCAGGGTCTCCTCTTTGACCCTACATAAACAGAATCAAATAAGTTTGTAAACAAAATATATCTGTAAGATGAAATATATGTAGTAGTAGTAGTATAGACAGTCACATTATAGGAATGTGCCGTCCCTCTTACGCCTTACATATTTGCTATACAAAGAACGCCACAAATCACGGCCAGGCATAGTTGACAAAGAAACTTGTAAATAACACAATTCACAATACAAAACATTAGGAAAAGATACTACTCTCCCATAGCCCCGTCGATATATGTCACTTGCTGTGATTGAAATGTTCAATCTCAAAAACATAATTCAAATAATTTAATGTGCGGGATGAATAATTAATAGAGCCGGTTAGGATAAATTCTCATTTATTGTAGGTGCACTGTAACAATTAAAAATGTTCCAAATATTAAATACACGTCAAGTGTTAAAGACATTTGTAATAGGCCTATAATAATCTATTCTATCATAGCACCAGGCCTTCTATAATATAATCTAACAGCATAAATTTAGCATTGTTTATAATAACTAAAGATAAGGGCAATCAAAACTACAAATATAAAATTTTCAAATGCTCAAATGTGTAATCTAACTAAAGCATTTAAAATAAGAAACAGCAACTCACCCTTTTTCCTGGGTCACCAGTTGACCCTAAGCCTCCTTTGATTCCCTTCTCCCCCTTAGAAAATAAGACAATGTTACAAGAAACAACATAATTAATAAATCCAGAACCGTTATTGCCGGAGTTTACTGTAGATTGCTCTGCATGGTATAATCTATGCTAAGATGCTAGAAATTTTTGCGTGTATTTTCAGCAATAGAATAGATTAAGCAATATTGTTCAATTCCTTTCGAATGCAATGTGGACGGTATTGCATTCTGAAAGAGTTCGTATTGCTCTTATGTACATAGTAGAGAGAGTAGCACTCATTTCTCAGTGGAATTATGATAAATGTGTTCATTCATATACGGTAAATACATGGTTTGTATTATAGAGATGACACGGGTGCTATAAAACGCACACCTAAAATGATCAAGGCGTGCTATCGCACACCATCAGATAATTGTTGTCATGTCAACATGCGTCATGATTATCAGTTGTCATGGCAACACAAATTTATTCTTTTTAATATCAACATTTGCTGGTAAATCCATAAATGGAGTGAAGTATGTCTCTCCAATCAAAACATTGTCCAGCAAGTTGAATTAGAATCATTATAGTAGTAGATTGAAGTTCATTGAATAATAAATAATAGCAAAATAAAACGGGAAATTAACAGTGTTGTAAATACTCGTTACTAAAGTAACGCGTTACTCGTTACTCGTTACTTTTGGAGTAATTTTAGGAGTAATTAGTTACTTTTTTGAGAAAAGTAATAAGTAATCTAATTGATTACTTTTTGAAGTAACGAGTATTATTTGAGAGAAAGTAATTGACGTTACTTTTCAAATTACTTTTATGATTAAAAAATATTTGCTTTGTTGTCTTGTGATAATTTTCAAAGGCGCTGCTGTCACAAAGTTCCGCTTTTTATTGTTCTGTCTGCATGTAATCTCACATTATTTGCAGCTTTCACGAGAGCTATTCAAACCAGGTGAATTGTGTGATATATTACCAATAAACCCTATCCCATAACCTATTCTTCTCTGTTCTGACATTGTTCTGTTGATGAATAGATTCCATAGTTTTTCACTTTTTATTTGAGTGAGTTTCGAATATTGAAAAGATGATGTAAAATTTATGGCTATATGAATAGATTGATAAGACAAAAATAAACCATTTTGATAAATCAAATGAAACCATTTATTTGTCAACTTTATTAAAAAGTTTTCAACGTCAATTTATGTTCTGCTGAAGTCACCAGTATTAAATTAATATTATCAAATCGATCGTTCCCCTTCGTAAAAAAACAAGATGGCCGCCATGATTGTCAAAACGAGACATGTCTTTATCGAAAGGGAGGCAATATCTTTTGTTTCACAAGTTAAAGTAATCATGAAGTAATTAGTAATTGTAATCAATTACTTTTTAGGCTGAAGTAATTAGTAATGTAATTAGTTACTTTTGAGGAAAAGTAATTTGTAATGTAATTTATTACTTTTTAAAAGTAATTCTCACATCACTGGAAATTAAAATGAGATTAAAATATGTCATCAGAATCATCACTGAACTTAATTGCGAAAAAATCAAAATAAAAAAAAATAAAATAATTTTTTTTTTTTTTTTTTTCGCGTCAGAGTGTCCAGGCGTGCGTGGAGGCGTGCGCGTGCGATCGCACGCCTTATAATACAATCCATGGGTAAATATGCAATTTACCTTTACTCCCTTATGCAGGAAAGAAATTTTATTTTTCAAATACTATATCAAGCAAATAGAAATCATGAATAAATTGAATTGAATAAGAAATATTACTTCTATAATCTATGGTCAGACTTTCAGCATACACGCTAATGAAGCTGATTGTAAATAGCTGTCTCACTCAAATGAATGGCAAGGATTGGACAGCAAAGCTAGTAACTTTGTCAAGCTTTCATTTTATGTTTCGATTGGTTCGAACACCTCATCCTCTCTTTATAAATTGGTGCAATCTCAGAACAACAAAACTCCAGCACGTCACTCAAAGTTGCATCTGATTGGCCTTTTGTGATATTAGAATTAAAGAGACAAACAGAGAGACAACAATAATTAGAAATGAAGGGATTTTTCTCTAGCCTCTGTGCCATGTCTTTCAATTTCATGTAGCAGAGCATTAGGTAGAGCCTATTGTCTGATAAAATTTGAGGAGGAGTCCTGTTTTGAGCCAAAGGTGTGAATTGACAAGTATAAATGAATATAGTTCAGGTTCTTGCAATTCTACTACCATGACGTATTATGCAGAAAAGGGCCGTGGAGTAAATCCAAAAGAAAATTGATATTTTGATGATTTTAGGAAGTCAAACCTCAACAAAAATCCAGAAGTAAAAAGTAGATATAACTACTTCGTAGAGAATCAGACAGTTATGTTTGCTACTTGAAGTTTCTCTCCGAGGCGATCATCAGGCAATCTATTCAATGATAAAAAACACTATACCTTCTAGATACATACAAAATAGGGTGCTATTGTTAATTTTATGGATATAGGTTATTCTATTGTTCTTTATTCGCCTCGGCGTGAAACTTCAAGTAGCAAACATGACTGTCTGATTCTCTGACTATCATTATTTAAGCTCTGCTATATTTTGCATTGAGCCCTATGTTCAATCAGTAAGACAACGTTTTACAAATATCTCTATTTTATCTAGATCTCGATCTGCTTATTTTCATGTTTTTGGGGGGTGCGCAACACGAGTGATATTACCAAGGTTACACTGTATGAAACATACCTTGACACCATGTCTTCCACGTCGGCCGATTGGTCCTTTTGGGCCAACATCACCCTAAAACAATCAAACATTTAAAACAATTAAAACATGACATTTGAAGAAATGATGCCACTAGTGAGGTTACCTATTTAATCTTCAAGGCAAAATTAAGATCAGGATAATTGGTCTTTATAGGCAGGTGACATTTATAAACAGGGTAGACTGAATGGGATATATTGTGATTTTAGATTCATAAAAGAGACCATTATCGACATGTGGTTGCTGTATATAGGTGAACACTAAGTCAGGTTTGACTGTACACTACTAACCTTTTGTCCTGCAAAGCCAAGCTCTCCATCAATGCCTGGTATTCCATTTTCACCCTGCAAGAGATCAAGAAACCGATAAATTGTTATGATAAACGAATCATAAGAAATAAATAAACAATAGAATTGAGTCACTTTAATGATTGAATTATGAGCAGAGAAAAGCAGGAAAGGGCAAAGAGACCCTGTTTAGATTTATACAATGTTAATTTTGCTACTGAGAAACATTTTTTGAGTTCCTGAACTGTATTCGGAACTGTTCATTAACTTTACAAACTGTTCATGTATCATTATGAGATTTTAAATTACTGAAAATATACTGAAAATATACTGAAAAAGTACTGAAATTTCAGTAAATATTCAATACTTTTTCAGCACTTAAAAAAAATACTGAAAATAAATCAGTATTCTTTCAGTACTTTAAAATCTCCTTGGTTACATATATGAACACCTTGAATGAATAAATGTATAAGCAGTTCATCAGCTGCTTTCAAAGGTGTAGTCCAGACAAACACTTACCGCTTTTCCTGGCTTACCAATTGCTCCTGTTGGCCCAATGCGACCTTGAAACCCCTAGATATGAAATTCAATATCAGATAAACAATGACAATACTAACAAATATTTCATCAAATTCCTTTCAAAGATATATATTATATACGTACATGAAAGTAATAAAAGGTTAAGGGAAAAAAGATAAGACATCTTTCCATTTTCAAGAGCAAATTATCAAACATAGATTTAACAAAATTTTGTAGATATACACCTTGAAATATTAATTAGCTTATTCTTGAAAATTTCGTTTATATACATATGTATGTATAGACTGTAGAAAAGCGGTAAAATTAATTTTTAAAGTTTTATCCTATATCTTCCTGACATGGTAATTTTATTGTTATGCACATATATCTTATCTTATCTAATTTAATAACTACAGTGAAACCTGTATATAACGACCAGCTACGAGAGGTAGATAAATTGACCACTATACACAGGTAGCCTTTATATACAGGTTTCATTCAATAGAAAACATTATTTTAGACATTGCAAGAGTGACCATTATAGAAAGGTGGCCGCTGTATAGAGGTGACCGTTAAAACAGGTTTGGCTGTACGTTTGTTTAAATGAAAAAAATTAAACAAAACAAACCTGATTTCCTTTACTGCCTGGTTGTCCAGAGATACCAACATTCCCTTTTTGCCCCTAGAAAATGATGTAATCAAGATAATATTAACCGTCACAAATTGGCAAATTCAAGCAACATGAGAAAATATCATATCCTGAAGGCATAGCAGACATATAGAACATCATTAGCCTTTCCCATTAAGCTATATGCTAGAAAGTCATAGATATATTTCTGTAGTCAGTGTTTTAGTAAGTTTGATCAAAAGCAAGAAATTATTAAAAAGAAATTGTATAAACTCTTTAAAGATAGCTTGACGCCATATGAACCCCTGATTATTGCATCTTTCGAAGACGTAAAAATTTATGAAAACAATGAGATCAGAGAAATCAGCATTGGGGTGACAAAGGTCCCGCTTACCAACTATGAAATCTCGGCACATCAGAGTAAGCGGGATTTTGAGCCAGTCAACAGCCATCTGAGAGATTGGCTTCTATGTACAGGTAACTCCTCTATACACAGGTTCGGTTAAATAGTATTAATAGATAATACTAAAGTGCACTATTAAACATTAATACTGGATAGGATAATCATTGATTCCTTTTGTAACCAAAACACTCAAGCAGTCAGCAGAGAATAATATAGCGGTCGGCCATTGGCAAACAGCCAATCAATTGTGTCAATCTACTGGTTGTTTTTCTTTTCAAATAAATTTTTATTATTTTTTTTATTTATATACCCGATAATATTTCTTGGCGATAAAAATATATCTCTTCAAAAAATGTATCATATAACATATAACCTTGTACTGCTTCTCTAAATTATTATGCTATATATATAATATAATCTATGTTATAAGAAAAATTCTAAAATTATATTGTTCTCTGCACGTCCTAAATATACATCCCTCCCGCCAGTTCCATATCGCATAGATACAAAGTTTCAGGTAAATAGAGATACTTCTGCATGTTAGATTATTGTATCTCCAATATTACCTGATCTCCTGGTGGTCCAGCTATCCCTTGATCTCCTTTGGTACCTAGTTCACCCTGAAAGATCATATGAAAATTGCAATTCAGAACAGTAAGATGATGCAAAATGAATAACATATTTTATTTTCATCAAGTATACTGATAACAGTCATTTGAGAGATTGGCCTCTATATACAGCTGAATCCTTTATAGGCCTACACAGGGTCGATTCAGTAGAACATTAAAGGGTTACTGCACAGCAGCCGTGTTTGGGTTCTCTGATACCAACACGCAGGATGTTGGGAGACACGAGAAAGCATCAGAATAGCCACCATATCCAAACACAGGAGTAAGCCAATCAAATCACTAGAACAGCATTCGAAATTCTCTTGAGTTTTACAATAATATATACTACTAAAGTGACCATTATGGACAGGTGGCCACATATTAAGGTACCGAGAAACCTGTATATAACGGCCAGCTACGAAAGGTGGATAAATTGAACACTTTATACAGGTGGCCTTTATATACAGGCTTGATTCAATAGAAAATACTATTTTAGACATTGCAAGAGTGACCACTATAGACAGGTGGCCATTGTACAGAGGTGACCGTTATAACAGGTTTGACTGTAACAGAAACTGATATAATGCAGACCATTCCTAATATTCAATTTTGGTGGTTGTGAAGTAATTAATCAGGATATATACACACGATCCATAAGTTCCACCGGGACTATTATCCCAAGTATTGTGTCACAGCAACGACAATGATCATCCTGGTTTCCTGACGTAGGCATATTTTACAAACAATAAACAAATAAACAAACAATTGTACAGAAAATATTTATCCCTTTAGCTTTTAAGACTGTAGTGTTACTACCATCCCTCGATAAGTACGTCGAAACAAATTCAAAATAAAGTTAAATTCTTCTTCAGGTTTTCAAAGTATTGAAATATCTTTATAATACATTTAATCAATACTGTATGTTTAATGAAATAAGTTTGCCATATTCAAATTATTGTTTTCTTGCATAATTTATTCGACGAAAATAAAACAATTATCAAAAACGATATGACATTGAGAATTCATCAGACCTCGCGGTTAACACAACACCTAGTCTGATAATTCTCAATGTCACATAAATGTAAAATATGTATAAACCTGCAATCCTCTTGCTCCATCAGCTCCACGTAGACCTGCCTCTCCACGATCACCCTGACAATTAAACAAAACAAACCTTCAGATTTTTCATTCCGATAATTCATATCAGTAGAAAAATCAATAGACGTGACCTAAACAAATAGTTGCTACGACATCTCCTGCATTGGTTCATTCAGAAAATTATCTTTCCAATGAGATATATCTTGAACCATGCCTAACATTCAGTAGACACAGGAACTTAGGAGACGCTTTAATCAACACTTGTGATGGACCTTGATACACTCTCGTAGAAATTGTTATCAGATGGCCTTTAACAATGATCAATACAACGATCATTTAGCGATTGGATCAGTCTCTTGATGGGAATTGGTACTAGTGCCAATGCAGCCACCCACTCTACCCGAGCAGGCAATTTGTAAGTTTGACTGCACATTCCTTAAAGGGGCATTATTGACCGGTGATAATTATTTTGAAAAAAATACATTTCAAACACCAGTTGTGACATCACCAACTCTGTTTTGAGTTTTCATAGCCATAAAATCCGGTAACTGGAATATATCACGAGGAGTGTTTCGATGCAGAAAAACTACAAAGAAGTGTTTTGTGATTTGCTAATACCGTTTACCAAAGATGTAATATGGAATAAAGCATTTTGTTGAAAGAAAGCATACTGTAGATAATTGTGCGCATTTGGAACTGTTTTTTTGTTTCCAAATTTATGAATGTGATATTTCTTGCAAAGAAGAAACATTTCGAATCTAGCTTCATTTTACAACATCAAATCAACGGCTTATATTTCTGTATTTCAATTACACTGACATTACTGAAACTCGATCGAAACAAAATAAACATCATAGGTGATTTTTGGGTGTTTGGATATTATGGTTTGCTACAAAATTGATTCCAACTGAATTTAATTACTGACGGCTGCCCAGTCATTTGTTTGTCTGCGTTTCGAATCACAATGTTTTTGGTAAGAAATATTCTGATAAAATTTCAGACTTGTTCGCTTGGAATGATGATTTTGAGGACATATATATATATCTGTCGTATTTGAAACCCTGATTATCATCATCTTTATATTCAATTCGATTGCTTTGCTGTGTATTTCAAAAAAAAAGTTACAATATTGGAAGATTCGTTTCAGAGTTCACGGCTCAAATATCATCAACTGACTGAAATAACATGACGTAAATAAAAAAGCTATGAGATCAAATTTTCAAAACATTCCATACAAAGGCTGCCAGTCTTGTTTGACCCTTTAAAAATGTCTGATATTTAGATAAACCATGTCTTTTAAACATGTCAACATATGCAAGTGTATTGATTACATGTTGCAATGATCACCTTTTCTCCGTTCTTACCAGCAGCGCCGGCACTACCTCGTTTTCCTACATCACCCTGAAATTAAAAAATATCATTACATAAATCCAATCAAATATAAACAGACAGGAAAGTATAAATGGGGAAAATAAACTGAAATCATACTGAAATTAAGATTGAATTTCATAGAGAAATAGAAAAAGACTAAAATCCGCCACCAAAAGACTGAATAAATTCATGTCTGAATAAGACAATTTAATTTTGTTTTAATTAAAGTAATGTTACAGATTGATAGATATAGTCAAACTTCAGGATGTCTGACCTGCTATGAGGCAGATCAAAGGAAGATTTGAGGGATACTCAATATTATTTTCCAAAAGTCCATTATTTTTGAAATCATAACCCTAGCAAATACTTTGATTAAATTACAGTGGTCTTGTTTGAAAACATAGTTCAATTGCATGGAAATTCTGAATTACTCTTGATCACAGTGACATGACTTTTCGAAAAACAGTCCAGGAGTTCATGAACAGTTCGTGATTGCTAAATGGCACTAAATGTTGATGATTCGTTCATGAAATGTCCATGAACTGTCCTTGAAGGTCATAAAACTGTTCATTAACTGTTCATGAATTCCTGAACTGTTTTTCATCAAAATCATCATCTCATTTTTCACTTAATGCAACATGTAACAAACTTGTATCATGAGCCTCTATCAAGTCATTTGTCTGCTTTTTGAGACAGTTTAGAAAGATCCAAGGATTTAATACAAAAAGGTACATAAACTTTCACTAATCATATATTATTTATTTCTATTAATCAACGTAGTCTGATAAAACATTTTCGAATTCTACTCCTGAATCTGATTGGTCAAAGACTTTTTCATCAGACTCAACAAGATGTGCAACAGCAAACGTTTCTAAAGAATGCTCGGTACAGTGAAGTAGAGCTATGTATAAATGAAACAAAGATTAGCTAAGTTTTACTGAAATTCAATATCTAAATAAATGGAAGGGTTTTGATTAAATTCACCCCTACCTTATCACCTGAAATTCCTTTGATTCCTGTTTGACCTTTCTTTCCTTCCGGGCCCTAATAGTAAAAATGGTAAAATGCATCATCATAGGTTTTGAATTGCTTCATGTATGATCCTGGATGATTTTCAATGAATATAGTAGGTCGTTTCAATATCCTAAAATACCTAGCCTGCAGACAGACACAGATGTCACCTAGACAATTCGAACAAGTTTGTCGATATTATTGCTTTCTAATGCACACCCTTTGTTCATACGAACAATACCTTGTGATCAGATCCGCAGACTTTACTGTTTTGCTTAGAAACATTTTGAGTCTACACGCAGGCTAACAATAGCCTATTTTTGAAATAACACGTTACTCTAAAAGCCAAACAGCAATCGTAAAATGTTGTATATTTTATTTTTAAGAATATCTTAGTGACATAAAAACATTGAACAGATGTACATAGATGTGGAGACAGCAAGTCATTTGATTAAATAACTACTAAATATAAATATTTAACTTACAGTTGGTCCCAATTCGCCTGGGTCCCCTCTTGAACCAGCAGGACCTTGTGGGCCCTAAATAACTACTAAATATTAATATTTAACTTACAGTTGGTCCCAATTCGCCTGGGTCCCCTCTTGAACCAGCAGGACCTTGTGGGCCCTAAATAACTACTAAATATTAATATTTAACTTACAGTTGGTCCCAATTCGCCTGGGTCACCTCTTGAACCAGCAGGACCTTGTGGGCCCTAAATAACTACTAAATATAAATATTTAACTTACAGTTGGTCCCAATTCGCCTGGGTCCCCTCTTGAACCAGCAGGACCTTGTGGGCCCTAAATAACTACTAAATATTAATATTTAACTTACAGTTGGTCCCAATTCGCCTGGGTCCCCTCTTGAACCAGCAGGACCTTGTGGGCCCTAAATAACTACTAAATATTAATATTTAACTTACAGTTGGTCCCAATTCGCCTGGGTCACCTCTTGAACCAGCAGGACCTTGTGGGCCCTAAATAACTACTAAATATTAATATTTAACTTACAGTTGGTCCCAATTCGCCTGGGTCCCCTCTTGAACCAGCAGGACCTTGTGGGCCCTAAATAACTACTAAATATTAATATTTAACTTACAGTTGGTCCCAATTCGCCTGGGTCACCTCTTGAACCAGCAGGACCTTGTGGGCCCTAAAACCAGATAATCAGAATAAGAAGAAGAGAAAACATGAATATATTTACTACACAGTAATATGGGTCACCCTTGCAATAACTAAATTAGTATTTTCATTGAATCAACCCTTTTCATGACATTTTCAATTTATTTTCACATTTTAATATTGTGAATATAGATGTTATTATTAATATTGTGAATATCTTAAAATTTACCCGTTTCATTTTTTTTACATTTCGTGGTTTTGGTGTTGGTAGTTGTTACCTCTGTGGGTAACAGGAAATGTTGTCACGTGACAACGCCCTTTTTCTGTAATTAGGGTTTAGTTTTCTGTAATATTTGTTGTTGTATTGTGATCTCCGTTGAGATAGGAGTATTGAAAGTAGAAATAATTTAACTTGCAACCAAGTGTTTAAACTGTTGTTCAGTGTTATTTGTGAAGATAAACCAAGGTATTTATTCATTTTATTGTTAATTGTTATTAATTGTTATTTACTGATTATGAATATTTAATGTTATACTAATTGTTATTGTTATCTTATTTTAGAAAACCGTTCATTATTATATTATTCATTTGTTGACGAATAGAGATTTGAAAATATCACTGCTGTTTTATTGCTTCAACTCTATTAACTTGAATAAGAGCGCGTGTTTCTGTTTCAAAATATACTGGTACAACATAGTTTTCTTGTTCTTCTCGTGGTTTATTGATGGATTCCAAGAATACGTGTGTCCTTGGATCGTCGTTGTAGTTTGTCCTTTGTCCTTTGGCCTGGCATGGTATTAACAAGGAAAGCTACCACAGAGATGGATGTTGACGTTTTGATAGAAGAGTGTAAAAGTTATATCGAAGAGTTAAAGAAGGCGTACGCCGAAGTCGATGCATGGTCAGATGATGTGTCCGAGGTAAGCGTATTAAATGCAATAAAAGAAATCGACAACATATGGAAACGGTATGTCGATTGTAATAACTCGTTTATATTAATTAATACTTTAACCGATTCGCAAAAGGACAATCTTTGCAAAGAATATTTATTTCAATGCGATAGAAAAAATAGTTATGATAATAAGTTAAGTGTTTTTCACAGTAAATATAGCGTGTCGGTGCTGGCGGCAGCTCGTGATAATATTAACAATAGACAGGAAATGGACAACATCTCGATTGCCTCTTCAACAAAATCACGGTCTAGTAAATCGTCTAAATCTAGCAATATTTCACACCGATCGAGTATAAGACGGGCTGAACAAAGGATTGTAACAGCAAAATTGGAACTAGACGCAAAAATTGCTGAGCAAAATGCAAACATCGCCATCGCCAATGCTAAATTAGTAGCAAGTAAAACGATCTCAGAAGCTCACAATATGCTAGATGATTTGCATGAAGAATTCCCTGTTGGTGACAATTTATCAGCACGTGCCGGCTCTGTCGTTTCTATCAGTTCCGGACGTAATCATAGTAATTCAACAAACAATAGGAATATATTAACAGACAATGAAATAGATAATAGTCTTTCGAACAAAAGCAAACAAGCAGTTAGAAGTTCCAATGAGAATATAAGCACAAGTTCGTCTTCTTCTATTGAAATAACAGCTCTTCATGAAGCTCTTTGTGCTGTTCAAAGGTTGAGTGCAACCAATGAATCACCGACGCCAGAAATAGTTAAATTCACCGGTAATCCTGTTGATTATCCGAGATTTATCAATAGATTCACCGATCTAATTGACTCTAAGCCACTTGATGAGAATCAGAAATTTTCTCGCCTATTACAATTTTTAAGTGGACCTGCTCTAAAGGCAGTGGAGGGTTTTGAAACCACAGGCCCAGGAAAAAAATAATAATAATAATAATAATAATAATAATAATAATAATAATAATAATAATAATAATAATAATAATAATAATAATAATAATAATAATAATAATAATAATAATAATAATAATAATAATAATAATAATAATAATAATAATAATAATAATAATAATAATAAATAGAAAATATAAAAGTACAAAAATAAATATAAATTGATTATAAAAATGTTAAAGTTTAGAAGCTAGTTATATAAGTGTGTATTATTAAATAGATTTAAAGATTTAGAAATGTTAAGGTAATTTTATTTGTATTATTGTTCATTTATTGTTCAATTTAATTATCTTTGTATTAGACATTGTATTTAGATTTAGTTATGAGAACCCGAGTGTTCTCATGGGGGTCGGTATGTTACCTCTGTGGGTAACAGGAAATGTTGTCATGTGACAACGCCCTTTTTCTGTAATTAGGGTTTAGTTTTCTGTAATATTTGTTGTTGTATTGTGATCTCCGTTGAGATAGGAGTATTGAAAGTAGAAATAATTTAACTTGCAACCAAGTGTTTAAACTGTTGTTCAGTGTTATTTGTGAAGATAAACCAAGGTATTTATTCATTTTATTGTTAATTGTTATTAATTGTTATTTACTGATTATGAATATTTAATGTTATACTAATTGTTATTGTTATCTTATTTTAGAAAACCGTTCATTATTATATTATTCATTTGTTGACGAATAGAGATTTGAAAATATCACTGCTGTTTTATTGCTTCAACTCTATTAACTTGAATAAGAGCGCGTGTTTCTGTTTCAAAATATACTGGTACAACAGTAGTTCCTGTATATAAAGGCCACCTGCATATAGCGGTCAATTTCTCTATATCCCATAGCTGGTTGTTATATACACTTTTCAATGCACTTCATTTGTGATATCTATCATTGTATGAATGGTACAACATACATTATATGACACTGATCTTAGTTGAACAATATGTCGTTGAGACCTTGATCATCTTGAGAATATCATTGGCAACTGAAGGAGGAGAATTTTCTTTGAGAATGACTGTGATTCTCGCCATTGTTTGTGTAGCGAATGTGTAGGAACATTCAAATAATGTGACTTTCTATATTACTACTAGGCCTTCATCAGAGCAAATAACGCTTGGCTTTCAAGAAACTCTAATGTATTCATTACAATGAGTGCAAAAACTAAGATTACTACTACTACCCCTGCGAAAAACAGTTCAGGAGTTCATCAACAGTTCATGAACATTAAATGGACTCGAAATTTTCAAGAACTGTCTATGAAGGTTTGTGAGCTTATCATGAACAGTTCTTGAACAGTTCCTGAACAGTTTATGAAAATTGGGGCAATTTAACGTTCATGAACAGTTCATGAACGCCTGAACTGCAAGGGATAGACCTTGATCAGGGAGACATAAGCTTAGCTTTCAATAAATCCTAATGTATCCATTAGAATGAATGCATCAGAACTAATATCTAACTTAAAGACATCAGAAATTAGAAATCCGAAAATAATTTAAACTAAACTAATCTTCAATGTCCCTGGATCTTTGCAGGATCTTTGGTGGAGATAAGATCAAAATGATGCATGCATGAAAGCTTTGAATGTTACTTACCGGTTTTCCTAAAGTCCCTGATTGACCGAAAGGACCAGGCAATCCCGGAGGTCCCTAAATAGATCAATATAAAGCCATAAACATACAAATTAATATTGTGAACTTCGGGCAAATGTACAGAAACAGAAGTGTTAGAATGACCAGAAGTCTATAGGGGAAGAGCACCTAGAAAGACACCAGACAATACAAAAAGTATTTCCATATAATGAAGAAAATTATTATTCCTGGCGTCAAGGTTACATCTTCGGCATATATAAATACTAATCAGGACAACAAATTTCCAATTCCAATACATTCAAACCTGTTATAACGGTCACCTCTATACAGCGACCACCTGTCTATAGTGGTCACTCTTGCAATGTCTAAAATAGTATTTTCATTTGAATCGAACCTGTATATAAAGGTCACCTGTCTACAGTGGTCAAATTATCTACCTCTCGTAGCTGGCTGTTATATACAGTCAAGTTTTTCATCGATTGTTGATTATCTATAAAAGAATCCTTCTTCCAGGATCTAACCGTAGCCATTATAAATTCAAAAAGTACAGAAAAAGTGGTAATAAAGTACTGACGTTTTGAGTACGTTTTCAGCGCTTTTTCAACAATTTTCAAAATTCATAGTGTCATCATCATCATCATCATCATCATCATCATCATCATTTATTCAGAAACCTAATAAGTTTTACAATAACTTTTTTCACAGAGATGTGATGAGATACCATCAACTTCGATGTGTGATCTTGACTTACTCTTCCGGCCCTAACTAGATCCTTGGAGCTTCATGGTATGCGCAGATGGAGGTGAGAGTGTGCAATTACACGCCTCAGAATACAAACTATATATTTGTATCAAATCAAAGTTACCAACCTGGAGACCAGCAGTGCCAGGCTCACCTAGGCCACCCCTCAATCCTCTTGGGCCCTACATAAATAAACAAGTATATCATCATTTCGATTGCATCTACTTGCATCTATAGTTATCAAATATAACACTGGCCTGAGTTCTTTATAGAAAAATCATCTGTTACGTTAATCATAGTGTTTGATTGATTGATTATTTGTTTGTTTTTATGCATACGACAACATTCCACTTTGGATCTGAGAAATTGCCAAATTGATATCACAAAAATGGATAGTTTTGTCAAGCCTTTTGATTCATTAAGGTTGCTATCATTGTTATTGCAACTACAGAAAGATCAACTTACCGGATATCCTGTTTCTCCTTCAGGACCAGACGGACCTTGATCTCCGTCACTTCCCTAAAACAATAACAAGAAATAGGAATAATATGTTTATGCATTTCATAGTAAAATGTAACCCACAGTAGTGCAGCTCTGATAAGTGAAGTTCCTGTTTATCCTAAGAAATGGGGAATACTAAGGTAACGATCAGGATCCCATCTGGAAGTTAAATATGAGGAAAAAGTAAGTTCAATTGATAAACTAAAGCTGAATATTAAGTAACAAACTATATTCACCAAAAACAGTACCATTTCAAGAAAGAACAATATATTATCACATATATTGATAAAATAACATAATAGATCATGTAACATATCAACTAATGGTTTGGAAGAGGGGTCTCGATACACTACTGGAACCAAAACCATGAAAAAGAGTAAAATTTCATGGCATTTTCATGGAATTTTCACATTTTAATATTGTGATAATGGATTTTTTTCATGCTTTCATTTTATTTCAAGTTTTCATTGCTTAACAATTCATGATTCCACTTTCCTTACAGTTCCATGGTATTTTCACAACACTTTCTTGGCATATTCAAGGTTTTGGTGTTGGTAATGATAGTTGGCATAAAATGTGTAAAATCCATTTAAAGTACAACTTTGAAAGGCAATTTTCTTAATTTCTGATTTGTAACTTTGAATAATCTGTTCCTAATTAATAGTAATTTATTAAATAATGTTTCTATGATGGAACACAGCTAAGGAAGATAAAATTGCTAGGATAGAAATAAAAATACCTGTGTGCCTTGTTTACCGTCTTTTCCGCTAGCCCCAGGCAATCCAGTGTTACCCTAAATGTATCAAATATTTTTGAACAGTCAAACTTTGTGTAATGAACACAGAACCGATCAAATGGTTTGATGATGAAAACTGAAGCAAACAAGAATTTGTTTTAATATAGCAGATAAAAAGGGTACAATAAAAAATTGATCAATTGGCAAATGAAAGTTAACATTTATGATGAAGGCATGGTACGGTAAAAGTAGAGGTCCTAGGATCCTACATCCCAGATGAGTAGAGCAAATTCCGAAGAAAACTGATATATTTCTGATTTATAGGCCAGACTACAACAAAATCATGTTGACATGTTTCAGGATCCCATAAGACCGGAAAAAGAGATATGTACTGGCCGATAACACCTATATATGTAGAAAACCAGTTTCAATATGTAGGAAAATAGTTTTGATTTGTAGTAAATTAGAGCTTGAATAAACAGCTATTCTTTATATACAAGATCGATTGGATATAATGATGCGATTGAAAAAGTGGCAACTAATATGGACAGGTGACTGATATATAGAGGTGGTCACTATAACAGGTTTGGATGTACCTTGTTTCCTTTGTCACCGACTTCACCAGGTGAGCCTGCGACACCTCTCACGCCCTACAAGAAAAGAAAATCAGAAGATGAGTATAAACAAAATAAACTATATCATCTTAACAATTGCAAAATGAGTAACGTCAGTACCTGTAAACCTTGTTTGCCTCTTGGGCCAGGCATTCCATTGTTACCTTTAATTCCCTATATCAACAGCAAGAACATAATTTATATCATTAACAGTTTATTGCAATGCAATTTAATTAAATTAAAATCATTTGAAAGATTGATCCAACATTGATCAACTCAAAGCATTGATATTGCCTCCATAACAAGGCAACACAATAATCACGGGTTTGTATTTGTCTGTAAATATGTTTATGTCCCCTAATAAACAAGCAGTTGTGCTTACGGGGGAGACTATCAGCTATCACGTTAACTGAAAACGGAATATTATTGTTATACTTTAATAACGTATTTTAACTATATTCTTTCAAACTTCCATTGTTTCCGATAATAAAAGGACTGTAATTTATATTTCCATGTATCTATTTTCAACGAATATATATTTAATTTTCAACTATTAACGATAACATATACGATGGGTCAACAACCACACCTAGCATGAGCTTCACTCGGCGACATGCTTTCTGCAACTATCCAAAATCTCAAATTTCAGCTTTTCAAACAATAGGATTAAAAATGTAATGGCACGAACTGTCAATGCCAGCAAACTGCGTTGACAGCTACGTTGTATAAATCTAAACTAAAATATTAACATGCATAATTATGGCAATAAATACAAAGAAAACATATATAAATTAAGATGTATAATAGCAAATAATATGTATTATTTTCGCTCAAACACCAATGAAACTTTTCCTTTCTTATAAACAGTTAATACAAATTTACATTTAAGCAATTGTTCATGAACTTTTTGAGAACTTTTGAAATTTGCATGAGACGTTTTCAAGCTTAAACAAGTAAAATATTAAAAGTTCATGAACTGTTCATGCAGTACTGCAGGGCATATTCCGTCTATTATTAAGTTTGAAAAATGTCTACTATTCCAGTAAGTTATTGGAAGTGTATATTTGGTCAAGGTACCTAAACAACTTACATGTACTCCTTTAGGTCCACCTGGTCCTATTGGTCCAGTCATACCTGGAAAACCCTAGAAAATAACAACCAAAATATCAATGCTAGTAGATGGTAATGTCAGCTGTCAACAGATACAGTAGAACAGTAGAAAATGTTTGTAACATCACCAGTGTCCGACAAAATATTTAGCCTTCCAGAATCTAAAATATTTTCAAAATTTTCTTGTTTATTTTTTGTTGAGGTTTGGCCTATAAATCATAAAATTATCAATTTTCTTCTGAATTTTCTCTAGCCTTCCGGGATCTAGGATTCCCGGATCCCCACCTTTTTAAAACCTAAGGAGCCCTAAGGAGCTTTCAAAAAGTACGCTATAGGCGATGTGCCGTTATAGCCAATCATTCATAAGAAGAAAGATATAATAATAATATTAATATAATTATATTAAAAAAAGGATTGTTTCACACCGGTTCTTGGTAAAGCGCTCAATGAAATCAATCAGAGCATTTCTAGAATGAGAGTCAAAATGAAACATGATAGATTTCCGCTGCTTCAAGTTCCACTTTTTCACACAGTGAAACTGTGAAAGCTTGAAACCTAGCTCGCTATGAAACTTGAAGTAGTGGAAATCTAGCATGTTTCATTTTTGACTCTCGTTCTAACAAGAAAGATACCAAAATCTCACCAGGAAGATTAGTTAAATTCTGTACGTAATAAACAGTAATCCTTTATGAAAGGTGACGTTATAAACAGTTTCTTCTGTATATTCGTATAACGTATCGTACAATTCTTATAGGGTGGGCGTAGACAAGACAGAAAATACGCAAGTAATTTCAAGTAAATTTTACTGTATACATCACAACGACCAACAAGCAATAGAGAGAATAAATAAGCACGCAACTACTAAATGCTATAAGTATTTTGTTAATAAAAAAGCATTAGAGAAACAAACTTAGAGAATGCCTTGGTTATTTTTCAACATCCAATCCATACCTGTTTACCAGGCATTCCACTTTTACCAGGTAATCCAATATGGCCTGGGGCTCCCTAGAAAACAAAAAGCCACCTCAATTTGAGTAAAGCATTTTATACAATAGTTAATTATTAATCGTGGATAAACATCATAATTTTTTCATTGATCGAATCGGTCAGTCGCAAATGCTTTCAGGACTCATTGAACATTAGACAGCCACAAATCGTTGAAGGGTCAGTCACAAAACAGATTGGTTTATTGCCGTCAATTGTTTGAGAATTTCAAGTCAACTTGATTATATACTAACCATTTACATCCTCAAAGAATTAGAAAGCAATGATTTTGTTTTAATTTGATCCGACTGACAAAATGGCGAGCATTCGTGTTGGACAATCGACAGTCACAGCAGCCCTCAATCTTCTTCTGATTTATATGATTTTGCAGATATTTTTTATCCACTCTTCATCTAGCTGGGTAAACTAGCTTTTCTCACACATGTGGTTGCTTCAGTTGGTCAGTGTTTTGGAGCTACATGTACGTTTGATGGGTTGATACCTTTCACGACACCAACCAAGAGTGCTTCTGCAATGGATTGAATCCAAAACCCGGCCAGGTTCAACGCCCTAACCACTACTCTAAAGCCCCTATCAATGAATTATTTGTGAACTGTAAATCCCATGACAAAGATGACATGAACCTACCTCAGGTCCTTGTGGTCCAAGTAGGCCAGCTGGTCCCTTTTCACCACGTTTTCCCTATTAACGATACAGCATTTGAATATACAATACCATGGTAATATAATTTTATCTGATTATATGAATGCGATTATAAAAAAAACTAACTTTTGAACCTTTCACTCCTTTACGACCTTCATTGCCTTTGTCGCCCTGAATTAAAACAAATAATAATTTAATTATCAATGTTGTAAATAAATATATCTGTTACTGAGATAAGATGTATCTGTAAGAGTTGTTATCTCCACAGTAAAAAATGATAGTGTTACTTGAAAAGTTGATATTATTATATTGAGGCTGAATTGACCTGCGTAGAATTTGAACAACATACTATCAGATCTTGCATCTGGATTTTACTAACGGATTAATTTTTGGATTTATCATTTTATCACAAACTAGTAGCGAAAATCACCGGGATGATTGGTTACACTATGAATTTTGAAAATCTGAAAACATACCAAAAACTTCCTGAAAATGCTACTGAAGCCCTAATCATTACGCCAAGACAAGATCCCATTTGTTACTCTGCATTAGAGCAAACCAATTAATTGGAAGCTTATAACAATAAGGATATTTAAGAGATATGTACCTGTTCTCCGTTCTTTCCTTGTGGACCGTTTACACCAGTATCACCCTAGAATCAAGATTAAGCCAAAACTTGAAACAACAACCAATTTGAAATTTTGCGACAAAACTAAACATAGATAAATGGGGATAAGGGCTGATAACACAATACAAAATAGCATGTTTTTTGACTGTTTGATATTGAATTTGTAGGAAACAAAAATGAAAACAGTTAGGTAGTTCCCTATGTTTCACAGACAACTTATTAATTTTGTACTTTGTAACTTTGTATTAAAAGACTAAAACTTACAGGTTTTTATTAATATTATAGGAAACGTCAGTTAAAGCCTACAAAAACATATACTGTACAGTTAACCTGTATATAACAGGCAGCTATGAGAGGTAGATAAATTGACCACTATAACAGGTGGCCTTTATATACAGGTTTGATTCAATACAAAATACTATTTTAGACATAGCAAGAGTGACTACTATAGACTAGTGGCCACTGTATATAGGTGACCGTTATAACAGGTTTGACTGTATAAATATGAGTTGTCATAATATGTAAGTTTAACCATACATGTAATTATGTCATACTAGATTTTTAATCAATTTAGATTACCTTTGTCCCTAAATTACCAGGTTCTCCTTGTATGCCTGGATTACCAGAAATACCCTGTACAGAAAATAAAAATAATAAACAATTTACCAAAATAATCAAGCACACCGATATGTTATATATTATGTTAGATGATAGTTATTAGGCCAATCATTGTCAAGAAAATTTAGTAACAATCAATCAAGGCATGCCACCAAAACAAAGGGCATATAAGGCTACTTCATAGTTTACTGTAAATACAACCACATGAGCTATAAGTTAGTTTGCGTGGCAACAATGGACTGAACAGCAGTCCCATTTATAAACATCTAATTGAAATTACAATGAGCTTTTTATTACATCAAAGTTACATACAGATAATACACAGATTTGTGAACAGTTGAGGAATCGAACCTCGGTCAACCCCGGTAACAGGTCTCTTGCTTGACCACCTTGAATATATAACACATTACAGCCAAAAACTATCCTCCCACAGAGGCTGACAAAAGGTTTAGCTTTTCGGAATCTTGGAATATATTATTGTTGAAGTTTGGCCTATACGTCATGAAAATATCAGTTATCTTCTGAATTCCCATTTTTGTCAGATCGTGCTCTCGCGTATTGCAATCATTGGTTAGAAAAGATCAGAATATCAAACAACAAAATTTGCATTAAGATAAAATTATAGAAAAACTAGAATAGAATGTGTCACAACTCAAATCGTTAAGCAGCAAAATGTAAATGAAATAATTTGGTTTGCAATGCAAAATAGCATCGCCAACTAGCATTATATGGAACGTCATAATTTATAATTACTTGTTCTCCTTCGTTTCCTGGCAGACCACGTGCACCAGTTGAGCCAGGTGGTCCCTAAAATAAAAATAAAAATCACAAAATTTCAAAAACAAACAAATTCCAAATGCTTGTCTTGTAATTGCGTATAGCAGCATACCTTTCCGCCATGCATTCCAGGTGGTCCTACGGCACCATTTTTACCAGGAATACCCTAAATAATGCAAAAAAAGAATAATCATACCAATGTGTGCAAGGTAGTGAGGGTCAAACTTATTAAAATATTCAACCATAAATTGATATATTTTACATGTTATTCATTTTGCAGCCAAAAATAGCTAACAATACACACAAGATGGCTGAGGTGATCAGATCCTATATTTTGAGGATCCAAATCCTAATCCAATCTCGGTCCTAATAATATAGATCCATCTCCAGGTCTGCCTCCAAGAAATTGTTGAAAACGGGATAAAATGTCCAAAGGTCTTACACACGACTAAATCTAAATTAATTTACTTGAAATAATTGAGGTACTGTATTTAATTTCATATATGCGATATGCAACTTAGTGATAAGGGTTGTATATTGTATAGCATTCTGGACATTATATTAACATTCGAGGTCTAGATGCCACGGCGACCAGTGCCCAGCAAAGATTTCGCTTTCCGGAATCTCTATCAATTTTCTCCTGGATTTGCTCTAGCCTTGAGGGATGAAGGATCCCAGGATCCCCATTTTTGTCGAACTCTGGCAGGGTTGAAGAGCCACAGGAAACCAATGTGAACTTTCAAGGCAGGTCCTACCCAGTGAGACCGTTGCATCTTCTCATGTGTTTAACATTTAATAACATTAAAAGTATTCATGTTGTTATTCAACCGGGACTGTGCATCGATATGCAACGAAGTTAACACCATCTATAAAATTTGTTAGTGGGAATAAGGTCTCTGATGAGTCTCTTGGTAGGGACGAACCATGTGTCTTACCATTTCTCCTCTTGGTCCAGGATATCCAGGCATCCCTGGTTGACCTGGAGGCCCCTAGAAACACATCATCAAATAAATTGAAAACTATTATAACATTGCAGTCAGTGAGGCTACAATGGTATCATAGAATTTGATTGTAGAGGAATTTAAAAAATAGCAGACTTGTTTTTATATTTACAGTTCATGAACTATTCTTGAAATGTTCATGAACATCTGGGGGTGTTTAAGGTTAATAAGGTTGTAATTAAGTATTCATGTAACTCATGAACTAGTTCTGCATCATTTATAATAACGGGTTACCACATACTTGCCATGTTTGTATTCATATTTACTAAACAAGATAATGTTGGGAGACACGAGTGAAGCGCTAAAAAATCACGAGCTCTGAGCGAGTGATTTTTAGCTTCCCGAATGTCTCCCAACATTTTCGAGTTTAGTAAATATAAATACAAACATTTGCAAGCATGTGGTAACCCTTTTCTAAAATAAAACAAATGTCGGAATCTCATTCGACGGCGAATTTTCAATTCATGAATTCACAATTTAAAATTCAGTTTCAATTCATAAACCAAGCAAAGAGAATCCCACAACAAGATAGAGATTGTTGAATAAAGAAAGACATATACAAGAACATAGTTCTTTAGCAAATTAATGCAGTTATTGTTATTTAAATTTTAGGTTTACCTTGAAATAGCGACGTAGCCTATAATTGTCAATCATTCTGTGTTTTTATTTTGCATGTTATAAGACCAATAACTCATTCACCACGCTTTTCAATAAATATAAACATCTTGAGCTAAATGTCGTTTTGTAAATCGTAGCCATTATTGAGATATTTATTGGATTGTTATCAAAAAGTTATAAATTCTGTATTTTATCACCGATCAAACTTTTTGAAGCTTTCGGTTTTTCCCGGTTTTCGGAGCCATGTTTTACCCTAGGATTTCATGCACGCTCTTTCGACCAATCAGATCGCAGAAAACCTTCGTGATATTTTAGAATGGGATTTCATGAACGTCTCTGATCATCTATTCCATAGTAATACAATATAAATCAAACTAAACTCATTAAATTATATTACAGTGAAATCTGTATACAGTATAACGGCCAGCTAAGAGAGGTAGATAAATTGACCATAGAGACATGTGGCCTTTATATGCATGGTTGATTCAATAGAAAATACTATTTCAAACATTGCAAGAGTGACCACTATAGACAGGTGGCGGCTGTGTAGAGGTGACCGTTACAATTTTAATAAACCATCACCAGTAACAATTACCTCTTCACCAGCAGTACCAGGAAATCCAGGACGTCCTCTTCTTCCTGGTAATCCCTGTAGTTTTTTAAACATTAGATTGAATAAATACGGTACTTTCAGATTGGTATAAAGAGAAATACACAATAATTCAATGTTCAATAGCTGTAAAATCTTCTGTCAGCTGCATATGTGGAAGCAGTTTACGAGAAAAGTCAGTGCTAATGCTAATCCTCAATTGATCCCTCGTACATCTGCATTACCAACCTTTAACTCTACGCCTGAACAAGGATCATTTTCATTACCAAGACGGAAATTTAAACGAGCTATTAGACGGACACAAAGATAGCATCCCTGAAGTCTGAGCTAAATTGATTCAAAATCCATACTTTTGTAATTTTGGAAAGCAAATTTAGTAGAATTTCTACGAACATTTCTGACTACAATGATTTAGGACTGTAAGGACTAGTAGGATTTCTGACTTAACTCTTGAGATTCCGGAACTAAATCCCAATTTTTGTGGTTGATACAGATGTCCTACTTGATGTCTTTTGGACTCCTTCGAATATTGTTTTAATTAATTAATGAAAATATGTATAGCTTATCTTGGTACGTCGTTGGGCAAAATTCAGAAGAAATTTACAGAAAAAATTTGGGATTCGGGAAGGTAAAACCTATTCTTAGACCCTGTGTGCATCACGATCGTCATTTATTACTAACACAGCTTAATACAGGGTCAATTCTCAAATGAAGAATAATAAACAACCAAGAATATTACAAGAACATCACCGCTGTGTGAACACTATTCATACATGATTAATTTAAAAATATATAAATCTTGGAATTTATGTAACTGACCCTTCTATTTCTAAATTAGTGGCTCTTTTCGCTAAGACGCTAAAAGAAGAATGATTGTAATTGCTTTTAATTGATGTCAGCCACGACACTGCAGATCAATTTCAGCATATTTAATGGCAGATAGACCTCGATTGTTACTGCGCCACGCACCGCCCAAGTATCAAAGGCAAATTACAAGATTAGCAAATAGCGATATAATTTATAATAGGTTAGAATATCTCACCCTTGGACCTTTATCACCTGAATCGCCAGATACGCCAGTATTGCCCTGATGTTAAGAATATAAAATGTTAGGTAGAATCTACACGATTAATGTTAAAAAAATAATAATACAATGTTACATAAAAAACAACAACAACATGGATATAAAATGTGACTTACCTTTGTCCCATGTTTGCCTGGATTACCAGATATACCGTCTTTACCAGGTGGACCCTTGAAATAAACATAATAAATTTTTTTTTAATAATTTTTTTTTTTTTTTTTTCAAATAATTTTTTATATATTTTTTATTTATAAAATATGAATATGTACCGTATGATTATAACCTCTTACTACTTCTCTAAACTATAATGCTATAAAGAGAAACTCTATTGAAAGTTTTTTGCATTCTGTTCGGATTCTCCCCTTAAAATATCGGCAATAAAAATGTCAGATCAAGTTTGAAAAATTAAATTGTTCTCTGAACATAATACAGTCAAACATTCTAGAGTTTTTTTTACTCACCCATATAGCCCCTGAATCAGAGAGTTTTCAGAATTTTTATGAGCTTTCAGTCAAAGGTGTCAGTTGAACATAGTCCGATAAAAGAGTTTTCGTTTCAGGATTCTGATTTTTGCTTCCAAATTTTCTGGTTGATTTCATCATGTGAACAATTCCAAATATTTTTATTTCAAAGGTTATTGTCAAAAAAACATTGTGAAAACTGCACCTTTTGAATTATCAATCAAAAGAAAATGAAGTAAATTATGTTCTCTTCTGATTATTAAAACTTAAATAGAATATTTGTACTATATTGATGATAATAATAATAATAATAATAATAATAATATGCAGACCATTTGAGAAAGTGATCGATACAGTTAAGTAGAGCTATGTATAAATGAAACAGGGATTTATTGTGACTCTGAGTTTCGCGCTTGTGCACTCTTCAGACGGAATTGTTTCATTAAAAATTTGAATATAACTATTTCCATTTTTCATTCTGAGTTCGCGATAGCGTTCAAGGACTCTAATTGTCGGCATCCCCCCTCCATTTTAAAATAATTAATTTTCATTCCAATTATAAGCCTACTTTGAATGTTATTATACACACATATAATTTTTTTTTTTTTTTTTTTTTTGTTTATCATTTTTCCACGAACCGGGTAAGCTTACAGCTTTTTTCACCGGGGTGGTTGGTTAATTTGTTAGTATTTTGAAGCTTGTGTGCGTTTAATAGCCGGATGCCCTTCCTGACGCCAACCTATAGTGCTTCGGACAGGGATTGAACCCGAGACCCTGCGGGCCGTGGTCCAACACCCTAGCCACTACACCAAGGCCGCATTAACTAATATGACTAAGGTACACCTCTTCAGTAGACACAACAAGTCCTTGTCTATTATAGGGAAATGTCGAGATAGAATAAAATAGATTAGACATGATATGAATAATATTCACCTCTGGTCCAGTTTCACCTTTTATCCCACTGGATCCTAGTGAACCCTGACGCAAAGAAGAATTTCAAGAAATTATAAAAAAATCTAACAATCAGAGTACAGCAGTAAATAGCCTGCGTACCAGCCCTGAGGTTTTTTTCTGAAACCATAGGGTCTGTGAACTAAAGCATGACTTTTAGCCCAGCAAGTTCCCATGAGTTTGGAATATAATTTATGCATTACGTCGTATTATCCTTAATTTCATTGTTGTTGCTGGCTGATGAGTATGATGAAGAGTTGTGCTTTTATGACAATTGATCTTTTGTGATAGAATGTGAATCGGAGTGTAAATAATTTACCAATAGTATATAGGTGTTATTTTCAATGGGCTAAAAATCACACATTAGTTCACAAACCCTATGGTTCCAGGAAAAACCCCGGGGCTGGTACGCAGGCTAAACAGTAATATGTCGGCACACCTGTATATTATGTTGGTCAATTCAGTAAAGTTCCAAATACTATCCCTCTATTGCCAATAATGGTCATTTAATCGATGTCTGAAGCTGAATATTCCATTGCATCAGCCCCGTATATAAATACCAATGTCTATAGTGGGCAATTGCTCCTTATCCAATTACTGGCTGATATAAGAAGGCTATACTATGCTGACATTTTCTTGTTGTGAATTGACAGAATTATTTACTTCAACAAAGTTGAATTTCAACAAAACCCCTACAAACTCAACTTACTTTGTCACCTTTAGAACCCATAGGACCAGCAGGGCCTGGCTCCCCAAGCAAACCCTAGATAATAAGAAAAGCAGTACAAATAACACTGGAGGAGTGAGCAAAATTAGTAGACCCGACAGAAAGAAAGATGGATCGGAATAAAACATGATGAGGAATCGAACAAAGGTTTAGTGGACATTCGTAATATGATTGCTCGATTGATTAAGATTATAATAAATACATGTAGGATAAACAGCTTACTTAATATCCCCCTCTGGTATGGATGAAAAGTAGGGCATCAGACAAGAAGGGATAATAAGCGGGGTAAGATTATGAGAGTTTGTATGGAGAGGGAAAATTGAAATCAGTTTTGTGTGGGGATATTAAGCAAGGTGGGACATTAAAAAGGGTTGGACTGTATCACAACATAGTCCCGTGAAGAAGGTTCACCTGGCTGGTAGCCACAATTCTATTGGTCAATATCAACAAAAGATTTCACCAAGGGAGAAATTTACCAGGCGTCAACCATGCTGAAAACGTATAAACTCGTCTATGGCGTATGGTGCAGAGGAAAGTGAATTGAGTACATGCATCTACAGCATTAATAGTAAACATTAATTAACCAACCTTTTCTCCTTGTGACCCTGGATAACCAGGATGTCCGGAAGAGCCAACATCACCCTAAATTAATCAACATTTATGATGAAAATAATTAGATTTTGAAAATTTTATAACTGTTAAGAGGCAAATAAGGAAAGTTGTTTCTATAATATTCCAATTATAATAATAGATTAATTAGGGAAATAAATTCTGAATTCCATTTCATTTGAATATTCCCAATTGTTAACAGACAATTAAGGAAAGCTGTTTTATAATATTTCAACTACTGTATAATAACAGATTAATTGGGGAAAATAAATAAATAAATTCTGGATTCCATTTCATTTGAATATTCCCAATTGTTAACAGACAAATAAGGAAAGCTGTTTTATAATATTTCAACTACTGTATAATAACAGATTAATTGGGGAAAATAAATAAATAAATTCTGGATTCCATTTCACTTGAATATTGGCAAACGTATCTACTGTTATAAACTTAACTGCTTTTCGGTATTAATTTCCCTTGAGATATTATAACATACCTTGTCGCCAATTGGACCAGGTATCCCTTGTCTTCCAGGAAGACCAGTTTTCCCCTAAAAATACAAAGTCAATTTAATTAGTTTCAAAATGAGATACAGTCAAACATGCTATAACGCTCACCTACATACAGCGGCCACCTGTCTATGGTGGTCACTCTAGCAATTTCCAACATAGTATGTTATATTAAAGTGCAGATGACACCAAAAATGTTTTTCCGGAATCGAGCAGACCATGCAAAATTAATAGGAATGGCGACAGCAATTTTTTGATTTGGACTCTTATAAGATGAGTTATATACTGTTGAAAGTACCATATTTCAAAAATAGTGCTCTTTCGAAAGTCTGAACTTATGTTGAAATGACAAGAGAGCCCACTATGGAAAAATAACAAAGTCTAGACTTCACGAAATTGTTACTTTTTTCTCGGGAAAAAGAAATGGTCTACTTTCCAGAACAGATATGTTCATATCTTTTGGACACCTTGTCGGCCATATATGACTGAAATTGAACGTAAGTTGTAGAGTTTAGAAAGGTTTGATTAGACTGCGATAGAGTTTTTCAAGGAGCAGTATTTCTGAAATATGGAACTTTCAACATTAAATGACTCAGCTTATAAGAGTCCAAATCGAAAAATTATTGTCGTCATTCCTATTTATTTTGCATGGGCTACTCGATTCCGGCAAAACATTTTTTGGTGTCATGTGCACTTTAAATTAATCCTGTATAAAAAGTGGTCAAATTATCTACCTCACACAGATGGATGTTAGACATTGCAATAGTGACCAATGTAAACAGGTGACCTTAATATAGAAAGTTGATGACCACTGTGTAGAGGTGGCTGTTATAGTAGGTTTGATTGTATAGCAGGCTCTTATACAAGGAATTGAAACAATTAGTGATTTTAATTAACCTTTGCACCAGTTCGTCCTTGCGTTCCTTGTGCTCCTTGATGTCCAATATCTCCCTAAAACAAATTTCAAAAATTCAAATACAAAATTTAAATGAGATGTTTATGTCACTTAATAATGACAAATTTAAATAGGGAACATACCTTATCCCCTTTCGAACCACTGTCTCCTTTTAACCCAGGTGGGCCATCAGCCCCCTACATATAAAAGAAATTATAGTTGTTGCAAAATCATATAATTCCTTGAAATATTTTGAATTCTGGTTAATTGTGATTTAATTAATTTTGATTAATTGAATTTGTGGTAACTTTAAATAGAATGCTAATTACTGGGTTGCCGTTAGCATTAAATAAACATACTAGCTTTAGCTGCTTACCATGTTACCCTTCTGGCCTTGGTTCCCTTTATGTCCTAAGAAACCCTACATACAAAAAATATTAAATTATACTGATTCTGTCTTTACCAACAAAAGATCAGTGGCAACAGTCTATAATAAAAAAAGATTGATTTTGATGCATTGGTTTCAAGTCAAAATCTTATGTTTTGTTTAACAAAAGCATTCGTTTGAACATAGCCCCTGAGAAAAACAGTTTAGGAGTTCATGAACAATTCATGAACAATCCATGAAGGTTAAATGGTCCAAATTTTCAAAAACAGTTCATGAACCTTCACAGACAGTTTATGAACAGTTCATGAAAATCTGGGGCCATTTAACGTTCATGAACTGTTCGTGAAGATTAAATGGCCCCAATTTTCAAAAACAGTTCACAAACCTTCACGGATAGTTCATGAACTGTTCATGAACTGCTGAACAGATTTCAAAGGAGAGGTTCTCTTTTCATTATACAAACTCCTTCAAATCGTATGATGGGTCGGAGGTCTGAGAGGTAGAGTCAACTTTCCATGGTCTGTTTACCCATTACATTCCATTTTTGTCTCTCGGCATCAATCTTGCTGATATTTAACAATGAGAGAAATCAACCACATAAATGATTCTTGAGCCGATAAAGATTAGATCACAGATAAATTCATTACATTTAGAGATTACATTTACACATATGTTAACATTAAATCCTCTCTGACCTTCAATCCACGTGGACCACTATATCCTTGAGGGCCTTTTTCACCAACACTGCCCTGATAATTTTGATAGAAAATAAAAGAAATAAAAAATATGGTATACAAATAGGCTAAAGTTGAACTTGTTTAATGTTCCCCCTAAGAAATGGAACATTGAGTGGGATAGGATATTATTTAAATTTATCATAGAGGTATTAGGCAACGTGGTATAATAAAAGAGGGGGTATATGGTCACGAAAATCATTTCATGATCTACAAACACTAGAGTGGGAATCCTAGAATCCTAGATACATTCATTCAACTCTAGATTCATTTCTTAGATTTATGATTTATAGGTCAAACTCCAACAACAACAATAATAGACTGAAATGTTCTAAGATTGTTCCAAAAGGTTGAACAATTAGTCAAATATTGCTGACTGTACAGTACATTATAACTTGATCAACGGCATATGATGTTAGTTGATGAAAGTGTGTATTTCCATTGTTATAATTTGTAAGAGTCATAAACCACAATATTCAAGTAAAGAATGTATATTAATAATCAACAACCAACTCGTTTATCTGGCATATGTTTTCTAGCAGCCCTTCCTCTTTGTATAGCCTCCCTACTGAAATATTTAATGCATGCTAATTAATTACACAACTTAGAACATCCACCCCATTCATGAACTTAGCCAAGATGACAACAGTTCATCCATATTATATAAGACCAAAATTTCATGAGCGGTCTATAAAAAGTAATTGAGACGGTATTGCTCTACCAAAGGCGCATATACCACTCTGTATTACCCTTTATATGCCCGTATCTTTAAGAACAGTGATTGTAACAACTCTTTGCAGCAACACTGCAGATCAATTTCAACATATTTCATGGCAGAAGGGCATCTATTGTCAATGCGCAACGATGCACTGCAGCTACATTTTATACATAATTGTTGAATTTGTTCCCAAACTAGAATTGGTTAAGAGCTCTTATCTATACACATTTTATTGATATTTATCTATTAAAGTTACCTGGCTTCCCTTTTCACCTTGTGGACCTTCATGACCTGGAAAACCCTAAAACAAATAGTTTCTTGAACGAATTACCAATATTAACAGTGAAATAATTTCAAACATTGTTCAAGATATTAATCATATTGATAGACTCATACCGGCATTCCATCCATACCACGTATTCCTGGTGATCCAAGAAGTCCTGGTTCGCCCTGTAACAATAAAACATTGCATAAAGAAGATAGGTCGAAGAGAAAATAGTCAGATATTTTCACTGTGCATTTTTGTAATGTCATTTATCCACAAAGCGGGTAAGCTTGAAGCTTTTTTTACCGGGGTGTTTTGATTAGTATATTTTTGTAGCGTTTGTGCATTTTATGGCCGGATGCTCTACGCCAACCAATAGTGCTTCAGCCAGGGATTGAACCAAAAACCATGCGGGCCGAGTTTCAAAGCCCTAACCACTACAACAAGGCTGCACTATCATTGTGGCATTATCCCCATGCATGTTTCGTTTAAAGTCAATTCTATCGTACAATTGAAAAGCAGCATTTTCTGATAGTTGATGAAACGGTCAAGTGGCAATTGTATTATAAAGCTGTGTAGTTAATCGCTGCGCCATCAGCACATGTGTGCGCCTTCAGTAGGGTGATACTGTCAGTTTCAATGTTTGTTCAATGTAGCCTTTTTTGCTATAAGGTCTAAAGATATAAAGTTTGCACATCCTACCTTTGTTCCATGGGTGCCTCGTTGGCCTGGTCCACCAGGTCTACCCTATAAGAAAATAGCATTGTAGCGAGCTCAATTCAAACAAACATTTAAAAAATTAAGTAGGTTGTCTATTTTAATCAAGAGCCTTACCCTTGGTCCAGGTAATCCAGCAGGGCCTATTGATCCAGGTGGTCCAACTGGGCCCTAGAAATATAAAAACCCTTGAAAAACAATACCACAACTTAACAAATTTCAGAAATCATTGAATCAATCAAATACATATCAGTACCATAGGCCCAATCGTTCCTGGGGCTCCTCTTGTGCCTGGTTGTCCCTAAAAATGAAACATCCAAAACATATATTATACAATTATTCAATAGTATTAATCGTCACAATGTGTCAAAAGTAGGCCTACCATCAAGCCTCTTGGACCATCTGCGCCAGGAATTCCAGGATCACCTTGAGGACCCTACAAGACAATAGAATAGAATCTTAATATAAAACTGAATCATTAAAGAATACACACACACAACAATTGAGTTATGATCCAGAGGCGAACCAGGGAATTTTGATTCGGACAAGCTGTTTTCGAGTGCTCATCAATTGATTCAATGTATAATGTAGCCCACCCCCATTGTTCATCGTGATCAATCACGCAACATAAGGGCGGATTAGCTCAGATGGCAGTGCAACCGAACTTCAGATCGGATCATATCTGATCGACAGTGGTTCAAATCCTCCTAAGGTCAATTCAGCCTTGACTTTATCTGAAACATCAAATGAGTACCATCTGAGGATGGCGGATGGAATGGTCCAGAGGGAATTGCATTTTGAGTAGCTGAGGCACATCGTTGCGCATTGACAATCGAGACCTATCTGCCATGAAATCTGTTCCAGTCTGCAGTGTCGCAGCTGAGATCAACAAAGAGCGTTTAAAACCATTGCTCTCAGCGAAAAGAGCCACTCATCTAGAAATAAAGGGATTGGTACGGGTACCTTCGGTAGGGTGACACCGACTACATTAATTTTATTTTTTTAATCACGCAACATGGTGATGATGATAATTAATCGATTTAATTTTGGAAATCGAAAATTGGTTATAGTGCAATATTCACTGAGGCTGTTGCGCCATCTAAACAATTCGTTAGCAGGACTTTAGGTGCAATGCCTAAAGAGCTACGACATCAGTAAGGTCTCCGATGAGTCGCTTGGCAGGGAAGAAACACGTGTCAGACCAGTCGCTTTATCAACTGATTAATAAATCACGTTGTTCTTGTTATTCAATCGGGACTGCGCATGTGATATGCACCAATGTTTTTCATCATCTATACTATTCCTTAGCACCAGAAAGGTCTCTGATAATCCCCATTAGCAGGGAAGAAACAAGTATCATACCAGCCTCGTCAACATCGTTGTTGTTACGATTATCAAACAAAAACAAAATAAAATTCTTACTATTGAACCTTTAGTTCCTTGAGGTCCAATCTGTCCTGGATCACCCTAAATATGAAAAGATAGAAGCTTCAAAATGATGCACCTTCTCATTGTCATTATGGCGTTTTGCTGGACCAGCTTTGATGAACAATAGCGATTCAATCATAATCGCTAGCTCACATCCTATAACGTGATACAGTCAAACCTGTTATAACGGTCACCTCTATACAGCGGCCACCTGTCTATAGTGGTCACTCTTGCAATGTCTAAAATAGTATTTTCTATTGAATCAAACCTGTATAAATAGGCCACCTGTCTATAGCGGTCAAGTTATCTACCTCTCGTAGCTGGCCGTTATATACAGGTTTCACTGTACATTAATTTCTTAATTACAAATCATTGCGTACTCAAGTTCCTTATTTTATTTTATTGCATTAATTTAAGTTTAGTTTAGTTTAGTTTGCTTTGAGTTTAAATTTATCATTCCAATTTCAAACCTTTACCCATATCATTATAAAACCAGCGTCTCTTGATAGACATTCTAAACTTTGCTTACTTGTATATATATTTAAGTAACCAATGTCTTAATAGCCTGTAAATGTTATCATGTGGTTGAAATAGCTTACCATTCTACTTCATAGGGTACTACTACTACTACTGCTTATGAACGCCAGTCTACAAGTAACGATATTCATGATATGGGGCTCTCTTATACATGTAATGCCGTTGTACTATATTGGGATTGTCGCCAAGCTTGAATCAGAGAAGAAATTACACTATGGATTGATAAAATTATGAAAAGCTTTTTCACAAGATTTTTCACAAATTTTTCACAATTTTATTGATCCATAGTGGTATCAGATTTTTTAGTGTCTATTTATTAATCATGTTACCACAAATCAGGTAAACTTTTTTACTGGGGTGGTTGGTTAGTATTTTTGGAGTGTGTATGAGTGATTTTATTGGCTGGAAACTCTTCTTGAACTACTGTAATATTGATTCTGCCAAGGATTAAATCCAAGATCCTGCGGGCTGAGGTGCAATACCCTAACCACTACACTAAGGTCTGTGCAACAACCGTGTGTTTCGAACACCACTGTGTTATATGTAACGTTTACTAGACGTTTACTTACTTTTCGACCTTCCAATCCTGGTTCGCCTTGTCCACCAGCAGAACCAGCTAATCCCTATGTAAATAAATAATAATAAATATTGTATAATTATATAATAATGAATTTGATTCGATCAATCTGTTTGGTTTACAGTACCAAATTACCATATTCAGGATCCGGCAAAAGTAGGACTCCCGGAATCCTAGATCCCGGAAGGTTTGAACAAATTCAGAAGAAAAATGATATTTTTAATTATTTATTGGACAAACATCAACAAAAAAATTGAGAACAATATATGGAAATACATCCATGATTCCAGAAGGCTGATCCTTTTGTCGGACCCTGACCATATCAATGATACACGCAAGATATACATGCATTTTAATAGAATGATCAGCCACATGACTGTTGTGGCTTAATTTAACAATAAAAGTCTGAATAAATTATCATTATTACTAGTCCCACATTGATACCTTTTCGCCTTTATCACCAGGCCGTCCTGGGAGACCATCCATTCCTCTATGACCCTAAAACAGAACAGTGAAAATCATCATCATCGTCATCCTGTTCACAGTACCCTCATACAACAGTGTATAGGAGCTGAATGAGCATATATACAAACAGTGAGTGGCAGCTTGTAGGTTATCAGATGAAATCCCCCCAACAAATTTATTTATCAGCTGGTTACGCAAGTATACACAGAAAGCCTTGTATATATCAAATGATTTAAATAAGGATGACAACAATTTTATCTTTGCTTTTTCTTCGTAAAGTCTGTCTGCACATTAGCGCCAAATTTAGCGTACTGATTGTTCTTTCCACTGCCACTTTTTTGGCAGTAAATTGTGATTGGCTAATAAAATATATGAAAAATTGGCCAGTATTTTAAAATAAAGGAAATTTAGTAATAACTAGAAACCACACTAGGTAAATATTCGATTTAATATGAATTCAGTATAAACACTTAGTACGCGATACTCGGTGCCAATACGCAGACGGAATATACGAAGGAAAAGTCTGTCTGCACACAGGTTACAATTTTCTGGCCAAGTTGCCATAATCATTATAGGTCTACTCGTCGACATTATTGTTGGCAAAGACTTTGTCTTAAAGCTAGCTTAAATTTGAAGAGACACTTATCTTTGCTGTCAATCCTTCATTAGATTACATTTCGCATTATGGTTTGAGCCCTATTTACAAGGAGAGGAGGGCGTGTTATCCAAGTAGGCGGATTACTCATCTTTATGAGTTACATGTGTCAATTACTTAAATAAAATTGCGTTCTGTTTACAAGGAAAGCGAGAAAGTTAACCTGCATACCTCAGTTAATAACTTGCCTTGGCAAATAAGATTACCCTTGTAGCCGGGACACCTTTTTGCTTTTTAAACAGAAATAGGTGAGTAATTAACTACGGTAGGCGGGGCAGGGTACTTAACGTTACATTTCGTTTCAAAATCCTTTGTTCTTCAAAAACAGCGAACAATAAGCAAGTTCAGACTTGCATTAAATGATTAAACTCACATAGGTCATTTGGATATGCCTTGTTGTGTACACACATGTACACACAGAAAAATACAACATAGGAAGGCGGGTAACTCAACATCCTTGTAAACAGGGCCTTAAGCACAGATTGCTTTAAAATAGAAGCTTAACATCATGTCTGATCGCTAGCTTATCAGCTTACAGCTTCAATACATGATCAATAACACTGGATATTCTTTCGCCCTTATGAACTCTTTGATTGATCATGTGTACATGACCACAAAGAAGATATCAAAATACACAATTGTATATTATCATCTATTAACATGTATTTACACTTTACAATCGTAAATCTTGTTACCACAACTTAACAAGTCATTACATCTAACCTTACAAGGTGGTAGATGTAAGGCATGGTTTGTAAAAGGTCATGAGAATCGTGTGACGTCACTTTCTGCTAGCACTTTTTTAACGTGAACATTATTGATACGTGCAATCCTTTCATTAGCCTGACATTAAAGAATGATGGAGCTATTTAGGAATGATTTCCTGTTGCTACAACTCGAATAATTTCAATGATTCAGACATGAGAATTCAAATTTGAAAATAGTCAGAAATCTATGATATCTTGAAAAATTTCAATGGAAAAGAGTAATAAATAGAGTTTCACCAAGGTAAAAATAGTCTGAAATCCGCTAAAAGTCTGAAAATTCTCATGTCTGAATTGATTTTACTTGATTCTACTCTTGTTCAGGGTGTCACAAAAGCTTTGATCTTCAGGGAACTGTGTTGTTCAATTGTAAACCTTCTGGAATTAAATTTATAATGCTTCATGGTTTTGAAGAATTGATCTTAAAATGTCAGCAATTTGACTTACTTTGAAGCAAGTCGCATGGATTTCAAAACAAAAAAAATTAAAATCCAAAAATAATAAATTTTGAATAAGAAAATAATCATAAGATTGGAAAACTTCTGATTTTGTGCTGGCCTTCCGGGAACCAGGTTCCCAGGATCCCGCACTTTGTGACAGCATGCTGTTATTGGACCCTGCTTGTATGATTCTCTTAAACATAGTAGAACATAATTAATATCACTATAAATAACTTACAGGTGCACCAGGCAGTCCTTGCAAACCAGTAGGACCAATACCACCCGGCTTGCCCTATCAAAACAAATTAAACTGAAATCAATTAAATAATAACAACAAATTCGCTAAAAAGAAAGTCGTTTGTATGAATCACACTTTATTTATTACAAGGTTATAGGGAAACTGATTATCATGATGATTGCTTGTCAATGATCGATAGCTGCTGCAGGACACCCTTCAGTGGAAACAAGAAATTTTGTGAAGGATACGGACAAGAAATACTATTTATATGGTAACGTTTTATGTCATGAATTATCTTTTTATAACTTTCTTTATAAATTACTCTAAAAGCAACGAGTAGCGAGCAACGTGATACATTAGTAACAAGTATTTACAACAACACTGATTAAAACACATATGACTGTATATCCAATTATGTTTACCTCTTGTCCTTGATTTCCTTGAGATCCTTGTGGGCCAGGTGGTCCAGGATATCCCTAAGCAATTGAGAGAAGATCAAATAAGTATATACAGTACTATTAATAGCCTCAAGCGATAGTTATCTTTATAATTCAAGTCCTCTTTACCTGTGGTCCTGCTGGGCCAATATTTCCTTTTGGGCCTTGTGACCCAGCGTTTGCCTGTAGGTAAACAAAATATAATGGTATACATGTATTCTAAATAATAGGCAATTAACAGGAAACAGGTTCTCGGAAGGCCAGCACAGATAGGAATGTTTTCAATTAATTAATTAGTTTAGTTAGTGCTCTTTTTATTCAAAATAGATTTACCTTTTAGATTTCAAATTAGCTTTCATTTGAAACCCATATGATCACGCTTTTCCCTGTGAAAAACAGGTGAGCAGTTCATGAACAGTTCACGAAAATTGGGTCCATTTAACGTTCATGAACTGTTCATGAACTGTTCATGAACTCCTGAACTGTTTTTCACAGGGGTTTAAATGGGTCAATTTTTAATAACAATTCTACACATTTTTCATTTATTCTAAACAACAATTTGGCTAGTTCAAGCTCCGCCTGATCCTGTAAGGTCTGAGAGGTTGTTCATTTAATGGGAAACATGTTGTAGGATACTTGAATTAATTATGCGATATGGAACGGGTAAGAAGATTGTTAATTAACACAACTGATACATAATGAGTGATTCACAAGAAAATGTTAAAAAATCCTTGTATTAATCGTGAAACAAATGATGTAAAATTTACACCATCTATTAATCCATTGTGTTTGGCAACTCTGTTAAACACTGTATCGTCGTTTTCGAATGTATAATTTCCATTTAAAATATTGATTTTGTACGACTAACAACAGTTTTTTCAAATTATTTAAATCTACTCCATCAACTAAACCGGCTACGGTTAAATTATTATTCAGTGTAATTTGATTCTTGAAAGTTTTAATACCAGATATAGCAAACTTCCCTGATTTGTCAGAACTGCTTCGTCATTAAGCTTGATAATATTCACTCTGTTAACAAATCCGTTAATTATCAGGTCACTATCAATTATCATTAAACCATGTTTTGTTTGCACATTTGTTTCATATTAAAAAACTGCTAAGCCCTGGGTGCGCAACAAATCTGTTTCTGTCTGACTTGTGCTTTTCGTGTTCTGAAGTAGTCTTTCAGGAAGGAGCGGCTAAACAGACCTGACTTTCTCAAGACTGGCCTAGAACAACTCAGCCACTCAGATTTAGCTTAAAAGGAAGCCAAACCACAACATCAAAAGAGTATGATACATTTCCAACGAAATGATTCGAAAAGGATAACGAGGATGTTCCATAACAAAAATTTTGGAAAAACTTTGATGGCCATCAAGAACGATGCGACAAATAAAATACACCATGCAACATATCAGACAAAATCGAAAGAGTGGCTAAACGACAAGGTTTTAAAAGGCACGCAAATGTTGCCGTCGCTTTCCTAGGGCTTTACATTTTTACCAAGTCCTTGGATATTACTTCTTGTCTGCTACGATTAAATAATTTATTTATTATAACATATTAATAAATATTATCTACACACCTGCCCTTGTATTGCTCTTGTCTTTCTTTCGTTTGCAGTATTTGAAGTTTTAATTGATAGAATGTTAAAGCAGTTGGGTACAAATAATTCACATAAATATGCAGCATGAGCAAGGTTTGATGAAATGATAAGCTGTTGCAGTCTAACCTTGAAGAATTACAAATAATGATATTGATATTTCGTTTCATAAAACAATATGAATTTTGAAAATCAGAAAACCTACTGAAGACATACTGAAACTTACTGAATATTCTACAGGATTGGGCCCTTTTCATCAGTAGCTTTTCAGTAGAATGAGAGCAATCTAGGTTTGAGTGTCTGGAGTTATAAGCATCTGAAACGTGGGTTCCATCAACCACACTATTGACCCGACTTGATTCTGTTTTTGACGCAATGCTTCTGCATGCTTTGGGAATACAATGGCCCAACTTAATGTCTCATTGTCTACTGCTACACTTAGGAAACTTTCCCCTTCTGCCTCTGCTATTGTTCATCGTGAGATGTCTTTTTTAGGTCACATCTTTTTAGGTCTTTTTTTTCATATTTCTCCAATTATTTTAGCTTGATATCCAACATTTTGCCTTTTCGATCTGAATTTTCTTAGACTTCCGCAAACCAGATATTCAAGTTTCCTGGCTTTGACTCCAACAATCCGAAATCTAGGATTTCAAGATTCCTACTTTTGTCCCATCCTGACAGTGTGTAACCGATATGCAATCTAACTGCGGACTCTATCACAATGTGTGGACATTGACTTACTTACTACTACTACTTGGACATTGAACATGACATAATGCCACTGCGCCCGACAATAGGTTCAGCCTTCAGGGATCCTAGAGGCATTTCAGTATATTTTTCTGAATTTTTGTTGTTGTTTGACCAATAAATCATAAAAAATAGAATCTAGGGTTCCATAATTCGTACTTTTGTTGGACCCTGGTCGAGCTACCAGTGCTTATGATTGGATAATAAAAGAGGGAATAATCGAGAATGGTTGACAGTTTAGGGGAAATAGGATATTATTTAAAAGGTGTAATATATGATACTCACATTTGTGTTAACAGTAGTGATAGATATTGTATCCACGGTGTTGAGTATATTATGTTGTAATGCATTATTAAATTCTGTTTTGTAATAAATTAGTTTACAATTTGCATAAATTGAAATGCCATCAGGTAAAATAATTAATCCAATGTTTATCCATTTTTGAATTCTATCTAAAGTGCCAAAGTTAATATTTTCTGAAAATTGTAAACTATTCGAACTAATCAATATCCTATTTAAATAAACGGTGGCTGAAATTTTTTCATCATAAGAACCAGCGAAAAATGATAATGTTAAACTATTTCCTATACGATCCAACGACATTGATAATAAAATTGAAAATCCTTTTGTTAATTTATTTGCATTTGTAATTTTGTAAGTAGAATTTTTTGCCAAATAAGAAAAGTCTTGTTGAGGCGTTGTAGAATCGAGAGTATTTTCTGAACATATTCCAGGTAGACGATTTTCTTGTTGCTTCAATTTGAAAGTCTCCAATAAGTCAATGATATCTACAAAATACAATAATAACACTAATGAGACATTGTAGATTCGGCAGGTTATTGATTGGCTGCTTGTTCTAATAACCTGAATAATCGTTAGCGGATTAGCTCAGATGGCAGAACAACCGAACTTCAGATCCGATCATATCTGATCAGCTGTGGTTCAAATCCCCCAAAGGTCAACTCAGCCTTGACTTTATCTGAAACATCAAATGAGTACCATCTGAGGATGGCGGATGGAATGGTCCAGAGGGAATTGCATTGTGAGTAGCTGCGGCACATTGACAATTGAGACATATCTGCCATGAAATCTGTTAAAATTGATCTGCAGTGTCGCGGCTGAGATCAACAAAGAGTGTTTAAAATCATTGCTCTCAGCGAAAAAAGCCACTAATCTAGAAATAGAGGAGTGGTACGGGTGCCTTTGGTAGGGTGATACCGTCTACATTATTACTTTTAAACTGAATCAAATTGTGTCATAGCAATAAAAATAGATTGTTCTTCTCGGCGGATGACAGAGCATATTCAAACTTTACTTCTGTCAATTTACTGGGTGTCTTATGGTCATGTAATGTAAAAGAATTCACAACATTGCTTTTCGGATGAGCAGAATATTGCATGGTTTTGTCTAAAATAATGATTATTGCATTAATTGCATACTTACACAGTTAGCCTAGTTTGAAAAATTCAAGGCAAACAAACTTCAAATTTTCACACATATAAAACAGGTGAAAGTTGCTACCAAAAGTCAATGTTAGAAGGTCAAAAGTCATACTAGTTCCACAAACACCACTGTTACAGTCCATTATACCAATTTAGTCATTAAAACGTATTTACAGACACCTAAACCTTGAACAAAACATAGAAAGTGGAGATTTTCTAATTGGGAACAGCCTCGTTTTTAATTTGCTCATTACGATAACGCAGACGTTTCAGATCATCGTAAGAAGTATCTTAAGTAAAGCAGAGCTGTTTCAATAATACGATCTGTACGTAATACAAGTTGTTCTGATTTTCGTCAATCAAAAAGCGAAGGTGTGATCACAGATTCTCATATTAGTGTTAGTGTGTTTAATCTAAAAACGAATGTAACCGTTCAAATGTGACAAAAACTTTGGCACCTATTTATAAGAAATGCCACAGAGCACATCGTAAAATAAAGAAATGAATCGATATTATTTTTGCAAGATTAAAAAAGATCAACACAGGATTTATTTGCAGAAAAATTGTTTTAATTAATAAGCTAGCAAAATAACAGAAGATGCCCTTAAGCAGTTTTCAAAAGGCATAGGCATTTTACTGTTTAATAAACAAATGAAAGACCGCTTGCAGGAAATAGAAAATTGAACCGACAGAGAGTAGCAGACATAAACTTCGGCTAGATGCGAACTGTTTCAAAATAATACATTCTTCGGATAATTGTGAACTTTTACACATATTCAATTCGTAAAAATGCATGCCGTAGACACAACACTTCACTTCAAAGTATCAATTTTTAACCGACAAAGACTAAAACACTTGAGGCAAAATCTTTTCTGAAACTTGAAACAGCCGATTTTTGCTTTCGTAAAATGACATTATGTAGAGAAAACCATAGTCTGTATTGATTTAATTATTAATGGAAAACGATTTATACAAATAAGTAATCGACTTTTTCTAATTGGATCTTTTTTAACAAACATTTCTGATGAAAATATCAAGGGGTAAACTCTTTTTAGAAGAACTTTAAGATATAATAATAAATAAACTATGAAAAAGTTGAATAAAAGTTACCTTTATCATCGAATAAATCATCTTCTTTGCATGATGTAAAATGACAGCATAAAATTCCAAACAAAAGAAATATACAAACCAAATGTTTGATATTAAATAAATTGTTATGGGATGGAAAACTATCTCCGTACCATACAATTTTCAAATAATTGGGTTTCATGTTAATTATAAATAGACTAAACCAAATAATCCACCTTTATATTTCTCAATCGATGAGCTCTCCATAAACTTCAAAAATCAAATGCAGCTAATATCTTTCTTATCCATTAATAATATAAACCTATTTAATCCAACGAGAATTGGTAACTAAAACAAATGGAAAACTCACACGATCAGACGTTGATTCGACATAAAATTCAAATAATAATAATAGACAATCTTTGAAAATAAACCAACGCATCAACAATGTCTGTAAGCTAATGATTTGAATTAAATAAGTTAGAATATATATATATATATATAAGATCACTCAAGGCTTTGCTAATGCCAGGAGAAATCACTGTTTTTTCAACCGCTACTGCAAAAGCGTATTGATTTGCCTAGCGGTGGGATAAAACAAGGCATTTCACCGGCTTTGCATATTTGAGATGGGCGCTTTAGGGCAAAATACTCGCCTGTTGTAAAGTCAAACCCAAAAGGGCACAGTTTAAGGACGCCAAAATAGTCAAACCGTACTGTGAAAACGGAGACATATATTGATTTTAATAGTCGCTAGAGCAATTGTATCATTAATCTATACTTCGTTGGAAAACTGAGTAAAATCATAAAATGAAACGATTTATGAATTAAAATCACTACCGGAAGTGACCAAACATTCGTAAGAAAAATAGAAACATTGTACCTATTTTTACATGTGATTTCATCATTTATCATTATAATTAGATAATTAAATTGCAATCAATCTATCCATGGGAGAAAATAATCAACGTACATCAAAAATAGATTACAATTCTCTCTTTTGATAAAATTTCGTTACAAAGGCGAGCTAAAAAGTCTAAAAGTGAGACATATTGTAAATATTCTTTTTTCATTACATGTTTTCCGGCGTGATTAGAAGAACTTCAAAAAACTTATTTGAGGTGACAAAACTGCGGGAAGCGGAAGTTTACAAATTCAAGATCATACTTTAATTCTTAATTGATGTTCACTTCCCACTCTTACCTATATATTTCAAAATTTCAAACTTCAAATTTGAAGAATTTAAATTTCGAAAAAAAAATGTTTTGCCTTGAAATGAAATTATAATGTATAACTGTTTTTCACATGATTTGCTCATAGAAGCTGGAGACGCTAGACTCTAAAAGTTTACATGAAACAATATTTGAGACAAAATATAATGATCGTCTGTATGTAAACAATAAATTTAAGGATGTATCAATATTAACTCAAAGATGATCGGAGTACAGTGAATTCATACAATTTACATATAGTATAAAGCAAATATTTTTATAGAAAACTCTCGGCTTTGATCACTTGATAATTTAAGGCGCTGCCTATGCTGATTGGCAACGACATCAGATTCTGTTCATGAAATTCAGAATGACTGCAAGTGACTTCTTAAATAAAATGTTGTCTTTACTTTAAAATCCCGTTAAATCCAACATTTTACAAGTAAGCGCCGTAAACAGGATTCGCATTTCAATTTGGTCAATACCTTTACATAACGGTCACCCTGTCTATGCAGACAATGCAGATTGCAGACTGTCTCTGGATGTAGATTATATGGGTACTCAGTAATTTTATCACGTATTTTTATTTGATGCAAAATTGCAAGTTGTCTTCAAATTTTAAGAGGCATAGCTTCATAAATTTATAGAATTTTTTTTCAAATTGTATAGAATTAATTTGGCGGAAAGTTTGCTTAGCATTCCCATCCCGCCCCAAATTCAAATAGCCACATTTATCGTAGTCAATTAAAAACTTGAAGACATTCTTTAATTCAAAATGGTAGAAAAAACTGTGTGGCGTATGAAGAGTCAGAATTGTCAGACTCCGAATCCAAAAAAGTTCGGATACAAATGCACGTAACTCTGAGTCCGGCTCAGAAAATTTACTAAGAGGAATAGACTCGACCAACCCCTACTTCTGGCTAAAATATTTATGGAAGATTCAATTGGAAGATGAATATAATCTGAAATACATAGCCACTCCAACACCCGTGTTGGAATACTCAGATAACTTTCAAATTTTGCAGAGTTTAGGAAAATTCAGGAATGCATGCTATGTACTCCCACTTCGACTACAGCCTGGCAAGAAATTCACTCGATAATCAGTCTCCTGTCGAAATACAGAGAGTCATTTCGGAGTCATGTACATCTCTAATTACAGCAAAGCATGGTTTTGCGAGACGAGCCAGAAACATCAAACGAACCATTAATCCACCTTCTAACTATACATTATATAATGGATCGTACCAGAGCCATCTGTATATAACTGAAGGCTTTACGTCGTACAGCGTTATTTATATAAGCCGATATTTGCCTATGTTATTCTCCGTCAATCACTTCCCGTGATTCGTGAGAGAGTTAGTTACTGTGATCATTAAAAGCGTAGATTCCTAATCGTTACTACCGTTATGTACTAGATTTCATTGGAAAATATTGAAATTAAGTCAAGGAAATGTTTGAAAGGGATCGCAAATGTAGCCAAATGAGTCAATCATACTAATGCCTAGTGTCTGCGTTACAGACCGCGATCCATTCACAAAAGACCTATTCTTTCGTGAATAAATCGCGGTCTGTGACGCAGGCTAACTTAAGCCAGCCAGCTTAATGCTACTGTACTCAAAAAGGTTCCAAAAACTTGAAAATGGTACCCAAAAAATTCCAAAAATCTAAAAAAGGTCTATTGAAATTTAATTTTCATAGGGAGAAATAAAATGTACAATAACGTGAAATTGAACATCCAAGCTCTCCACTCTATTTAAAAAAAGTGGTCTATCAGGGCTGGTATAAAGAGTATTCTCGTGAGACTTAATTACGATGAGATGTGACATGGGTGTTTTTTTTCTTCCTGTGATTCCTTTAAGATCGCAATAACTTATTAATTAACGTATTATAATAGACCAGACCTTGAAATGAAATGCAAAATATGTTTCCGTGGTACAAGAAAAGTCATTTCAAAAGCATGAAACGTGATTTAGGTGATTTTGAACCGTGATACGTGATCCTGACCCCTTTCACTCAGAGCATCTATTAGAAATTTCAAATAGATAGCTCTACTTTATATTACCCTCCTATCAGTGTTCACAGTAAGAGATGAGTTAGAAATTCAAAGATGATGATGATAAATGATAAACGTATTATGAAAACCGCATTTAACGACTGTGGTTAACCTAATACAGAAATAAAATCAATGTTCAAATAATCCAAAAAGGATGTATTACGTTGAAAGATTGCAAGGAGGTGCTTGATCCTATCTATTCCCTTCCTATATCAATTATATATCATGAGATATATATATTGATAATAGACTTTGACATACGTTATACATGACACGTATTTCTGTAAGAAGCTTATATCAATAAGCCTTTAAAATTAAAAAAATATTAAAAAAATATTTCTTCGAAGATATTTAGGAAACAAACATTTTTTCTAAAACCATAGTTTGGTTTTTATCATTTGATTTATAAAGTGTGAAAGTGTCAAAAATTCTTGAACTTTTATTGAAGCTTTTTCTGAACACGAGGAAAATTTCACGTTCGTTAAATTTGATTAACCTTGAGGTCCACCATGAACCTAATGAAATGTTCATGAAATAGGCATGAATAATTTATTGAAATTCATGAATAGTTAAAATTAGCCGTTCATGAACATTGAGCACTCCATTGAATGCCCATGAAGTCCATGAACTATTCATGAAGTAATAAAGTTTGTTCCAAAGAGGGAACCATTAGGCATTAATCATTAATTAACCACATATATCGGATCTTCAACCAAATTAATTGAAATCATAATGCAACAATATAGAAGAAGAAATATAGAAAAGATAACAAGGCAATAAAACATAAATATTGTATAATTGACAAGATTGTTCAATCAGTAACTTTATTTGTCGAATAATCTTTTTTATAAAGGGAAGACGATACAAAAATGTTATAATAATAGAAAAACATAACATTTGGAAATGAAATAAATGGATTCAATAGCACACCGTAAAGGTTATAGCTTTTCGTTATATGATAAGAGATGATGAAAGCAAAAATAAATCTAGTTAATGATATAGGAAATGATAAAATTTTTATGAATTGAAATATTATTGTGTTTTGTAATTCTGCACATTTCATCAAAGTTCTTGTGTGTAAAATAATAGTTGAAAGCTCTGTGCCCAGTGCAAGTACCAACGAACCACAATGTACATTATTAATCACAAGTGCTATTAAATAGGAACCAATCTGGAATAAAAATTACATTTAATCATCAAACATGACGTTGAGTCGAAAATTAGACGGTTTTCGAACGCAGAGAAAACAAACATCTCTGTTGGCCTTTATTGTGTCAATGTGTCTTGTCCCCATATTGATTTATTTTATTTCACATCCAAAGACGTTGATTGGTTGAGCTGGAACTTGATAGACCGCCTTTCGACCAATCAGATCCCTCAATGTCAGCAACGTGTTTCTGAGCAAGTTGAAAACAGACCGATCGTGCTTCACCATCCGCAAATCACAGAATAATCTGGACCATTTGTAAACTAATATAACATTTATACATATGGAGCGGGTGGCCTTATCTAAAATGTATCTTAACCAATCACAGTTCAGAAAAACATTCGAATATTTCATAAATGCATTTATTAAATATACTTTCTTAATCAAGGGGCCGGAGCAATATACGAGGGCGACTGGGGCAGACAATAAACAGGAGGGCACCTTGCAGCACCCCAAATTTTGAGAGAAAAACATTTTCACTGTACATTCATTCATTCTCGATTTTTATTCAATATGGGCGTCCAGGTATGGTAGCTGTGAGATTGGAATCTGAATATCGTATTTGTTTGATGTTTCAAATTGCCTCTTGCCAATGGGCCAGTTTTAATTCAATTCAAAAGTTTTCTTTACCAGAAAGTTGGCATTGCAATCCAGATGGGAATATTAAATACTTTAGGTATTTCACTGAACTAAATCTTTTTAACATAGGGTTTTTTAAATAATTTTTTATTAGCTTTAATTCCTTATTTTATGTTTTCAAAAGGTATATAGACAGTTGAAATTAGTTTTAATATAATTAAGTAGAATTAAGTATAATATTATTTTTCATATATTACTTTAGTATATTATGAAATGGAATAAAAAAACACAGATTGTTAAAAAGAATAGAATAATAGAACAATAGAATGGAGGAGTCAATGGCATCAGAGCCCGGCATCAGAGCTTATTTCATTTCCACTATTTTGTATACGAACTATAAGAAAATTGACTTGATCGTTTGTTTAGGCCTTGATTGGTCTTGAATTGGCTTCGTAAAAGTACTGTATATGATAATTATACCAAATGGCACATTCTGCCCCTCTTTGTCCAACTGCCTCAATGCATCTTTTTAATTAATTTTATGTTTTTATGGGTCTGTGCAATTATAACAGCTATAGTAATATAATATAATATCGCTATAATAATATAATATAATATAATATGAGGTGAACACATGTATGTGAGAGTGCTCAATGTTTTTCAAGACAGATCATAATATAGAATAGACACAAGTAGTAAACCGTCTGATGAACGCAAAGTAAACGCGTGAAACTCCGAGTAACGGAAAAGGCTTTTGCCTCATCGTTGTGTCTATTATATAGCAGGTAATTAGTTATATTTTCTTTGCAAATGTATCCATTATTTAGTAAATCAGGTCGAATAACACTTACAAGTACATGATGAACTATTTCCTTACGAATTGTTGCATCTCTGTCCATCATGGAAAACATATCGAAGGCATCGTAAATCATAAATCCTAAAATTAACAGTATTAGCGATATCAATACATATGGCCAATTCATTTATTAAGATATATCGAATACAGGGGAAAGCTTATCAACTGCCTGACATAAAGGCTAATCATTTCATCAACTATACGAGTAAATAAATAGAGCTTAATCCTGTGGGGGGTAACTTCAAATGGTTGGTATACGGGGACGTGCCAATTATATTAAGGGTACCTTTTATGGTCATTGAAAATTTAATTTTTGAGGTATCTATTTCAGAATTTTCAAAATATTCGCCGGGTGTTGTCTTTCAATGAGCACAAAATGTTGATGAAAACCCACGAAATTGTAATCGAGTTTTAAATATACTTCGATAAAAAGGTATTTGAGGTATCATTATTTTCGAAAAAACAATATTTTGGGGGGCAAATTTCAGATTCAAATTGGGGTCCCCAAAATTTCTTGAGTTACCCTCCGGGGGCTTTAATTCACATCGGCCATTTTGCTCAGCTCTATTAAAGCTGCTAGGGAAATGTTTAGTCTTATTTGATTGAATTTGAGCAATATAGTGATTAAGTGAACATTCAATGTATCATGATCGTCGTCATCGGATTGGATGGAATTGGATTGGATTATAGATTGGATTGGATTATAGACTTCACTTGATATCATCATCATCATCATCATTTATTCAGAAACCTGATAAGTTTTACAATAACTTTTATTCCAATCATGTTTTAATCTTACCTGATGAAAATGCAAGTAGCCATGATGAATTTTCATCACAAACATTGAAAGGATCAAATAAAAGAGAAGGATTCATTGTCCATCTGTAATCAATAAAAAAGGAAGAAAATGAAAATTTTTCATTGCACTTATCCTAATTTGCATTTAAAGGAGCAAAAATGACCGGCAGGCGCTCCGCACTTAGGATCACGTGCATGTTTATTGTTTATAACACAATGTACATTGTTGACATGAACTTATTACAAATTAGGCTTGCGTATAACAATAGTTTCAAAGCGAGACGGTTGAATTACGCTAAGCATAAATTCAAATTGATCTCGCAGCGGTCGCCGGTCAATTTTGCCCCTTTAACTGAAACTCTTCCAGCCTTCAGCAGCTGAAACACAAACATGGTGTGATAGTGTCTGCTCCAAAATCAGATCTGTCGCCAATGAGCTTCGTTCAAAGGGTTTTCTTTCCCAGAAAATTGGCATTGCAATCCGGAGAGGCAATGTCATAGCATCATGGAAACATTAAATACTCTCTAAATTAAAGTGCACATGACACCAAATAATGTTTTTTCGGAATCGGATAGCCCATGCAAAATAAATAGGAATGGCGACAATAATTTTCGATTTATCATTATCAGCGGCGAAGAGAATACAAATAGTCCAGTCAATCTAAAATTTGACCAAGGACAAATTGCAACACAAGCTTTTTTTATGGAAGATAGGGTAGAATTTTATGCTGAACAACATATCAAAAATCGAGAAAAATCGAAGTGGCGGAAGGTGCTCAATTTTATAGAAATTAGTTACGGTCGGCATGAAAGCGAGGCTGTGTCATTTAGGGCTTAAAACTGAGCGATATTTCAAAAAATAAGAGAATGTACGCAATCAAGAAGAACACACTCAGTGACACAATATAATTCCAAAAAAAAAAATCATAAGTTGATCATTATAACAGAAAAACCATAACGAGGCTAAAAATTATATTAGGGAATTTACTGTACTTTTACTGTACTATCACCAATAACGCCAGATAAAATGCGCATTAAAAGATGCTAGGCATAAGAACACGCATTAGCTCCTTGAAATAGGGGCAAATCGATGTACCTAACGATTATATTAATTAACTACCAGGCAAATATTAAAATATTAAATTCTATTCAAATCGGCAAAATCAAAATAAATCATATATAAATCAAGTAGACCATCCCGTACAAAATAAGGATGCGTCTAATCACCCTCAGTAGTGAAATGGGTATGGTCCAAGAGTCCAATACCAATAACAGGAACATTCCTGACATCATAAAATCATATCTAGATTAGATAGAATGTATATATAAATCCATCCCATAGGCATCACAGATACATCTAACCCTCTCAGTAGTATAATAGGTGTGGTCCAAGAGTCCAATATCAAGAACAGGAACATTTCTGACATCATAAAATCATATCTAGGTTGTATAGAATATAAATATAAATCGAGTAGACTATCCCATATGCATATTAGATAGATCTTATCACCCTCAGTGGTATAATAGGTCAGGTCCAAGAGTCCAATACCAATAACAGGAACATTTCGGACATCATAAAATCATAGCTAGGTTGTATAGAATATAAATATAAATCGAGTAGACCATCCCATAGGCATGACAGGTACATCTAATCACCCTCAGTAGTATAATAGGTGAGGTCCAAGAGTCCAATACCAATAACAGGAACATTTCTGACATCATAAAATCCTATCTAGGTTGTATAGAATATAAATATAAATCGAGTAGACTATCCCATATGCATATTAGATACATCTTATCACCCTCAGTGGTATAATAGGTGTGGTCCAAGAGTCCAATACCAATAACAGGAACATTTCTGACATCATAAAATCATATCTAGGTTGTAAAGAATATAAATATAAATCGAGTAGACTATCCCATATGCATATTAGATAGATCTTATCACCCTCAGTGGTATAATAGGTGTGGTCCAAGAGTCCAATACCAATAACAGGAACATTTCTGACAACATAAAATCATATCTAGGTTGCATAGAATATAAATATAAATCGAGTAGACTATCCCATATGCATATTAGATAGATCTTATCACCCTCAGTGGTATAATAGGTCAGGTCCAAGAGTCCAATACCAATAACAGGAACATTTCGGACATCATAAAATCATAGCTAGGTTGTATAGAATATAAATATAAATCGAGTAGACCATCCCATAGGCATGACAGGTACATCTAATCACCCTCAGTAGTATAATAGGTGAGGTCCAAGAGTCCAATACCAATAACAGGAACATTTCTGACATCATAAAATCCTATCTAGGTTGTATAGAATATAAATATAAATCGAGTAGACTATCCCATATGCATATTAGATACATCTTATCACCCTCAGTGGTATAATAGGTGTGGTCCAAGAGTCCAATACCAATAACAGGAACATTTCTGACATCATAAAATCATATCTAGGTTGTAAAGAATATAAATATAAATCGAGTAGACTATCCCATATGCATATTAGATAGATCTTATCACCCTCAGTGGTATAATAGGTGTGGTCCAAGAGTCCAATACCAATAACAGGAACATTTCGGACATCATAAAATCATATCTAGGTTGTATAGAATATAAATATAAATCGAGTAGACCATCCCATAGGCATGACAGGTACATCTAATCACCCTCAGTAGTATAATAGGTGAGGTCCAAGAGTCCAATACCAATAACAGGAACATTTCTGACATCATAAAATCATATCTAGGTTGCATAGAATATATATATAAATCGAGTAGACCATCCCATATGCATTATAGATACATCTAATCACCCTCAGTAGTATAATAGGTGTGGTCCAAGAGTCCAATATCAAGAACAGGGAAATTTCTGATATCATAAAATCCTATCTAGGTTGTATAGAATATAAATATAAACCGAGCAGACCATCCCATAGGCATGACAGGTACATCTAATCACCCTCAGTAGTATAATAGGTGAGGTCCAAGAGTCCAGTACCAATAACAGGAACATTTCTGACATCATAAAATCATATCTAGGTTGCATAGAATATATATATAAATCGAGTAGACCATCCCATATGCGTTATAGATACATCTAATCACCCTCAGTAGTATAATAGGTGTGGTCCAAGAGTCCAATATCAAGAACAGGAACATTTCTGACATCATAAAATCCTATCTAGGATGTATAGAATATAAATATAAATCGAGTACACCATCCCATAGGCATGACAGGTACATCTAATCACCCTCAGTAGTATAATAGGTGAGGTCCAAGAGTCCAATACCAATAACAGGAACATTTCTGACATCATAAAATTATATCTAGGTTGCATAGAATATATATATATAAATCGAATAGACCATCCCATATGCATTATAGATACATCTTATCACCCTCAGTGGTATAATAGGTGTGGTCCAAGAGTCCAATACCAATAACAGGAACATTTCTGACATCATAAAATCATATCTAGGTTGTAAAGAATATAAATATAAATCGAGTAGACTATCCCATATGCATATTAGATAGATCTTATCACCCTCAGTGGTATAATAGGTGTGGTCCAAGAGTCCAATACCAATAACAGGAACATTTCGGACATCATAAAATCATATCTAGGTTGTATAGAATATAAATATAAATCGAGTAGACCATCCCATAGGCATGACAGGTACATCTAATCACCCTCAGTAGTATAATAGGTGAGGTCCAAGAGTCCAATACCAATAACAGGAACATTTCTGACATCATAAAATCATATCTAGGTTGCATAGAATATATATATAAATCGAGTAGACCATCCCATATGCATTATAGATACATCTAATCACCCTCAGTAGTATAATAGGTGTGGTCCAAGAGTCCAATATCAAGAACAGGGAAATTTCTGATATCATAAAATCCTATCTAGGTTGTATAGAATATAAATATAAACCGAGCAGACCATCCCATAGGCATGACAGGTACATCTAATCACCCTCAGTAGTATAATAGGTGAGGTCCAAGAGTCCAGTACCAATAACAGGAACATTTCTGACATCATAAAATCATATCTAGGTTGCATAGAATATATATATAAATCGAGTAGACCATCCCATATGCGTTATAGATACATCTAATCACCCTCAGTAGTATAATAGGTGTGGTCCAAGAGTCCAATATCAAGAACAGGAACATTTCTGACATCATAAAATCCTATCTAGGTTGTATAGAATATAAATATAAATCGAGTACACCATCCCATAGGCATGACAGGTACATCTAATCACCCTCAGTAGTATAATAGGTGAGGTCCAAGAGTCCAATACCAATAACAGGAACATTTCTGACATCATAAAATTATATCTAGGTTGCATAGAATATATATATATAAATCGAATAGACCATCCCATATGCATTATAGATACATCTAATCACCCTCAGTAGTATAATAGGTGTGGTCCAAGAGTACAATATCAAGAACAGGAACATTTCTGACATCATAAAATCCTATCTAGGTTGTATAGAATATAAATATAAATCGAGTAGACCATCCCATATGCATATTAGATACATCTAATCACCCTCAGTAGTATAATAGGTGTGGTCCAAGAGTCCAATATCAAGAACAGGAACATTTCTGACATCATAAAATCCTATCTAGGTTGTATAGAATATAAATATAAATCGAGTACACCATCCCATAGGCATGACAGGTACATCTAATCACCCTCCGTAGTATAATAGGTGAGGTCCAAGAGTCCAATACCAATAACAGGAACAATTCTGACATCATAAAATCATATCTAGGTTGCATAGAATATATATATAAATCGAGTAGACCATCCCATATGCGTTATAGATACATCTAATCACCCTCAGTAGTATAATAGGTGTGGTCCAAGAGTCCAATATCAAGAACAGGAACATTTCTGACATCATAAAATCCTATCTAGGTTGTATAGAATATAAATATAAATCGAGTACACCATCCCATAGGCATGACAGGTACATCTAATCACCCTCAGTAGTATAATAGGTGAGGTCCAAGAGTCCAATACCAATAACAGGAACATTTCTGACATCATAAAATTATATCTAGGTTGCATAGAATATATATATATAAATCGAATAGACCATCCCATATGCATTATAGATACATCTAATCACCCTCAGTAGTATAATAGGTGTGGTCCAAGAGTACAATATCAAGAACAGGAACATTTCTGACATCATAAAATCCTATCTAGGTTGTATAGAATATAAATATAAATCGAGTAGACCATCCCATATGCATATTAGATACATCTAATCACCCTCAGTAGTATAATAGGTGTGGTCCAAGAGTCCAATATCAAGAACAGGAACATTTCTGACATCATAAAATCCTATCTAGGTTGTATAGAATATAAATATAAATCGAGTACACCATCCCATAGGCATGACAGGTACATCTAATCACCCTCCGTAGTATAATAGGTGAGGTCCAAGAGTCCAATACCAATAACAGGAACAATTCTGACATCATAAAATTATATCTAGGTTGCATAGAATATATATATAAATCGAGTAGACCATCCCATATGCATTATAGATACATCTAATCACCCTCAGTAGTATAATAGGTGTGGTCCAAGAGTACAATATCAAGAACAGGAACATTTCTGACATCACAAAATCCTATCTAGGTTGTATAGAATATAAATATAAATCGAGTAGACCATCCCATAGGCATGACAGGTACATCTAATCACTCTCAGTAGTATAATAGGTGTGGTCCAAGAGTCCAATATCAAGAACAGGAACATTTCTGACATCATAAAACGATATCTACGTTACATAGAATGTATATATAATTCAAGTAAACCATCCCATAGGCATTACAGGTACATCTTATCACCCTCAGTGATATAATAGGTGTGGTCCAAGAGTCACATATCAAGAACAGGAACATTTCTGACATCATAAAATCATATCTAGGTTGCATAGAATATATATATATATATAAATCAAGTAGACCATCTCATAGGCATTATAGTTACATCTCATCACCCTCAGTAGTATAATAGGTGTGGTCCAAGAGTCCATAACTTTCACCATCATAAACTTTATCTATGATTATAAAATAACATAGATGTTGAATACAATGGATGTATATTTCTAATAAAACCATTTAAAATAGATTGAAGAGACATTCAACCATTGTTGCGATAATTAACATGTGTGGTCTAGGGGTCCACAGAAGATAACAAGAACATCCTCAATTGCTCAAAAGATATCTAGGTTGCACGATACCAGACATGCAATGTTTGTAAATTAGGGGTTGAGCAACAGTTGGGGCCTTTTACGGCTCATCAGGACGTGTTATTGCCCTAAATTTTGTCTGTGAAATTGTGAAAAGGCATTCTTATCTACGTTATTGCGTTATCGATGATTTTTGCGTTATATAAATACAAAAACATGAAGTTTTACAGAATATTTCAGATAAAATCATAGCAAAATTCCCTATTTGGGACGCCAGAATTCATAAAGTTCTCAAGGGGGTGAATCTCCAGACCCTATTTTAAGACTTCAACCCTGTTTTCCTATTTTTATCATGCAAAATTTTTATTATTTGCAAACACCTTGTTCACCATTCAAACTTTGCATGTTCAGCTAAATATTAATAATACGATTTAAAAGCAGATAGGTCTGAATTGAATCAATTTCAAGAAAGCTCTTTCGTTTGAATGCATGAAATTTGAAACTTTCATTATGCTATGCGTGAAATTGTACAGATTGAGTCCGTAAATACGTTATTGCCATGGCATATAGGGGGCCAACAGTTGTGTGCACTGTTATACGGGGTGCATTAATATGCTGCCAAACTATGTCAGAAATAAAGATAATAGGCCAACAAATGTTATTGGTCCTGATTTGGATCACTCAGCAGAATTGATGCTATCATGTGTAATACTGTTACAGCAGAGCCCATAGGAATTGGCAATTGTACATGCATTTACATCCAAATATCTGGGAGTCTTGCATCCTGTCTAAACCACTATGTCTTAACAAACAACTGAGAACTGAATCCTCATGATCATTTTTATTTTCACATCATGAATTCATGATCATGCTAAATATTGAACAAACATTAGAATAATTGAATATAATTCATTAAAAATATGTTTCACTTACTTTTAATTAAAATACTGACCTTGATTTTGGAAAATGGAAAGCCAATACAATAAGTGTTAGGCCCTATTGAATATCTACAGATTTTTGCTTTGAACCTTGTCCTTGATGCCTGTCATTCTATCCTTCGTTTTCCTCATAACACTGGGAGACTTTTCGAACTGATAACATTCCATTATGAATTAAATCGTGAGAGAGTTTCTTCGAATCAAATATCTTTGAGTACCAAAATTAGGAGGAAAGTGTACCATTTCACCATTAAACCATAAAAAATCATACGCAAACCTGAATGATACGCGAACGATGTCTACCATCTTGTTGTATTGTCTTTCGATCAAAATTTGACAGTTTTCCGAAAACATGTCGCGCTCAGCCTGTGCGCAGACGTTTAGATGAAGGCATAATGGCGTTTTAGAAAGGGTTAATAATTTGTGACTTTAAATGCAAATAAAGTAATGTTCCGCCACCTCGATTTTTCTCGATTTTCAGTATGTTGTTAAGCGTTAAATTCTGTTCTACAATCTGTAAAAAAAGCTTGTGTTGCAATTTGTCCTGGGTTCCGTGTTTTTTCGATCTAGATTGACTGGACTAAAAGCGCTTTGCCGCTGTTCAAGTACTCAACACCTTGTCCCATGCCACATGTTGATCTAGTGTTTCAACACATTTTTAACAGAAAAACTCCATCGAAGGCTAATAAAACCTTTCCCAACTTTACAATTCACGTTCAATTTCAATCATATATGGCCAACAAGGTGTCCCAAAGATATGGGCATATTTGTTTCGGAAATGGACAATTTCTTTTTTGCGAGAAAAAAGTTACGATTTTTTGAAGTATAGACTATTTATTTTTCCATAGGGAGCTCTCTTGTCATTTTCAACATGAGTTCCGACTTTCGAAAGAGCACTGTTTTTGAAATATGGTACTTTCAACATTAATTAACTCAGCTTATAAGAGTCCAAATCGAAAAATTCATGAAGTCACCATTCCTATTTATTTTGCATGGGCTACTCGATTCCGGAATAACATTTTTTTTGTGTCATGTGCACTTTAAATCTTTTTAGCATCGGTTTTTAAATTTAAATGATTAGCCTAAATATATACCAGTAAACACAGCCAAACCAAGTAACAGTGCTATGGACAGAAGCCATCATAATATTCTTCCATCTCCATTCATAATAGGAATTTTCTTTAGATTTGGATGGGACAGAGCAAAACCATTCTAAATCAATCACCTCAAGTATCAATTTAAACACTAAAACACTTAATAATATTTTAAATATTCCATAGAAGAACATAATTAAAGAAATACGATGGCTGAGCTGCACAGATTCAATCCCGTCTAAATTATCAGTTACAAAACATTCTGAAAGCCGGGTTTGAAAATTGCTTAATTATAATTATTTGTCTTCATGCTGCGTTTAGCAACTTGACGGGGAAATCAAAAATATTTTAAGATCAGTTCGTGTATATCATTTCATTTTCATTCGCAAATTCTAATTTCGACATAACTGCAAACACCGCAGTTATCAAAACTTATCTTACTTCAAAAGCCATCGACCGGATACCTCCTGGCTCCATTGACCCGCAACTGAGATTAAAAACAACCAATCAGATTATCCTCGCTATAATATATGCTGAGATGGGAACATCGGAGATTCAAAATTGTTGATTAGTTGACCCATATGCTGAACGAAAATCCATTGCCAATCCAGCTGGTTGTAGGCTTGAGGCTTGAAGACTTTTAAATGCCTTGAATTGCTTTTTAGTGTAATAATTTGTTTCAAGGACGAGGCACAACACCAAAGTCAACTGGTGGTAAACATTCTGAGTCAGAGTGTAAACTACTGTCAGGAACTAATAACGGATACACACCAATCAATGAAATTTTACCGATATATCGCTTTTTAACATCAGTATCGAGCTTTTCAGCATAAAGAGATAATCTTATGCGTTGTACTTCATCGACTGAAGGAGTAGTGCTTATCGAAGCCATTATTCGAAGTGCAACACCAAGATGGTGGAAGAACGATATTGGAAGCTGTGTGACGTCACGTTTAAAAAGCCCTAACACCGTCAAAATGAAAATGCCTCGGATTATTGAAAGTTTTAGCATCGGATGATATCTCGAAGGACTGAACAGCAGTCACGTTTATGTACATGGAATTGAGCATTTTGTTTTACAATCGAAGCTACAAACAAAAAATACATAGAGTCGTGTGCATCGACGAGAATCGAAAATCGACCTAACTCTTCAAAAGCGGGCATTCTACAATTGAGATATCGGTCTCTCTCTATGCTCCCTCAGCTAATACGGGCACATTACAATTGAGCTACCGTTCTCCCTCAACTAATGCGGGCACTCTACATTGAGCTTCCAGTCTCCCGGCCTCCCTCTCTCTATCAGCTAATACGGGCACTCCACAATTGATTTACCAGCCTCCCCTAGCTATAGTGCGGGCACACCACAATCGAGATACCGGTCTACATTGTAGAGTGGACATATTTGATCAGAAATTCTCCGCAACAATTGAAGCCAAGCAACTGCAAATTTGTAAGGCTTGATAACTGTAAACTCAGTTTCTAAAATATCACGAAGGTTTTCTGCGATCTGAATGGTCGAAAGAGCGTGCATGAAATCCTAGGGTAAAACATGGCTCCGATAACCGGGAAAAACCGCAAGCTTCAAAAAGTTTGATCTGTGATAAAATACTATAAAATACAGACTTTATAACTTTTTGATAACAATCCAATAAATATCTCAATAATGGCTATGATTTACAAAACGACATTGAGCTCAAGATGTTTATATTTATTGAAAAGCGTGGTAAATGAGTTATTGGTCGTGTAACATGCAAAATAAAAACGGACAGAATGAAAGACAATTATAGGCTGCGCTATTCAAGGTAAACCTAAAATTTAAATAACAATTACTGCATTAATTTGCTAAAGAACTATTGTACCACTTATATTACAGACGTTCTTGTATATGTCTTTCTTTATTCGACAATATCTATCTTGTTGTGGGATTCTCTTTGCTTGGTTTATGAATTGAAATTGAATTTTAAATTGTGAATTCATGAATTGAAAATTCGCCGTCGAATGAGATTCCGACATTTGTTTTATTTTAGAAACGGGTTACCACAACTTGCAAATGTTTGTATTCATATTTACTAAACGAGAAAATGTTGGGAGACACTCGGGAAGCTAAAAATCACTCGCTCGGAGCTCGTGAGTTTTTAGAGCTTCACTCGTGTCTCCCAACATTTTCTCGTTTAGTAAATATGAATACAAACATGGCAAGTATGTGGTAACCCTTTAATAATTAATAATACTTGATGTGTGTATTTATTTTGAAACTTCTTTTGGTTTTGTAAAATAATGTTTTTTAAAAAGTGAATATGATATAAAAAAATTATAATAATGAAAAAAACATAAACTTGGAATAAAAAAGATAGGATTTAATAACACAGAATAGAAATTATAATTGACTAAACTATGATAACTAATAAGGAAACTAAAAATAAATCTAGTCAACGAGACACCAAATGAAATTGATTTTAAAAACTTGAAAATGATTGTGTCAGTTTCTCCCGCATATGTTAATAATGTTCTTGTGTGCAACATTATCGTAGAGAATTCTGTTCCAAGGGTCAATATCAAATTACCACAGTATTGATCCATTAATATAACTGTGATAAAATAGGAGCCAACCTAAAAATAAAAAAATATAATTAATTAACGTAGAATGTGTTGTACAAAATGCCAGACGTTGATGTTAATATATACATTATCTATAACTAATAATATACCCAAACCGGCTCGGCCAACAAACAGAATTGACTTCTTTATCGTTAAACTCCTTTTCAGCAGCTAACTCTCCTAACTTCTAATTCACTTCTGGGGTATCTATAGGCCTTCGACTAGGCAACGTTCTTAACTTTAACAGCTCGAAATGCAATAAACTGCTAATAAATTGCGATAAAAAACGCAAAGTTACGTAACATTAAATGTAGCCTTGTGACAAAATACTGCGTTTCTTTTTTTCTCTTTCTTTTGTGGTGGAAAATTTATTGTACTACCAAAAAAGCTGCCTTCGCTGCAGCTTTTTGCTAGCTCCTTCGGAGGTCTTTTACGGGCTGAGGCCCAATGTTGCTGCTGTCGATAGATTGTATCACCTTTTACCATTAATGGTTGACCTGGTTTTACTATTGAGCTTGATTGAATCATCTTTATTAAAGTAGTTTTTACTTCAAAACTTGACTGCAGTATTATTAATTTAAAATGCCTTTCTGGCTTTCCAATTACACTGTATGTAAAATTTATAATACATTCTAGGCCTTTGAATTAAAAAAAGACGGCGTTATGAAGATATAACGTAGACGGTGTCGCCCTATCGAAGGCACCCGTACCACTCCTCTATTTCTAGATGAGTGGCTTTTTTCGCTGAGACCAATGATTTTAAGCGCTCTCTGTTAATCTCAGCCGCGACACTGCAAATCAATTTCAAAAGATTTCATGGCAGATAGGTCTCGATTGTCAATGCGCAACGATGCCCCGCTTCTACCCACAATGCAATTCCCTCTGGACCATTCCATCCGCCATCTTCAGATGGTACTCATTTGATGTTTCAGATAAAGTCAAGGCTGAGTTGATCTTCAGGGGATTTGAACCACAGTCGATCAGATATGATCCGATCTAAAGTTCGGTTACTGCCAAATGAGCTAATCCTCCTTCAAAATACGCCTTCAAATTACACTGTAGTAAAATTTATAATACATTTTAGGCCTTCGAATTACACTATACCAAAGTAACCCGATATGTACAAATCGATGTTGAACTCGTTTTCTTTCTTTGTCAAGTGTTAGTTTAGCCTCCCCGGCCAAATGAAGCCAACATTTTAACAACATTTGATAAAATTTCGCATCAATGTTATGAAAATGCTGGCTTACTTCATTTGGTCATCCCTATCAGCATTTTGCCATCAATTTCACAACATCAATTATTTCGCCAGTGAGATATACATAAGTCGCAGACAGAGCAAAAACAATTTAATACAACAAACAGACATTACTATTAAATAAAAGGATAAATCATATAATAAAAAAATCACAAAATCTCTAATAATACACTTACAAGAATATGATGAAATCGTAATATACCCGCATTTTCCATACATCGCATGTCATAGGTGTCGTAAACCATAAAACCTAAATAAATATGGAAACAGGTAATTCTATAAATGAAATGCGGCTAATCGAAATTAAGTCATGTACACAAGGATACTAATGATCTCTATCAACACATACTTTGAGTAAGACGAGTTGAAAGGTTCCAGTTTGAATTATTTTTTAGATGAAAACAGGTTATACTGGCATAGAAACAAGCGATTATAGATTGAAATTGAATTCATCTCTACTAAATGAGACCGTTGACATGCTATTTTCTCCCACAGGAAGCAAAAATGTTATAATTATATTGCCAATCAGCTTACGTCTGTAGACTAAAGTAGATTAGAACTAAATTATCATTTGCTATTTTAAAGTACACATGCCACAAACAAATTTTAACACAGATTCGGGTAGCTGAAGCTAAATAATGAAGAATGGTGAAAAGGATTGTCAATTTGGATGCGTATAAGCGGTTATATTTAATGTTGAATCTACGCTATTTTCGATCAGTCACTTTTTCCAAACTCGGAGCGATCCTTGACAAAATGGCTCGTGTGCATAATTCATTTTGCCAAATATATGTCATTTTATAGATTACGCTAAATTATGTGTTAATGCTATAACATGTATATCATGCAAACTAAAATTATTCAGATCAGTTATAATTAAGATTAGAAACCAGTTGGTTGAGATTATTGGGGGTGGCCGCTTGTGCCTATCGATTATAAATGGAAACAATGCTTTTACCTGTTGAAAATGCAAGTAGCCATGATGAATTTTCATCACAAACATTGAAAGGATCAAATAAAAGAGAAGGATTCATTGTCCAGCTGTAATGAATAAATTAAAATAATCACGCATTAGTTATAGAATATTTTCATCACCATCATCATAAGTGGGAGCCCCTTTGTATTCGCCCGTCAATTTCGACAAATAAAAACAACAACAACAACAACAACAACAACAACAACAACAACAACAACAACAACAACAACAACAACAACAACAACAACAACAACAACAACAACAACAACAACAACAACAACAACAACAACGACAACAACAACAACAACAACAACAACAACAGCAACAACAACAACAACAACAACAGCAATATTTGAATATTTCATTTTAATATGGGGTCACAAACTAATATATCAAGGTTGCATAAATTGCAGAAGAAATGTATATGGATAATTGACATTGTAGATGTCAAGCCTCTAGCTCATGCTGAGCCCTTGATGAAAGCTCTTTAGATTTCAAAAATAAAATACTTATTTTATTTGCAGATTGTTTTTTTTTGCACAGATTTTGTCTGCCATGATCTACTTCCAGACTATGTATTGTAAAATGTGTGTTTTCTGGTGTAAATGGTGCCCGATGTCATCGCAATTACAATTTTTTGAGATAGCTTTTGTTACATGAAAGAATCTATTTGGACATTTCCTGATTATAAATCCAAAGCTTGCTTCTGTATGGAGAAATTTCCCATATTCTTAATATGTGTGTGTCTCGAAAAACAAAAAGTAAAAAAAGAAAAAGCAAAGTCTCTCGAATAACAAGCAAAATCTGTTTATGGAATGACGTCGATCATCGTCATCATCCAATAAATTATCATTATTCTAAAACTGTAGATATTATTTTGTTTTCATCTGGTTGAAACAAAAATTATATTCTAAAGATAACATACAAAATAAATTTAACAATAAACACAATACAGGCGGGCTCACTCATCCGAAAAGCGTGCGTGCACTTAAAAGTTGGCTGTTCTGCCTCGAAATATGCTCAAACTTTTCAATCATACGACTGAAATATTATTCAAATTTTCAAGGGTTTAATGACATAAAATGATTATGAATGAAGCCGAACATATATATATATATATATATATATATATATATATATATATATATATATATATGTAGATATGTATATTTACGTACCAATAAACACATCCAAACCAAGTAACAGTGCTATGAACGAAAGACATCAAAATATTCTTCCAACTCCATTCATAATAAGAATTCACCTTTGATTTCAACGGAACAGAAATAAGCCACTCTAAATCAATCACCTTGTGAATTAATATAAACGCTAATATGCCTGAAGCTATCTTGAAAATACTATAAAAAATCATAATCATAGAGGACATTATTTAATAAAAATGTTGACAATTGCAATGAATTTGAAAACGCATATTACTATAACCTCGTATACACAACCAGTGAAAGGCCGTTATACACAAATGGCTTTGGTGTTTAATTTGTTTCCCGCATTTTCTAACTCATTGCCTTGTCACATTTTACCCGGGGGTGGGTTAACTCCACTAGGACGGGTATACGGGGACGTGCCACTTTTTGGGGTCCATATTCCAGCTGAGAAAAAAAAATTTGGGTATGAGATTTCAAATTTTGGAGCTTTTGGGTATCCTATTTTTGACTTTTTCAAGAATTTTTGAAAAAATTTGCATCATTTTTGTGTATTTACCTAAAATCAATCACCCTGTTGGAACTTTTTGGGTTGCATCAACAGAATTTTTGGAACTTTTGGATACTTTACCTTTTTTCAAAGTGGCACCTTCCCGTCCCTAAAGAGCTGGAGTTACCCCCGGGCATTTTACCATTTAATACCATAGTAAACAAATCGATAATTAAGTTACATAAAGTATCAACTCTGACCTAGATGGACCAGCAGACATGTGCATATATTATGTGCATATCAATGATGGACTTATTCCTTCAAGTAAGCATTCTTAATTCTTATCCCCGTTCTTATCCTTTCTCAGATCGTTCTGAGAGACACAGATCTCGAAACACCGTCTCAAACACGACAATGTATAGAATCAATTTTTAAATAGATTTTATTTTCAAGGTGTACAATCACAAACAAATTTGATAGAAAACCTCACAAATAGTGGATGTGCTTTACCAAACTAGTTTAAGCCTTGAGAAATGATTATGGTCGATTATCACATGGATAATTATGATCATACCGTTACAAGCACGGCCGTAACTGCTAACTACATGCCTCTGGCGTAGTTGTACATTTGCCCAACAAAAGACGCATTTTTCCCGAAAAAATCGTATCATTGGCGTATTTTGGAGCTTCTGTAGCTTCAGTACTGTTACGGCTACTGCCAGAATTTTGTCTCAATACACTTTGATTTGGCCGCGTGTCACCCCTCAGGATTTAGGGCCGTGTTCGCAAGCGTCAGAGACGAATACCGGTAATATCGGTTTTAAACCTTGTTGTTTTCATTGGACCAATCTATTTTATATACAGCATATGATATATAACAATTAAAATAAAAGAAATATAAACTACAAGGAATTAGTACTAAAGGATGCATCGTTAAACTTTGTAAATTATAATATTTCACAGCATAATAAGTAGCAATAGAACTGAATATAAATCTTGTCAATGTTATTGGAAATGATATGAATTTGATGATCTTAAAATTGATAGAATTTTGCAACTCAGAGCATTTTAGCAAAGCTCTTAAATGTAATACGGTGGTTGATAGCTCTGTACCAAGGGAAATGATAGCGACACCACAGCTAGCCTCATTTGCGAGGCAAAGGATCAGGAAATATGAGCCAATCTATACAAATCAATAATTGAGAATTAACGACAGGAATTTAACGATTGAGCAAGAAAGAAAAACCTATAGTCTTATATGTGCGAAGTCAGAGACCACACATTTTCATTTTACTTGAATTTTTATGCTTTTATAGCAATGAACTATAAAGTATTATTACTATAGTTTTTAATAAGAAAGATAGATTTATCTATCGTCAGATGTGATAGTGCTCAATACCGATTACACAGAATAGAATAGAATAGAAATAGTTTATTTAAAGACATATAAACAACTATGATACATGATTTTTCCTTTTTGTTCTATTTGATTACATGTATGTGTTATATAAGGCATTATTGTTAAGCAGTCGTTTCTTGATGTCTGACGGCGTCATCGTCGTCTAATAATTAGTTTGATTGAGAATATAGTGTATTTTTAATTTCTTGTTTATATTTAATAATATTGTATGAATCGTATTTGTAATATTTATTTAGTGATTGTGCACCTCGAAAGCTGAATGATCGTTTACCACGGTCAGTATGGACGCGCGGGAGAATGTACATGTTTTTTCTTGTAATATATTTGTGGTTACTTTTATTAAATAAAGTCTTTAATTCTGAACCATACATTCCTGATTTGGATTGGTGGGCTGTACATGCAGTACGGAGATGTGACATGTGGCTGATAGAGAGCCATCCCAGTCGTTCAAGTGCGTCTTCCATTCTATCAAATTTTCGCTTTCCACATATCAATTTTGCCGCCCAATTTTGTATTCCTATCTGGACCCTTCTAAGCTGTGTTTTGTTGCATGAGGCCCAGACTTCGATAGCGTAGAGACAAGGATTTAAAATTTTTGATTCTATAAGTGTTTTAAATAACCCAGCTGGAATATAAGGGCGAATCTTTGATATTGCAGATAATCTGTAGGAAGCAGTTCTTAAGATTTTATCGACGTGCTTCTTGGAACTCATTTCATTATCAAAGACCACGCCCAAGTTTCTAGCTGTACTTACATACTCTATACTTTGTTTGTCAATTGTCAAAGTTGGCAGAGTTCGGTTAATTAACTTTTTGTGACCAATAGCCATAATTTTTGTTTTATTAGTGTTGAGTAGTAGAGAATTTGCAGCAAACCAAGTCGAAACTCTTTTTGAATCATCATTAATTTGTTTTTGTACATTACACAGTGATTGGTTGTCTTTAGATTTAAAATTATACAATACTTGTGTGTCATCGGCAAACTGACCAGCTGCGCCATGTTTAATTACGTTTGGTAGATCATTCACATAAACTAAAAAGAGCAATGGTCCAAGTACTGAGCCTTGAGGTACTCCACATGACAGTGTAACTTCGTCAGAGTAGATGTTGTTCACTTTTATGGTCTGTTTGCGGTCTTTTAAGTACGATTCTATCCATGCCAATGCAATGTCAGATAATCCGAATAGTTTAAGTTTATCCAATAAAATATTATGTTGAAGGCTATCGAATGCTTTAGATAGGTCCATGAGTATTAACAAGGAAGTATCACGAGTGTCCATGTTTTTAAGAATTCTTTCCGTTATGTTCAGAAGGGCTGTAACTGTCGAGCGACAGTGTTGGAATCCATGTTGATATTTATTTAGGATAGGAGATAAGAAGGGGTACAATTGGATGTAAACTATTCTTTCCACAACTTTTGACAGTAACGATAAAAGTGCAAGTGGTCGATGCTTATCTGGTTCTATAGTACCTGGTACTTTTGGTATTGGCGATACTATAGTGTTTTTGAAGCAAGATGGAAACTTTGATGTCTTTAGGGATAGGTTGATAAGTTTTGTAAATGGTGCCGCAATGGCTGGAAGGGCAGATTTAATTGCGAAGCCATTTATGCCATCGTAGCCTGGTGCTTTCCAGTTTGGTAGTAGCCCTACAGCTTTAATTGTGTCAATGGTTGTGACATTTGTGAATTCGAATGTTTGTGAATGTTGTTGTATTGTTTCATAGTTGGTTTTTGTGTGAGTTTGGTTCTTAATGGTTGATCCAACCTCGCTGAAAAATTTGTTGATTTCATTTAATTCTGATTTCGTTTTTGCTGTACATTTATAATTAGTTTTTCTCGTCAGCTTTTTGACAAGGTTCCATACTTCTTTTACATTGTCACCACATTCAATAAATTTTTCTTTGTTGTAATTTATTTTTGCCTGTCTGAGTTTATATGTTACTTGATTGCGCTGATGTTTATACAGTTCCCAATCTTTTGATGATGTCGTCTTCATAGCCGTATAGCGCATTTTGTTGCGTTTCTTTAATTGATCTCTTAGTTCAACAGTTACCCATGGTGCGTAATTTGGATACATTACAATTGTTTTTTCTGGTGCATATTTGTTCAGAGTGTCCTGCAATATTGTTTGTAATATCATGGCTGCTTTGTTTACATCTTCATCCATTATTGCTTCTTCAAATTTAGTCAGATCAACGTTCAAGAGTTCTTCACAAAATGCTACTCTGTCAAAGTTTTTGTATGTTCTTACAGTTCTGGTTGTTTTTCTAGGTTGTTCTGTGGCATCATATTTCATAACAGAATACAGCCCAAGGTGGTCTGAATTACAGACAGTTTTTGGAATACATGTAGTTATTGTATGTTTTAATGAAGTAGATGATATCATATAATCTATTTCCGTTTGAGATGTTTCTGTGATTCGAGTCGATTTAGTGTTAAGAATGTGTAGTTTAAATTGGGACATCAACTCTGAAAGCAGTTTTTTTGCAGGAGTGTTTTTATGGTAGTCAATGTTCAAATCTCCTGCAAATATGAAGTCACAATTTCTTTCAGTTAAAGTCTCTGTGGTTTCACGAATGATGTCAAGGGCTTGGCGGTAATTTTCATAGCGAGGATTGTATAAATTTATGATGTATATAATTTTATTATTTGGTATTTGTAGTTTTACTACTAATTGTTCGTATTCAATCCCCTGGGCCTTTCTTGTCAGGGTTGGATCTAAATAAACTTTCATGATATTTTTGTAAAATATAGCAGTGCCACCATGCCTGCCATTTCGGTCATTTCTATATAGACAATAACCAGGAATAGAACATCCTATTGATTCTGGATGTAGCCATGTCTCTTGTATAATTATTAGGTCTATATCATCATCAACAGCGTATGTCTGTAATTCTGTTAATCGCTCAGATGTTAGACATTGAGCATTAATTGTTAAGATTTTTATCTCTTTTGTTTTAGTTATTTTATTTATTGTGTTTATGGTTGTACTTACTCTTTTCTTGTTTGTGCTGCTATTCATATTGAGTCAATTACTACTCGGTTGAGTCCGGGGCTGGGGTATTGTCTTCTTTCTGATATTTTTCACTTGGATTAAACCGAAATTACGTATGACCCATCGATCTGTCGAGTTTTTACACCCCTCATTTCTCTCTCTGCATTCCGTTCTGAGTTCAGTTTGGAATTTTTGTTCGTCTCTGGTGTAATCTGGTGAGATATAGACACTTTCCAGACCATCATCTTCACGTAGACGTCTACCATTTGTAAGCAGCATAAGTTTGCTTCGCATATCACAGCATTTTACTAATAATGGTTGCGAGCGCACATCTGATGGTTTTCCAAGGCGATGGCAGGACTCAATCTCCACATCTTCACCCAAGATGTTAACAGTTAAACTTTTGAGGTAATCAGTGTCATTTTCATAATCTGGGTTTATATTTAGTCCTCGGATAATTACATTTAATTTCCGTTTGTCTTTTTCTTGTGTCTGCTTAATTGCCTTTTCATGCAGACGTTGCTCAGTTTGTACTTTTAATATAGTAGAAAACGATTTGTTAGGTGGGTTTGTGGTTCCAATATCCAGTAAGGTATTCATTTCAGTTTGGGAGCAAAGGGATTTTTCAGTTACAAGGCTTTTGATTTCATCAATTTTGCTTAGAATTGTTTCTGTTGCAGTAGTCAATTGGATTTCAGTACAATTATTTGTAGAGTTATTATTTTTTGTTTGATTATCTTTGGTTATCTTTGACTTCAGGGCAATTGTCTGTTTACTTAATTCACGGATTTGTTTTGTCTTTGCATCACTATTTAGTTTCTCATTTTTTAATGTGTTTTCAGCATCATGCTTCATGTCTAACGCTTGTTTTTCGATTCCACGTATCTTATTTTGCAATTGAGTTTTTTTGTCTAACAATAGTTGTATTTGTTCTTGTTGTTTCTTGTATTTCGTCATCAGGCTTTCGTATCTTATTTCTTTCAATTTGTTTGAAACAGGTGTACTGTCTAATATGTTCCCTTCAGAATTTAGATCAATGCATACGGGAGATGACGTCATAGTTTCCTCGTTTATATTACTTTTATCTAGGTTTTCGCACGATTGTGATGGAACGGTGATGTAATCTATATTAGTATTGTCGCTATTATTCACAATGCTTCCATTTGAGACAATCGAATCATTTGTGCGGTCCAAAATGGCGTCAATACATGGCAATTGATCTCCTGATAGATCCGGTGTGTAAATATTTGAATCAGCGGCGGCGAGAGAATTCAAAGGTAATTGGAGAACACTCAGTGAATGTGTTTCATCTGCCCAAATGTCTGGTAAATCTTTTTCGATGACATTTTTATATTTTTTATCTCGGCTTATAATTCCATAAAAATACAAACATAAATCGGCTAAATCTCCTTTCTTTGAGTTTCTTGCTAGTTTCTTCCTTGCAATGCCCACGTTTTTATTCTCAGTTTCCAGAATGTTGATACATTTTTTCAAGGCTGTACTCATCAGGTTAAGCTTTTGTTGTGAAGGTTCGATAGCTGTAACCAACGCATCTTGAACAAAATTGACACTTGGAGAGGGTACATCAAGTTGTTCTCCATAGCTTTCTGATTGAATTGGAAAGTTAGACATATTGCATACAATTTTTAGAAAAGTTATGTCAATTAAGCTAAAATAATGTTAAATTAATGCAATAAAGTCAGTCATAGACAGGAGCACGTCTATTCATGACCACATGACGACACATTGGCAGAGCTGTAATACATATGGATGGTGACTGAGTCAATGAAAACACATTCTTAATTTCTGTTACCAAAGTTTCACGTAGTGTGCGATATAGCCTGCGTACCATCCCCTAGGTTTTTTCTGAAACCTATGGTTTTAGAAATAAACCTCGGGGCTGGTACGCAGGCTGTGTGCGATCATCAGACAGTTGATACTCGACCCTGACTATACTGATATAGCCCAATTGAGTATCAACTGTCTGATGATCGCACACTGCGTGAAACTTTAGTAACAGAAATTAAGAATGTGTTTTCTTTGACCCAGTCACCATCCTTATATGTATTATTATTTAATAGTTTGCTTCTGTCTGGTGATTGCTATAAATCATGAAACTTAAAATAACAATATAGGAATGTGTGGTCTCTGAATCCTTTCTATTTCTATTAATATTATGATTTATAGCTCTGTCATATGACATATTGAGTATTATATGATTTGCTATTAGATAACATCTAATCTATATTTCCTTTTATATAATAATGAATTATAAAACTTGATTATATTGAGTGTGAACTCAATGTCAGATAAAACAGAGCATATATTTTAGAATAGGAGACAATTAAAGATGAGAGAAAAGATATTTATGTAACTGGCAGTTTCACGACGTTTAATTTGAGATCTTTAGCCGTTGATACTCATCGTCTGGAGATTGCAAATTAAATGTATGAAACTTTAAATCATGGAATATATGTTTTTGTCCCCGGTTTTTGTCTCATCTTAGGAAGATTCTCTAGAAGGAGCGAATTTGTGTGCAATGTTTTGAGTAAAATCAAGGTCAAATAAAAATTAGCTGGTGCAGCGTAAATGACATACTGTATTATGATGTGTCGCATCTTTTCGCCATCTTGATTTAATATTTATAGGTACAACATTTAACAATGTTCTATTTTTAAACTGCTTGACCAATCATATTGCTTGAAAGTATTTCTATCACGTGGTACGTCTCTGATCAACTTACAAATAACAAAACATATAAAAAAACTTACAAATAAATGATGAAAAATGTAATCATTATATTTTGATTGTCCATGAATGAACATTGCATACGTATCACAGACCATGTAACCTGTAGAAAAAGTTAACAAGATAAATATTATCTTCGTACGCGTGTGAAAGACGTTATTTACGACATTTCTGACGCCTATATAGATCTCTGGAAACGCCCTGTGGAGACCATGCATGAACTTGAATATTTACGTCAATAGCCATTACCTATAATATAGCAATAGTCCACTAATTACTTACTATTTAATCCATGTTTGTCACTTTATCATTTTATTGTTAATTTTTGTTATGTATATCATTAATTTTATGTATTAATTCTTGATGTTGGAAAGTAAAAAACAACAATAACCAACCTGAATTACCATGTGTTTACATAATTATTACATAAATAGTAAAGTAATGTGGACGGTGTCGCCCTACCGAAGGCACCCGTACCACTCCTCTATTTCTAGAAGAGTGGCTCTTTTCGCTAAGAGCAATGATGTTAAACGCTCCTTAGATCTCAGCCGCGACACTGCAGATCAATTTCAACAGATTTCATGGCAGATAAACCTTGATTGTCAATGCGCAACGATGCGCCGCAGCTACTCACAATGCAATTCCTTCTGAACCATTCCATCCGCCATCCTTAGATGGTACTCATTTGATGTTTCAGATAAAGTCAAGGCTGAGTTGACCTGAGGGGGATTTGAACCACAGTCGATGAGATATGATACGATCTGAAGTTCAGTTGCTCTGCCAACTGAGCTAATCACCCCTTGAGATGTGAGATGTATGCTAGACAGAGAGAAGTATCTTACCGGACGAAAATAAAATTAGCCAAATAGAAATCTCGTCGCAAGAATTTGCAGGATCAGTAAGATGACCAGGGTTAATTGTCCAACTGGAAAATACAATATCATTATCATTTGTCTAATTTACCCACACTCAAGGTAGGCTATATACACAAACATTTTCCCTGAGGGACTGGCTGGTTGAATGAAATCCTTTCCTGTCCCACCACCCACCTCAACAACGAATAGGCAAATCTTCAATCTGTGTAGTCGTGCTTACGACTTGATCACTCGTAATTACGAATTTTCGAGTTGATGAGCAAAAAGATTACAGTTACTAAATTACAGTATTGTACACTTTAAGATTAAAGTAGCTAGAGTAAATTGATAATAGAAAATACATAATTAACAATAATTAAATGTGTGATCCTGTCTGACATTTTGTGCATTTTGTGCTAAACTGTATGTAGACATATATGTCGTAGGCCTAGATGTATACTGTATTCCTGTCCTTTAGAAGCGCAATTATTTTTCAGTGAACATTTCAGCTTGATTGTGATTTGTTAGTTATAAATATATTTGTAGAATAATTCATTCAATCACATTCTTTTGAAATGTTACAAAAATTAAGTTGCAAATTGCGAAGTGAACAAAGCAATATTTTGGTGAAATATACCGCAAAGTATGGTGAATTAAATTGGCCATATATACTCGATATTTTGTTTAAACGTAATTAAATTGATATGGACATTTAAAGTAAGCTCTATTTAACATTGTCAAAACATAAAATTTCAACAATTTTTTTGAAAAAGGTAGGATATTATAATATGCAAGTTGCGAAGATTACAAGGTTTTGACTGCTTGGTTTAAATCTTGTGTCGAGTGAAGATCACGTGACTCCATTCGCGCCAAATTCAACATAATCTGACCGCGCTGTCGAGAACAATATAGTTACCAATCCCTGTATTCTATAACCTACATCCAGACATATCCCGACATAAAAATGTCATTAAAATTCCTCAGCATCCGTCCGACTCTGAAAAAGTTTTTGAACTGAATGAATCAAAATCTTTTTCCGTCCGTTTGACTAGTCGAGACGGCAATTAGGACCCGTTATCGACCATCCAACTTTGTTCGACTGCATGGGCAAACGATCCAACTTAGTTGAAACAAAGTCGAAACGACAAAATTGGATCGTTTGCTCGGGCCTTTAAGCAAGCTAATAATGGGAACCAATCTCAAGCCTCTCAACTTATCTATAACATACATCTACAGTAGCATATAATACAATCTTTTTTTACCAAATAACGGATCCAAACCACGTGACACTACTATGTACACACGAAACCATTGTATTTTTCCATTTCCATTTCAGATGAGCTTTTCTTTTTGATTTCAATGGAGTAGCTATGAACCATTCCAAATCGACAATTTTACTGATCAACATAAATAATGTAATACATGAAAAATATTGGACTAAACGATAACTGACAAGTGTAATTGAAGACATGCTGCTGCATCAAATCTCCACCGCATGTGTAAACAACGCACAAGCCAATGAGCCATAAATAGTTCGATTAATGACTTGAAAGGACTCCATGCAACGCAGAAAACATTGCAGCGGCAGCAATCAAACGTATCTCGATCTTATCAAAACAATTCATGATATACATCTGATTGATAAATCATTACACAATATTGTATACTATAGAAATGTAATGTCTATGCTATAGATAATATCTATTATTTCATGAACAGAATATAAAGCATAGGGTATCTCCTATTATGCTATGTACACTCATGCAAATAAATATATTTAAAGCATTCCCGGGGGTTATGTTAACGTCCATACTTTTGGTATACGGGAAGGTTCAATTTTTTAGAGTATGCTTTGTCATGAACACTTTTTGAGATATCTTTTCGACAAAATTGTGAAATTTTCCTTTTGCAAAACATGCTTTTCCTATGAAATTAATAATTGTTACTTATAATTGTTACTTTTTCATTGTTTTTGATCTCTGTTATTCATAAAAATATATTTGAGGTATCTTTTTCATTATATGAACATTTTTATGGTCATTCTGCCAAAGTTCCATTTGAACAACCCCATCGAAGCGCAAGGAAGTTACTCTCCGAGATTCCAAACTCAAGTTGATTGCAAAAGTTAAATTAATTTGTTTTGTCTTTATTCATCCAATCTTTTTTATATAATGCATATGATACATAACAATTAAAATAAAAGAAAAATAAACAACATGGGATAGTTACTATAGGATGCATAGTTATACTTTGAAAGTTATAATGAATCATACAACAATACATAGCAAGAAAAACGAACAGATATCTTGTTAATGATATAGGAAATGAAATCAATTTGACGAATTTGAAAATCATGGTATTTTGTAAATCAGCACATGTTAACATAGTTCTTGTGTGTAATATAGTAGTTGATAATTCTGTACCAAGCGATAGAATAGCAGCACCACAGCTTCTCTCATTTGTAAAGCAAAGGAGAACCATAAAGTATGGTCCAATCTAAAAATGAAAATTATAACGAAATTTTGCATAATAATAATAAATTCTGCGAAATACGAAATGATGATATGCATCAGTCGCAGCAAAGAGCTTCGATCTCATGTTCTGCTCATCCATGAAACTGATAGTCGCAGAACATGACGTATGTGTTGAAGGTCTCAACGTTATCACATAGTTGCCTACACCTCTTGTGGCCATTTTCATTTTTGACAGCTAATATAGGTAACAAGTTAACAGCTTCTTAGAATCAATCCTATTGGTTAAATTTGTATTATTCTACTGTACATCATGTGACACGGTTACTTACAAATAAATGATGTATGATAAAATCGTAGTATTTTGATTGGCCATTCATGAGCATGTCATATGTATCATAGACCATGAAACCTGGAAGTCAATGTCAAAACATAAAGAATATTTCTAGGATAACATAAAACAGGGATATTAAGATGCAAGTTAGCAGTGTGCCAGTAAAGGCGTTTGCGACAGTTGATGAAACTATTCTCTATGGTTCTTACCAGAGGAAAACGCTATTAGCCAGATGGAATTCTCATCGCATGTGTTTGCTGGATCTGTAAGAAGTTCAGGATTCATTGTCCAACTTGAAATAAAAATTAGAATGATCAAACCTATATTTTTTCATTATTTTTAAGCATATCCCAGTAAACACGATATGATATGTCTTTCAGGAGGAATCCCAACCACTAAAATAGGGCATCATTTAGGGCATCAGTATGACTGACCTATATACGTTGTCGTGATGACGTCGTAGTGACGTTGCTTACTAACGTGGACATACCAAAAAGAATAAATACTTATACCGGGAGAATTATATGGTGTTTTTCTTAGGAAGTGGTGAGCTAATTGACTGATTATTAGGATTTATGGCTGTAAGCCAAGTACCCTTGATGTTCTTCCTAGCTGGCCTCGACATGTCCCTTGACCGGCATTTGAGATGCAAGACCCTTGTTTCAACCGGCACCACAATGATATTACTTAATTATTGATTTCAAAGTAAAAACAATAGCCTCTCATTGCATGCTGAACGTTGTTATCAATAGCGATTGCAAACATGGCAAAGTATCGGATTTACTTGTTGATGTTGTAGAAAGGAAGAAAAGTATATAAATGTATGTTAGCAGCAGATAAGTACTTGTTTCTGGCCATTAGCAATCATCAGTACTACTCCTGAATGCATGTTTTATGTTTGTATAAATAATACAATTTTTACAGTACCAGTAAACGCAGCCAAACCATGAAACAGTACTGTGGACGTACGACATCATGGTATTTTTCCATTTCCACTCGAGAAAAGAATTTCTCTTTGACTTTCTTGGAACAGATAAAAACAGTTCTAAGTCTATAACTTTGAATATCAACGCGAATAATATTGTTCCGGTAGCCAATTGGAATAGACGATAATAAAATAGAGTGAATGAAAACATTGCTGCAGTGATTGTCAATTAGAAATTAAAATTCTCGTAATAATGTAAACAAACGGTCAGCGAAATGCTTCAAAGATTATTGGTCCTTCATAATGCCTATCAACACGTTCCAAATTGATGGCTTTGTTGTTTTTTTGAAAGAGGCAAAGACAAGTATGATTGTTGTGTAACATAGCCATACAATACCCATTGTTAGATACCTTGAATTATACCCTGACGGAGAAAAAAAATACCATTTCTGCACACTATATGCATGGAGTCACGTGACCTACATCTACATCTACATCTACCAAGTATGGTATATTAATAAACAACAAACTGTTAAATATTAAAACTGGAATCATTTCATTGTAGCCATTGAAAAGGTTTTCTCGAAAGCTGAAAAACACTCGGCCTACGGCGGGCTTTTCCTGATGCTTTCTCATATTTCCCAACATCCCGCTTATTCGGATGAGGAAATTCAAACACGGTTGCTGTGTGGCAACTCTTTAATCCCCAATAATGTACGCCTTGTACTTCACCCGTTGGTGGCACGTCCTCTCGTGCAAATCTTCAGCAGGCAAATGGGTTAGACACTCAGAAATTAACAGAATTATTCATCGAGCATTAACATTAGCTCACATACCATCATTACTTGAGCCTCCTGGTTTATCTAGATCAGATGGGAAACGACCTAATGGTCTTTCCAAAATTCCATGGAAAAAGGTCGCTGCATGGTGTGGGAGTTTACCTGTGTGGATACTTTTGCGAAATCGCATATTGCTAAATCAAGCATTCAAGATATGCAGCAGCCTCCAAAGCGGAAACACGAAAGTTGGAAAAATATCACCAATTAAGTACCATGTACTTTGTCCAACCAATATTAAGAGTAGAAACATGTGGCTGTTTTGGCAAAGAAGGTAGAACATTTTTGAAAGAACTAGGTTCACTACTTAACAAGCAAACGGAAGACCCAAAAATGGCTATGAAAATTCTTCAGCAAATTAGCATCTCAATTCAAAGAAGAAATGCTATAATCATTATGGGTTCATTGATTTGAGTTTTATTCGTTAGTTTTAAGTTGATGTAGTTTTTATCGTAGCATATTAGTATTTGTTTAATAATGTTTGAATTTATCAATTAAAAAAATAATAAAAATACAACGGATACTAAAAAAGACAACAAAAAACTCTTGAATCTAATTACAAGCAAACACGAAGAAACATTTCCCGATCTTCGCACTATATATATATGCTCTTAAAAAGAGGCGATCATATTATAGTACATTACAATGGGAGCACATGATATGATTTATTGGTCATAAAATGTATATGAAAGGCAAATATCGCGATTTACCGCAAAAGTTATTCTACTTACGTATGCAGTCATTTGAAGTTGAAAGAAAAATGTTATAGCCAATTCAAAAACAATAGATATCATAATTTAAATGGATGTCCAGTCGACGTATAGAATATTTATTTGGGCGATACAATTGATAGAGAACAGATCGACTACATTGTGTGTGTGATTTTGAAAATAGTGAGTATAGAAATAGTAACAAATGCAAAAGATAGATCCAGCATGATTAACATGGCGAAGAGCTGTTTCTGTACTCTTTCTTCTATGTCAGATCCATAAGATGAAACCAGATCGCGTGAATATCTAATTTTGTGATGCAGCATCACTCTCTCTCTTTCTATAACTCCCTGCTAGTGTAAATACGTAATCCGGGGAGATGAAGCTTCCATATGATTTAAATAAGGGAACGTATGTGCCCCTTTGAATAGGTATCCTTATAGGGATTCTTAAACAATGCGGAATATCAAATTCAAGATTGAGCAAATCTTTAAATTGCCATCTTTAAATATCCACTAGGTTTAGTATATCAAACTAATAATAGATCTCTAAATGACCAAAAGATTTCACATATTCAGAGGGAGGTAAGGAGAAAGCAAAATAAATCAATTGAAATGATGAAACGTAATCACAAAAAATTATACTATACATTATTATGATAAGTTTTTATTATCATAAAAGTCACTTTTAAATCCTAATTAGAAATTAATCATTGGCAAAAGCTACATAACTTTAAAGCTACAGTTCATTAAATTAAAACGTTTTTTAGAAAACATTCAATGTAAGAAGATATTAAAAACCATCATATACTTATTCCAAGTATAAAATCATATGTGAATCTAAATATTTTTTAATCCTAATTGTTTCAATGATGCAGAGGCCATTTCAATATGGTAGACCACTTGTGTTAATTGTACTTTAACATCATCCCAATCTCCTTTACCAGTCTCAACATTATGCATAGCATCTACAACACCAGGAAATACACTCCCGGCATAGTTATTTGTACGGCTTGGTGAAAATAAAACGTGTCTGGAAATAAAAAAGATGATAGTAAATAATAAATAATTGGCGAATAGTTTTCCACTACAGTATACCTATTGATATTTGGTGCACGAGAGGCACGTAAGGAGAAAACGAGAAGGTACCAGAAAATTACGAGCCACCTCAGCGAGTAATTTTCGCCTTCGAGATTTCTCCTGAAGTAACTCGAGTACACAAGACCATGGAGGTGGAGGATGCAAGAGATTCATAAACGACAAAGCAAATTATCATCATCATCACTTTTCAGAACACTCATATCGTTGGAGCTCTTTTCACAGAACTGTCATTTTTTTCTTGTGCAATATCATCATCATCATCATCATCATCATCATCATCATCGTTATTCAAGTAAGCATAACATCTTAAATTCAAGAAGGACTAAACACAGCTATGTAGACATGATTCGAACACCCCTTATTTAATAAACAATAATCGCTGATCTTCAATATCGCAGTTAGCGTCAGCAAGCTGATTTCACATTATATTACAGAAGGAAACAACTTGAGATTATACCAAACAATAAATCACACATACCCACCTGATCTCAAGATCACATACCACACACACGGTACACTATTAAATATTAAGCTAGACCATATACAATGTACATACACTTATACCTTATAGATCTCCTATCTGGTAATCCTTCTTGTACAATGAAATTTCTTTCAAGTTGTGAGAGTTGATCATTGATAGCTCTTAAAGCCAATGTACTGTGTATGAAGAAAATTGATCATAGTTATAAACATATGTAAATATATATGATAGTAATAATAATAATGACATATAGCTGTCTATCAGCAGATAATAGTGCACAAAATGCCAGTGATTGACAGAGCGTAAATACTAATAATAAAATGGAGTCAAAGACTACACATTCATTTATGTGACTCCATTTTATTATTAGTAAATATTTATGATATGAACATTATATCCACGTGTCAAAATGTTTCTATTATCACATCTCAAATTATTCTATTATTGCATATTAAGATTCCTATACGACATCATTACTTATTAAACATGCCCTCAGATATCCTACGTTATTCTAGGCTACAGAATAATGGCATAAACTGATTGACTATATTATCGTGCAAAGGACAACCTATGTGAAAATCTATCATATAAAATGCTTAAATTGAGCTTGAATAAAACACACTAAGAAGCAAAAAGAAATTAATGTGTGTTCTGTCAAAGAGTACATTTTTCTCCAAATGCCACTAAAAAAAATGTTGATATAGTAGAAGTGTTATCAGCGTTTTGCAAAAAACATCACTAAATTTTCTTCTCCTCTTCGTTAAAATAAATATGAATGTTTTAAACGCCGTTACATGTATTCTGCTCTGACACGTGAGTTTCCAAATCACCATTGCATTTCAACAGCTGTTATACGGGTAGTTATTATGGCTATTAAATTAAGAGATCAGAATAATACGACCAAGCTCGTTCAGATATCAGAATAGAATCAATGTTATAATAGAAATGACAGGGGTTACAAACAGAGGAGAGGGGAAGCCGATATTGCAATTTTCATTGGCGTAACATGGCACACATTTATCATAACGGTTGTCGGCACTTACTCATCAAGGGATATATCATCAATTCTTTTGTAAAACTCATTGACTGAATTCGTAAATTGGTTTACAGATTTTCTCAAAATAACTAATTAGAAAAAATAACAGCAAATTAATTTAGATGAAACGATAATCTATACAATATATTGTACAGTCTCCTTGTAAATTATTAAAAATATATAGTCAATGGCACTAGTGATGGATTTCAGTCTGCAACGATGTAATATTGATGTCAACCGGATCAAAGGAAATATCGAAAAAATCAATATCTCGAGGCATGAAGCATTTTAGCTCGAAAGAATCCATTAGAAAGAATATATCTCCTTTCGAATACTAAAAATGATCTCAGGGTTCTAACCAGTCAAAAATGCTGAGAATAACTTAATTAGAATAATTAAACTTATACAAACCTATATCTAAGTTATTTGTTTGAATATCATTCTTATTGCTTTTCTCAAATTCATCTACATATTCTGTTAGCTGTGTTGCATATCTTTTTACATTGAATGGTACGATCATTGAATCAGCATATTTCAATGTCAAAGCAACAAGAACCTCTGCTACACGACGATGATATTTCATTGTTGGATCAACGAAAGTCGTCATCCAATGGTAATTATCATGAACTGAATGATAGACAGGATAACTTGTTAAACCAGATTTTTTCTAAAAAAAAAAGATACTAATTAAGTAAATTTTATGAGGCACTCATCCATTGCGTGGGGATGTAATTTAGTACTTTTCAAATGTTGCTCTGTTTTGAGAATCTTGCTAACACCCTTTAATTGCAGGCTTCGCTGGAAATGACACCCCATAACTGCCAAAAAATTCCAATAATACCTCTTTACAGTTTGCATAACAAATACATAACGTAGGCACGTTACAGTAGGAAATAAACTGGATTCGTCTATCACAACTGCAAAAAGGCAAACTTGAAAATTTGATTACATAAAGGTGCCAGTATGGTATCAAAATGGTACTTGAAAAATTCAATCCCTGGCCGGAGCACTATTGTTTGGTGCCAGGAAGGGTGTTCAGCTATTAAACTCACACACGCTTACTAGCCAACCACCCTGGTGAAAGAGGCATTCAGCATTAAATCTTCTGTTGGAGTACGGTAGAATATGATAATAACATACCTTCAAATATGTGTAACGAAAGTCAATACATGGAATGCCGATTCTTGATTGAAATGGTGCGAAATCACTCCCTGATCCAAGCAGTGCAACCCTAAAAAGTAACCATACTAAATAATTACAATAGAAGGATAACATATAATGACCTTAATAAATACATAAAACTTTTGAATGTTTGATTTGAATCTTTATATTTCTGTCATTTATAACATCCCCATCATTAAACAGTCAAAGTATCATCAGAATTAAACAGGATACAATTATTATTGTATTTGTCTTCTCTCCTGTCAACATTTGAAGACCGTATATCTGTATTTTATTACGGATCTTTATCTATAAATCTATATGTAAGGTAAGGAAGCCAGCTCTTTATTCTATTTATAGCTTCCCGACAAACATGCATGTAAGACACCTTCTTTCTAATCAGCCTCCAAAAACTGTACACAAATTAAAAACTGACTCATTCTGATCCTATGCTATGCTAGTTTGTTTGTAGTTTATTATAGACAGTTAAACACTGATATAAAAATGACTTTATAAACAGCTATTCTACTGTATAAGTCTTAATTATGAAATAGTTTTTGACAACTAAATTTCAGCAGGTGACGGTTTTTAGTACAATCTCATAACCACATATATCATGGTTTTGAAACTGTGCTTGTCTTACATTAAAAATGAATTATTGGAATAATAATACAGCATTCAACCGAAATTTCTTACTTTGGTTCGTCCTTATTATCTTCATCTGGTGTCGTATCTTTCCATCCATCATACAAAGTTTTTTCACTGTTGGGATCACGAAACTATAAGGAGAAAATGTGAAACACCATGAACAATCAGGATCCTGTATTTTTAAACTAGCTATGTCACCCGCGATAGACAATGCTAAATATGTGGTGACGATACAGTGACGATCTGTAATATATGATCCTCTTATTTGATAATGATGTCTGTTTGTATATAATACTAGCAATGAGCCGTGTTGCCGGGTTTATTTAAATAACATAGGTTAAGCAATAATAACTATTTCAACTAAGTACTTGATACGTTTTAATGAAAATTCAATACTTTGTGGAATTTGATATTGAAAATGAAATCAATACCATACTGTATATTTTGAATATATCGTCGACATGCCAAGCGGAATTACTGATGCACAAAAGGGAATTACTGATGCACTAACAGGGCTTATATTTTTTTACCTTGAAGTGAGGTAATTTGAAGATAATTTATACCTCTTTAGTTATATCAAATACTGAGTCTGTCATGAGAGGAGAAGATTTCAGACGGAATACCTCATTGCCTGTAAAGAAAAAAATTAAAAATCTCAAAAATAAATGGATACTTAGAAAGTCTGCAAACCCATTGCAATTTCAGATGATATTGTCATAACTATATAACATCATAAATATATAACATCATAAATATAGTACATAGAATCTTAGCAGATTTGTTACAATCGTTTTGTAAGATGAATGAAATTGGAACAGTTATAGTTAGAATAGTTTCAATACATGAAATGAAGGGTTGATATGACTGTTGATGACAAAGCCTCAATGAAAGTGGACCAGCTTTGCTAAATAGGTGTTGACACCACGAAGATCAGACGAGAAGAGAAATTACATACAGTACTTCATATTACAAAGTATACATTAATAACGACGCAAGCTTAAAGGGGCAAAATTGACCGGCGACCGCTGCGAGATCAATTTGAATTTATGCTTAGCGTAATTCAACCGTCTCGCTTTGAAACCATTGTTATACGCAAGCCTAATTTGTAATAAATTCATGTCAACAATGGACATTGTGTTGTAAACAATAAACATGCACGTGATCCTAAGTGCGTAGCGCCTGCCGGTCATTTTTGCTCCTTTAAAGCCTGGTTTCCATATAGCAAATTTGCCTGCGTCGTTGCCTGCGACATTTGCCTGGGTCACAGCCGTAGACATTTAATGATCTTTTTTCTATTGTTTCGACCGGATATCATTAGTCTTGCCTGCGTCATTTTAAAGTTGAACTCACTCCAACTTTGAAATCAGTCAGGCAAGACAAGTGATATCCGGTCGAAACAATAGAAAAAAGATCATTAAATGTCTACGGCTGTGACCCAGGCAAATGTCGCAGGCAACGACGCAGGCAAATTTGCTATTTGGAAACCAGGCTTAATTTCTATCATAGGAAATATTTTACGAGTTGATATAGATATAAAGCAGCCCATTATACAATTCATACCTTCAACTGCACTATCAATGTTCAAATAAGCAATTCCTCGTTTATCAAGAATTTCTTGGTATTCCTATCATGGAAAGGAGATATGTGTATAGGATACTAAAGGTAATCTTTTGCCTCATCTGAAATTATACGTTTCTATACTTCACCGATGATGACAATGAGTCATGAATAATTAGGCACCATTGATAATATCGTTACTATATTGCATTTAGCTTAATTTTCTTACATCAGTACTTATAATAGCCTGCAAGAATATTTGATTGGCTTTATGCCTTTTTATTTTGAGTTTTTCTCGCTTATGTATTAAACTTGCGAGTGTTTCAGATTTTCAAGATTCTTGTATGATTAGTTGCAGGGCATGACGAAAATGCTAAGCTCAAAATCAGAAAAACAACTCCAGAATTGAAGGGAAATACCTACAAAATATCTATACAACTACATCGGTAGCTCTGTGTTTATACATAGAGCCACTGCAAGGCAATATCTTGCCTCAGAAACGGCCAGAAAGCATCAGTGTTTCCAAAGCAAACTTTCTGGGAATTGCTTGTGGTGTCTAATTCAGAATCCACAAATGATATGGATTTGCGATGAATGCAGATTGCAATTCTTGGTCGGCAATAAGCTACTGTATCTTTCAGGGGGTCACTCTCCCAGTAATTTTAAAATGAAAGTGACAACCCACCTCCACAATCTATCAGCTAACCAAACTCAGCTTATTAAACAGCAAATTACTAAATATCGTACTCCTTCAAGTCTGTTCTCCAGAAAAGACTTTGGCATACCTCTGTCCATTCCGTTGATCCAATAATGCCGAATTCTTCGCCATCCCAACTACAAAATTTGATTGTTCTTCTTGGTCTCCAACCTGTAATGAAAAGAAAACAGCATTACATTATATAGAATTGATATAAGTCCGAAATGTACAATCTTTGTAGGGTTGCAAGAAATAATAATTATTATAGTAATAAGAGTACAATTTATGTGAAATTTGTAATCCTGCATCGCGAAAGGAATTATAAAGGCTCTTTTCATCAATACCGGGGTAGGGATAGCATGTGAACTATATAGATCAGTGGGTTCCACTCGATTGTAAACCGTAACTCTAAAATAGCTAACGAATGCATGGACTAAAAATTGTTAAAAATAAAAATTCACTATTGCTACTGACGTTTGTGCTATCAAATGCTTCAAAACTTTTCTTTCGTATTTTAAAAAATTGAATGATGTTTTTACAAACATATTTCAAACTTAATATTACAATCATTGCTTCAATACGATATCATTCAAGAAGAAATCAGAATATTGACAATAGGTTGTTTGACAGTCATAGCCTTACGCGCGCTACTCTGCTAAGTTTGTCTTCTATCTCTGCTCTATTTTGGTGCTTTGCTCGGCCAAGAATAGATGACTGGCATTTTTCGATCAGATGCTCTTGCATGATGGGATATTAACTTCATTTACATTAAATATATTGCCTAATTCTGCTGTCATTTTTTTACACAAATGTCAACATTATATATATAGAAAGAATAATTTACAAACGCATATATATAGCTTACCCGCGTTTCTTATCTCCCCTATAGCTCGTGCTCCTTCCAAAAGTGCTGCAGTGCCACTTGATGGATCAACTGCCCCAAACACCCATGCATCCCGATGGTTTCCAGCAATGACAAGTCGATCTATATAAAGAAAAAATAAGGACATTCCATATTTATATGCTGGAATTTTCTTAAGCTTCCATGGAGCAAGCTAGTAAGTGCGTTTTCCATACGATCTCACGAACCGTTAACGAAACCCAAAAACAGTCACTAAAGCATGAAAATAAAACTAATTTTTTACATTTTTACCATCACTACAGCAATTTTAATATCTATCAAAAGAGGAAGGCAAGAATAGACTCACCAGGTTCAACTTCCCCATATATTGTTCCGATAACATTTTGAATCTTTCTTCGTTCCTTGAAAACACTAACCGTCATACCTACTCTGAGAACAGGAAATGGAAAACAATTCTTATCTAATAATATTTTATTATCAATGGCAATCTATTCCCATTGATTAGTCATGCTTTATGCGAATTTCTCGATGAATTGATGAAAGAATTTGACGAGAAATTCGCATATTTTTGACATGAGAAATACTTGAATCCGACATAATGACCTAAATATGAATTACCTACAATCGTACTGTTCCATGTAAACATTTTTCCTTATATTTATAAAGTTAAACTTTACTTCCAGACCATTGTCTCCTTTTATTATATGTTTCGTTGTAGCCAATATAGTTATGCAGTTCATTTAGTACACTATTTCGATTCATCATCAATCTATCAACTATATAAAATTATACATTTTTGATTGACAACGAAATATTTGAGAAAATGAAATTTTTTAAAAAGCGCTACGAGATTCAGAATGGAAGAAAGTATTCTGAAACGTAAATGAAATTAAATGAAGTCCAGTGTAATACCTTAATCCTTTAGAAGCTGTGATATTGTAAGTAAAATCGAATCCTCCTTGCCATTCCTGATCTCCAGGTGTGATGCCATCCATGTTTCTTAAAAGAAAACACGAAAGATAATAGTTGAACATTAAGTATATCATATAGGAACGATAAAGATGGTAAAAGAGGATGACATGACTATATATGTCTCATGTTTCTAATTTAATCTAAAACAGGCTGTATCACCAGCTGTTGAAATACCTTTTTCAAAAACCATGGAGGAAATATCTGACATTTTTATTTCAAAAATCACAGCTGATGTTCCCGTATCTTGCTATATGCATTCAAATGACATGAATCATAAAACATTCAGAAAATCACTATTATTAGAAAAAATCTCAATAACTTTCTTTCGACACAAAAAGGAACACTGGTTGGCGAGCCAAGCGCCGAGACTTTTTGACATTCTTTCCATTATCAGATAGCATCCGACTATACTGATAGCAGTACGTTCAAACATCTTATCCTCGAAGTATAGTATTTTTTTTTTTTTTTTTTTTGGATTTATCATTTATCCACAAACCGGGTAAGCTTGCAGCTTTTTTTCACCGGGATGGTTGGTTAAATTGGTTAGTATTTTGAAGCTTGTGTGCGTTTATAGCCGGATGCCCTTCCTGACGCCAACCTATAGTGCTCCGGCCAGGGATTGAACCCGAGACCCTGCGGGCCGTGGTCCAACGCTCTAGCCACTACACCAAGGCCACACACACACTAGTAAACAATTGATCGATATATTTAAGTCCTTAGCATTCGAAAAGTGGGATCAAATGAGAAGGAGTTTGCTGATGATCCCGGGAAATTTTCAGAATGCTGCCAAAAGAAATCAGGAAAATGTCTTGGCTCTTGGCTGAATAGCCGGCAATTGAAAATCGTTAAGTTCACTGTACGGCAGTGGAAAATATACTGGCTGTACTGAAATAGTACTGACTGGCAAATTGGACAATAGATTTCACAAGTAACGGATATAAATGAATTACTTTCACATTTCACGAACAATTAACATCGTTTTCATTGCACGGGTTATGTTGATCATGTTTATAGGTGTGTACCAGATCATTTTTATGGGTTATTAAGGGATTACATCACTCTTGTGAGTGGGTTATAGGAATTTAGATCCACGAGTTTACTAACAACATCATAGAAATCCATATCGTAAACGAGGCCGCCGAGTATAGTCCTATACCTGCACGCTTTTAGGGGTTGCCACAAGGGTTGCCATGGAACTTCGTGGGTTGTCTTGACATAACTGCTAAACACGTGGTACAAATCCACCAAAGTTTTTTTCAAGTGATTATTAAATTGTGTTACCCTTTTATTCACTTACTTCATAATTGCTTCAGCATCTCTTGCGCTGATTGGTTGAACTGGAATCTGAGGCATCACAGTTGAATTCTCAATGTTTACATGAAAGTAAGGAACTGAATAAAAATCAAAATGAAAGTTCTACATTTAATTTCTTCTTATTATTATTATTGTAATATTAGTCAATTGGGATGATTGAGATATGATATTATTATATTATTATATTGTATTTTTAAACCCTGGATAAAAGCTGGTTTGCAATTAAAACTACATCGGCCTACTTTCGGTTGTAGATTTAATCCAAAGTCAAACTTTTAAGAACTACACTTACAGATAGTTATAGATATACATCAATCAACAACTAAAATCAGATTACAGATATATGACGTCATATTTTTTTATTTTTATCACCCCACCTTTTGATGGGTATCCAGGAGTGACAGTATCCCCTTTCTTCATCATCACATTTCCACGTTGGATTCCTGTATCTGGTAAAAACCATGTATGTGGATAACCCTCCCCTTCTGGATTGAAGTCTTCTGGATCAGAGAATAGTAAAAGCCCCTTTGCTCCTGCTTGCTGTGCAAATTTTACCTAAAATACAAAATATAAGAAATATCGAATAATATGCAATTTGCGCACAGTTTGGGATGAATGAGTTTCGTCTTCGAGTATTCTCCTGAAGTGACTCGAGACAACCAAAAAGCAATAGCTCGTAGAAAAATGTGCATCAATTGCTTATTATAAACTTAGCATCAATGTTTCCACTCATAAGCTACTCTACAGTGCTTTGTAAATTCCTGATCAAATTCTGAGAAAATTCTCATACGATCGTGACCGATTAGAATTGCGAGATCATTTGCTCTCTCGAACATGGTTTCGTTTATTGTTGTTTATTGTTGTTGTATTGGAGTCATAATTCTAAATCAATCAAATCAAATTCGTTATTATACAAAAACTTATTATTATAAAATTTAATAGAAAATTCAGTGGCAACATTTTTTCAATTTATTATAATCAACGTTTTGGTATGTACGATCAATATATCATATAGTATTTTGATAAATTATTTCATGTACCTTATCTCCTCTGTATATCCTACCATATCTGATTAAAAGAATTTTATCTTTGACATCAATACCCATGGACTGGAGTACTTTAAAATCTTTTTCTTGTCCATAATTAGCATAAATTGGTTCACCCTAGAATGCAATTGGAAAATATAATAAACTAGCAACCATATATATATATATATATATATATATACATATCATTATAGTGAACAACCTCTCTCTTGTGATAGTCTCTGGTGATAGTCTCGTTATCCTGTAGATATTCACATGTTAACTAAAGAGTTTCGTAATCATAAAATAGTCACAGATCACCATTGGTTCACAGTAGTCGTTTTCTGTGTCTGGACTTATATTTATATTTATATTAAGGAAAAAAAAATAAAATACATACAAGTTTTGGGTCAAAATGTGGAAAATGATACATGATCAGGTCATCCCGTAAGCTCTAGAAGCTTGTTTATTTGGGAGACCTTATATATTTATATAAAAATTAAAATGGTATATCAGAAGTGTTTATTTAAAAATTAAATATTAACATACAGAAGTTGAATCTGAATAATTAAAAATTAGTACAATTGAAACATTAAATAAAACAGAAGTTGACATGACATGGATATAAGATAGGTAGAGTACAGCAAGAAAAGATTATTTGATTGCTAGTTGCAAATGTAGCAGTCAGTAATAGTAGAAGTGTCATAGTATTTGCTAATTAATGAGCTTTTAAAATTAATAGAGAATCGATGGGGGATGTATTTATGTTAAAATCAAATTTGAAGTTATTCCATGAATTGAGGAAATTTGTATGACGGGTAGGTTTGTAAACTGGAGTTTTTTGCGAAAGGCACAGCAAAGATGTTTTCTTTCCTACGGTGAAATCGGTGAAAGATGAACATATTTAGAACAGAAGGAGGTGCTTTTGAAACAATTACAGAATGGAGTACAGAAAACATTTTTGAAAGATGCAGATCATGAAATTGAAGAGGCTCAGCGTGAGAGCGTGGTTTCACATTAACTATTATTCTAATACGTCAAAAGGATACCTCAAAAAAATTATCGCTAAGGATACACCAAAAAATATTTTAAGGATTTTTAAAAAGGTACCCTTTAATATTTGAAGGTCCCCGTATACCCAAAGTATGGAAGTTACCCCCTCGGGTCTACTAGTCCAAAGTTGAATGTTTTTGTGGGCCATATTTGAAGAAATGCATCGTTTAGATCTGTTATTGCAGGCCACCCACATTAAATATATTCATGATTCATCATCATCATTTTCATGTCTTGTTTTTAAATCACATCACATTGTCTACAAACCATTTTATAATATCTCACCTCCACATCTCCTGATGCTGAATACGCAACAAACGGATACACAACTCTTTCATCTTTTTCACTTTCATGTAAAACCTTTTCAATAATTTCCATCTCCTTATAAACTGTATCATCGTCTTTATAAATTACAACTTTACCAGGTTTCTTAGGATATGAAAGCAATACAAAATATTCCTTTATTTCTGCATCATCAAATCCATAACTTAATAATTTAGCTTTAACATATTCAGCTTGTTCTAAACTTTCTGGTGTTCCAGCAAGATGAGGTACAGATGTAAAATACCTGAAAATAAACAGTTTCACAAATATGATAAAATCCATCTGTGAATTGAATTCAAAACTTCAAATGGAATCCAAACCAATTCAATTACAAAATTAAAATGTTTTATATCCATAATTGACATGATCAATGCTTTTAATTTTAATTTCAATCCAATCGATTTCAAATGTTTTCAAATTATAGTTCAAAAATTCTCAAATGTAGTTTGATATTCTCAAACGTTTCATAGTTTTTTCACAGGTTCCTTATGAGTCACTCGAGATATATTTAATGAAAAGATTCATGACCTTGGTAGTGTATTTTGAAAAGACCGTGACTCCGATATGTGGAAATGCACAAAATATTCTTGTCACTAGACAACATTCTTGGACTAAGTATGTTAATTAAAGAATATGTATTCTGGTACATTCTTAGCGGGATTTTTAAATTTTTGTGTGTAGTTTAGCGTAATATTCTCAAATGGATTGAAAACATTTTCAAATTAAAAATCGAATTCAAATATTCTTAATTTAAGTTCAAATATTCTCAAACTAATAATGGGTTTCAAATGTTCTCTAAATAATAATGGGTTTCAAATTTTCTCAAATTAAGATCGGTATTCTCAAATATTTTTAAAACTCTTGAATTAAGTGTTGGTATTCTCAAATCAAGTAAAAATTTTGAGTAAAAAAAGTTGCCCAAAATTTAAATGTATAACTCAAACAATTTTACTTGCAAAAGCACACCCTAATTTTTTTTCTGAAATTTGAAAAGGTACCCATTAATATTCTAACATCCCCGCATATACACAAAGTATGGTACTCTGAGTTATCAGTTATCCCGCGGGCTTCGGTTGTGCGATCCCTTTTGCGTTATTATCCGCAATTATATATCGTGATCAAGAAAACCAATTTGGGGATGATCGCAGTTTAGCTTTTTATACCATAGTCATTAGAATATTCTACTCAGTTAGGCAATACTGTTATAATATATTTATAAGTTTATAAAAGCAATATTGGCAAGACCATGCATGCTCTTTGCCTAATACAGTACATGTAAATGGCAATTCATGATTTATAGCTATATAATGTTTATCAAAAACGTTGTTTTATAATATATATATATATATATATATACTTTACTTTAATAATTCTTTTATACTTTCTTGTGAAACACTTGCAATTGCTTCGTCATGAACTTTTTTCAATTTCTTCTCGTTGTCCTCTAACAGTTCTCTTTTATTCATATACTTAGCAGTGGAAGAATGTCTTGAACTTTTTAAATTTAAATTACTTTCTATTGTATCATGGAAATAGCCAGCCATAAATGATAAACAAGTAACTCCTATTATTAATAACGAAAGAGTTCCTCCACGTTTGGAGATTTCAGAAATCATTGTAAATTGTTCCTTGGTTTTTCTATATTAAATATATAGATATTTGATAATTAGTAAATATAATATTTCATTATTAGTATAGCTTTTGGACCTTTGTTGTATCACTATGTTTTTTTGCATTTACCTTTTTCGGTGTTTTGCAGGTGTCAAAATTCTTCGGTTGAGCAGTTAGCAAAAATCGTAAGCACCCAAGCGAACCATTTAAGAAAATTTCCTCTATGCATAAATTTTTACCAACAACTACAAAAAAATTGCCAAATGATTTGATTCACTTCGCAATTCTGAATAAATAATGTTCTTCTAATGTAATTTAGCAGCGAAAATTATAGGGGCAACAAGGTGCGAGAAAAAGCTACAAAACAACTGTAGTTTTTAGATAGAAGCATGTATTTTTATTTATTTTTATTTGTTATAGTAATCAATATTTTTATATATTTACATTTTATTAACAGATATATCTATTATATAATAAAAGTGGTTTTATTTAAAAATAAAATAAAATTGAAAGCCATTCGTCTGATCGGATTTCATTACCGACAATTGAATACAGGTATGATTGTTGTAATGTAACCTGCCTTGTTCAGCCATTAATTGGTCAGTTGATGAATATATTCTAGTGACCATATGTTTGATGTGATGATAGTGACCCATCAACCTTGAGAGCGGGAAGAACAATTTCTTGCAGTAACTAGAAATTAGGAAGTTATGAGCCTCCTATTGAGGGAAATATGAATAGCATGCTCATCAATTGGTGCAGCCTCTTAATTAATTGTTCGGAAGACGCAGTTGCAATGGGAAAATTTTATTATGGGTATTTCATTTTGAATAGACATCACAAAGCTTTTTGTATACATTAATTCAATACTATAACCTAGATTCATAAATCAAAGTACGCGTTTCTAGTTCCGTGATTCGTTAAAAGCCATTTTAACAGCAAAGGAATCGTCATTTGGGTAAATTTGAAAACGTGATCCAGATTCTAGACACCCCTTTTACCAACATCGTGTAAATCAGAATAGGATATTTTCTTTAAAGATAGATTGCATATTTAGAAATATTTAAGTTCATTTACACTAATGATTGACCGTATCGAACCATCCTAAGTGAATACGTAATTTTCCAACAATTGTTAAGGAAATGAATTATGGAAAGGCCGTTGGTAAGTGGAGTATAGGGGCAAGTGGAACAGGTCAACATTTCCACAATGATTATAAATCATATCTTCAAAAATATGATATGTTCGACTTTTTTCGCCTTTGTTCAACGAAAAATTGTAAAAAGTGTTTCAGAACTAATTAGAGATATTCCAAATTGGTTCGCTGGCATTGTTATAAAATTAATCTACAAATAGCATCTATTTTTGATTCAATGCTGTAAGTTTCTACCATAAATAGCTGCATAAAAATAATTCGCGGTAAAAATAATGAGACATGCCAAAATCTATTTTCGAAAATCTTGTTACCAATAGCAACATATTCACTATTGTTTAACATTAGCCAATCAATAATGGAGTTGTGAAATCATACAGAACACTCGTTTTCACGTTTTTTACAATCTTTCGTTGAACGTTCGCAAAGATCAACAGCAGTTGGGATCAAATTTATATTGCCATCCCCAGCTAGGGTATATATTTATATAACCCTATTTTAATCAAATTGTAAATATAATATATATTACTACATCTATTTTTATTTTTATTTTTTTGATTTTACTCTAATTGGATTAAAAAATCAAGAGTTGATAATGGTTTTAAGCTGTGTTACATTTTGAAAAATATCTCGTGTTTAGCTCGTGGAATCTTGAATTTTTACTTATTTTGTTTTATTTTAACTGAAGTAAGGACATCATGACAACTGATCCTACATCATCGTCTTGTATGGAATTAGCTTTGGAAGGTGAAAAGTTATGTAAGAGCGGTAATTGTAGATCTGGTGTATCATTTTTTGAAGCGGCAATCCAAGTTGGCACAGAGGACTTAAAAACGTTGAGTGCAGTTTATAGTCAACTTGGTAATGCATACTTTTATTTACAAGAATACGAGAAAGCTTTAGAATTTCATAAACATGATTTAACATTAGCAAGAACACTTGGTGATCGTTTAGGTGAAGCAAAAGCTAGTGGGAATTTAGGAAATACTTTAAAGGTTCTTGGAAAATTTGAAGAAGCTATTGTATGCTGTACTAGACATCTGGATATTTCTCGTGAACTTCAAGATAAGGTATTTATCAAAACCACTTACTGGATATTATTTAAGATAAAACGCCGATTAAGGTTGTGTTTTATGTTGTGAAGATTTTATGCAACTCAAGGTTTAACACCTACTCGATTCGAATTGATTAGGACATTTATCATGTTAACTGAAAGTTGCTCTACGTAATTAAATATTTAAAATTTTGTTACAAATGTCTCTATCTTCTCCTTTCCTGACAATTTAATTTTGATAATTACTTTTCACCTATTTGCTAAATATCCGTTCTGTATTTATTTGTTTCTTGCTAATTTTTGTCTTCAAAATTGGCAATGTTTTCTATTTCCGTCTCAATAATATTACACCATAAATAACATTTAAAAAACCGCGAATTTTATTTCTGATTTAAATAATGTCGCAACCGGTTATTCTCATATTCATTTCTATGATTAAAAATAAACCTTGAGAAAAACTCAAATATACTTTATTGTTCCAATCTATTTTCATATTCTCAGATTTCAAGGAAAATTAAGATAATTTTTTTTTCATAAAGCGCCGTTTGTCGATACCTTATCATAAACAAATGAAATATTTAAGCGGTATCTTTACGAAAAAAATCTTTACAGGAGATTCTGAACAAGAATACAAGCCGTTTTATTTATTGTTGAAAGTCATATTCAAATTCTATTTTGTCAAAATTCTTTTGTTTGGAGTTTATCATACAAAGGAAATGCACCACTTCACACCCTTAGAAAAAGTCTAACAACAATAAATCAGTGTTTATCGTGTAATTCTAGGTTAGAGCTTAGCAAATTCAAAAGAAACTGCAACCCTTTCTCATTTATAAGCCAACAAATCTCAATCAAAATAGCTGAAAATTTGTTAAATCCGGCATTAGTTTTTAATTTGTTTTTGTGCCGGAATATCAGTCGCAATGTTGCAGACCAAATTCAACAGAATTCATTAAGCAATGTAAGCAGTTTGGCAAGGCTGGATCAAAGTGTGGTGTCCTGAAAACCTGGTTCCCAGAAGGCCATCTGATCCAGAAAGTTATCATTTCATACTTTCCATGTTTTGAATTAAAATCACTTTTGTCATTAAGCCTGCCTCAAAGACACCCTACACTTGGCAAACAATTTCCACCAGCTTAGGCGTAGATAGCTTTATGACACACAAGAAGGCATTCAGAAGTTAATGGTTTTGAAAATTTCTGATTGAATTCAAAATTTTGATTTCAAGATCAATTGCGATTATTGTGTTTTCAAACCCACTTTAAAATTTTTGTGTTGATCTGACGATTTGCAACATATTTCTAAACCAATCAAGTTGATAGAATCAATTTCGTCACTGTATTTCGTGAATGGTTGTTGAGTCGTTGACATGTGATCTCTAGAGGGCCATTCTACATCAATTTTACTAAAATATTGAATTTTAATAGACATACACTTGTAAATAAGCTTGGCAACTTTATTATTTCTTCCTGAAATAGAGCAGGGATGCATTTTTATATCAAATTGAGGCTACAATGAACGCCACTCAATTTCCCTCAAGTGGGCCATTTTGTTAATAAATAATATTTAATAATTTAAAGCATGAATTATTTTTTAGTACAAATATCATACAAATGTCTAAAACATCTGCTGAAACTACTTTATCTATATTTGCTATCTTTCACAAGTTGCATATATTTGCTGAAATTCTTTGTTTTTATGTGGGCCATAAATTAGAGATGTTTGTCGAGTCGTATTTTCTGAAAATTGACGACGGGTATGAATCTGAAATCTGAATCCAATGTGAATTTCAAGATCAAAAAAACAAAATTTCTGAATCTTTATTTTGACTGATTACCGAATGTGATACTAAGCAATTGGCGCAAGCTATGAGCTATTGATATTTGGCGCGCGAGAGGCACACGTGTAAGGAAAATACGAGAAGGCATCATAAAACTACGAGTTTGATTTGGTGTCAAACACTAAACAAATCAGATTGATCGAATCATTTTCGTTATAATAGCCTACAATTTCTAATATTACCATCACATCTTCATAATCATCAGAATGGTCATGATATTGCTCTGCCAATTTACCAAAACCATGAAAATGCCATGAAAATGTTGTGAAAATATCATGAAAATGTAAAAAAAAATGTAAAAGAATAAATTTTTACAAAGATATTACTCTTTTTTGTGCCCATGAAATGATTTGTTCCTAATTGAATTTGAAACCAAGTTAACCAACCAACCACAAATTGTAAATATAATCATTACTGTCACCATTTTGACAACATTTTCACAGTTTTGATGTTGGAAGTGAATACATGTCTTTGTTTGTTTTGTCAACATTTTGTGTCATCCTGCAAGGAAAAATGATGCCTCATTTGGTCAATATTTTCCATAAGTCAAGGTTTTTTGCATTATTTCTAGAAGTATTATGTTTGCATATTTATATTTAGTTGAACTGGAATTTTTTATATTGTTATAGATATTCAAATATTTGGCTGCTCAAAACTTTAAATATTTACCTAGTTCTGTCCTATAGGCCTACACACACCTAGAAACATATATATTTTGTATCAAAATGAATCCATTTAAGGTAGGCTACTGTTAGATTTCAGAGGTAATTAACGTTGTTTTATCCATTTAGAAAGATTAAACTGTAAGAAAATACTCACAACTCCCCCCTCTGTCATGACAATATAATGAACTATTTATTTTCGACCACCGTTGTATTTTATCACTCAACCAGAATATATTTGATTTTTATAAGAAACTTCTCCATACAACTTTGTCCATACAATAAGCTGTAGGCCGCATGATTTAATTATGTTCATATTTAAAAGTAACATTAATAAATAAATGTAACTCTCGTCTTGCTTGCTAAGAGGAAATCACCAGGGAAATATTTTAGACAAGATCTGATTCCTGTGAAAACTGTGAAAACCATGTGAAAACTCTTTTAATAATACTTCACAATGCTAGCCTACATTTAAGTACTTCATATAGATTAAAACATTAGCCTAGAGACGGTCTGCCTTCCATAATCCTATAATTCCTATAAAATCTATGGAATTCCTCAGTTAAATATTTGTCAGTTGTTTTCAATATATATAGGTAGGCCTAGCCTACTCTTAAAGAAGAATATTAAAGCTGGTCTCCAGTGGCCAAACCTCTTAAGCCTCATTCTCATGTACATCCAACTATATTGTTTGTTTTGATTATTGACTCGAATATGAAATTTACATGAAGTGTTTGCTGCCTATATAGTTTAATTAAGGATGAAATTATATCTGTTGGTTCAAATAGTTTGGTCTTCCCTCGAACTAAGTTCTACTTTTTACAGCGAAGATTGAACATAGGGCCTACTCCTAATTGATAATGTAGGCCTAGATATTTGAATATAATTTGATTAAATTCTTACTATTAAATCCACATTTTATCATAAAAATTTTCAAAAAGAAAATGAAATATAGTTCAAGGGAGTGGTCGGATGAGTAAATGCACCTGCGGAAGACCTCAAACATATTCGAATCGTTTGAATAATTCAACGTCTATAGGCTGTCATAAATGAAGTCATACTGAGAAGCAAGACTGACTGCTTTTTATTCATATTTATTTTCACAGTGATTTTAATATATTATAAGATTTTAAATAATAATAGTCTTGGGCTTGAACTAATAAGTTACTAACTATTTAGCCAGAGAATCATAAATATTTTCAAGACACATGTCAAAAATTGTACTGTACTGTATTGTACTACAGTAGAGATTGAAAAACTGTCTACAATTTAGACGCCCCTGGGGAATTTCCCAATAGTATGTTCTGAAGATGTAGGCGATGTGTCGATAGACTTATTATCAATTATTTATAAGAAGAAGGAAAACAAATTTCATTTGGGACATGATCAGTTAAATTTGTAAGCTAGACAGTTTCTAACTTTCTATCACTATAAACAAAGTTCAGAAACTTGAAAACCTGGTTTGCGGAAGGCCAGCAAAATTCAGAAGGAAAAAGCAAAATGCTGAATACATTAATTAAAATTATTAGAAAAATATAAAAATAAAATTTCGTTCTACGATTTTTTGTCAGTACAATTACTCAAACGTTTATCTAAAAGGTTGAGGTTTGCGGGAGGTAAAACATTTTGTCGGACCCTGACTATAAATCTTGGATGAACAGTCAAACTTGCTTAATAATCCCCCTCGGGTACAGATGAAAAGCGACACATTAAGCGAGGTAGGATTATGAGAGTTTGTATCGAGAATGGAAAATAGAAATCAGTTTTATGTGGGGATATTAAGCAAAGTGGGATATTAAAAGAGGGGATATTAACTGAGTTTGACTGTACTGAATCGCTACTGAAAATCTACTGAAATTTACCAGACACTTCATCAAATCTAAATTTTTCTCATTCTACTGAAAAATTACTGAAACGCACCTTAAAATTTGAAATACAGAAGTTTGAAAAGAGCCCAATTTCAATAGCATATTCATTAGGTTTTCAGATTTTTTAAATTAATAGTGTAATATATATAGCTTATATTATCATCATAGATTTTTGAAGGTCTTTCTTCGTTTTTATCTTTCAAGAATAGTTTTTGACAAATCAAACAGTCCAGAGCGATGCCGTTCACAAGATCTAAGCAATATTGGCCTGCTATATATAGGCAACTCTACCAATGTTGTCTTTTTATCTCATTTTAAAATAACTGGTATCTCAAGCTGTCGATTTAAATCTTCATATTAAAAATTCACAATCAATACTGTATAGTGAAATGTAATATTGAACTGGGATTATTTTTGAACACAATAAATAACAAAAATATTTTAGACTTTTAGTAAACTGCATTGTAATATAGTTCTTTGTAAACTATTGTATTTTCAAGTACCAACCAAGATATTTCCTAGGTGTTAGGTAACTTAAGTATTTTCTAATAAGTTAATTTGGTAGTAGCCTACCAGTAATTAAAATGTTTTACTTTTTGAGCATCAAAGTAAATCTATCTACTCCTAAAATTCCAGTTTAACTAAATATTAATATGCAAACATAATACTTCTAGAAATAATGCAAAAAACCTTGACTTATGGAAAATATTGACCAAATGAGGCATCATTTTTCCTTGCAGGATGACACAAAATGTTGACAAAACAAACAAAGACATGTAAATAACTTAGGCCTACAGTATTGATTAATATTATTTACATTATCTGTGGCATTGACATTGATAACATATTATTTAATTTTAATTTTTGTGTGTAATATTTCATTATAGGTTGGGGAAGCAAGAGCATTATATAACCTAGGCAACGTATTTCATGCGAAAGGAAAACATTTGGGTAGAAGTCGTCTCAGGGATCCTGGTGATTTTCCAGCAGATGTCCGACTCGCGTTGGAAAGAGCTGTAGAATTTTATGAGTGAGTTTAAAAATATATTTTACAGGATTACAGGCACGAGGAAATTACTAAAATCTCCTGAAGTCCTTCTTGTCTATCAGCTGCAAAACAAAGAATACAATAATCTAGCTAGTGTTTTGATATGTTTTCAAGGGTTTTCTCCCTTTTGACGGAACTTTATTATCATGCATGTTTATACTTATCTCATCGGCAATGATTTTGGTACAAAATCATTGCCGATGACCTCCTTTGAATGTGAAATTTATTCGTTTCCATGGAGAATATATATTTTTTTTATCTTAAATATGTAGCATTACTTACCATGATTTTTTTATATTTTAATTCCAGAGCAAACTTAGAAATCGTAATGGAATTAGAAGATCATTCTGCAGAAGGACGGGCATACGGTAATTTGGGAAATACACATTATTTACTTGGGGCATTTGATCGTGCCGTCGAATACCATGAAAAGGTAGGTCTATCTTATCAGCTGCTAACTGAAATAAATCCACACCACAAGAATATATATTATATTCATTGGTGCTGTGTAACCCGCTTAAGTGCAATTCGGATTAGTGAAATTCCTGCTTTTTTTCTTGAAACAACCATTCAATTTTCCTGTTTTTTTTGTTACAACTTTTGAAAAACCATAGCCTACCACCAAACATAAGATACCAAATTACAGTATGTTAATATGAAACAACGTCTGAATAGGAAACACTTGCTAGCATTGTCCTGCACTTCTCCTTTACTTGCAGCTGATCAATATAGATAATTGTAATGTTCAATGTAGCTTTTGTCAACTCATGTGAAAGCAATTCATGGATGTTAAATTGCCAAATTTTCATGAACAGTCCATGGAGAATTCCATGAAAATGGGGGTATTTAACGTTCATAAACTGATATAAAATATTCATAAACTGTCCACCAAGTTTTTCATAAGGGTACAAAGAAAGCTGAAATGTAGATAAGTTTATGATTGTTCTGTTTTTCAAGGTCTTCTTTTATTCTTGACAGCGATTACTCATAGCAAGACAATTCAACGACCATGCTGCAGAGAGGAGAGCGTTCAGTAATCTTGGCAATGCCCATGTTTTCTTGGGTGAATTTGAAATCGCCGCAGAGTATTACAAGTATGTTAATTATTTGATATACTCATACCTAGTTCTAATATGCGAAATAAATTTCATTTCATTTTGATAATTTCCATTGAGAGGCAAATTGTTTGTTTGTTTGTTTCAACAACGCAATTCGGGAAATCAATATATAACAAAAAAACACTGTAGGCCTACGATATACAACATATGTGCATCACAAACACTGTGGTATGGCAATGAAACTTCATACCGGTCTCAATTTTAGACCACAGTATATCAAACCAAGATAGCTTTGGTAAAAATTTTGTTTCAAAAGTACTTTTTAACAATGCTAATGCCTTTACACACTGTAAATGTCGTTGACACAAGATGGGTCCACTTTTCATTCAAATTTTAACCATGTCTAATGTTTACTTTTCTTTCAGGAAGACGTTGGAAATAGCTGTTGCTTTGAAGGACCGCGCCATTGAAGCACAAGTAAGCATTGTCATTTTATTATAACAACATTGAAATAGTGGGATATTGGTATAAATAAAACCCACAAACAGAAAGTGCATTTATTTGGCTATGTTATCACATTAAATTAACATGTGATGAAATCCTTGTTTCACCAGTTTTGATAATTATAAATTTAAACAAAATTTTTGTAAAAAATGTTCGGAGACTTTTTCGTATTTTTCGAATTTGTCTGGAACTATTCTCTTTAACAGCCCCTTGGTTGGCAGAATTAGCTACCTTGTTGAGGAATGGTGATGCTACCAATGCTAGTTATGTTCCCGTAGTTTTTTTAAATGTCTTATAATTCCCTTATCACCAGGAACCATTATCTCATGTTATGTTATTCATAGGCATGCTATAGTCTTGGTAATACCTACACACTTTTAAAACAATTTGAACAATCAGCTGAATACCATCGAAAACATTTAGAAATTGCAATCGAATTGAGGGATAGGTAAGATACAAACTTGATGTAGGATTAAGTAGCGGCATTTGCATGCATTGCATGATGACCAGTTGTCTAATTGGATGACGCTGAACTCTGGAATTTAGAGATGTTCCCCTGCTAAAAACAGTTCATGAGCATTAAATGCCCAATTTTCATGAACATTTCATGAAAAGGTCCATGTGAACTGTCTATGTCTTTGTGAACTGTTCATGAAATGCTTATAAGGACTAAGGTGCTATTATAAGGTGTTCATGAACATTTCATGAATGTCCGTAAAGTTCATGAACTCAAAATATATTTCCACGGTGGACACTTCTTTTCTGTAATCGTTTCTTTACTGACATTTTTGCATTCTACTAGCTGTAACTTTGTTTGACTAAACTTGCTATATTCTTTTTATTTATTCATGAGGATGTGATATCAACAATCTAAAGTAATTGCCCTGTTTAATGCTTCAATATCAAAATAAAGAATGTGCCAAGATTCTTATTTTAAGAATATCAATCTTGGTATAGAAGATTTTTGATGGCGATTTTTAAAGGATATATATTTTACCACCAGATGGAGCACAAAATTAATCTGCTCATAGTATGTCTTCAACTTTGAAGCATTTTGACTATTATTGACACTGTGCAGGGTCCGACAAAAGTTTAGGTCTTCTGGTATCCCGAAACATGTCAACACTTCCTTCTGAACGATTGTGTTGAAGGTTGGCTTATAAATCAGAAGAATATCAGTTTTCTTCTATATTTGTTTCACTCATCCGGCATCTAAGATATCAATATCCTTACTTTTGTCTGACATTTTGTTTTAGATCTTAGTTGTGAACTACAGTCAAACCTGCTATAACGGTCACCTCTATACAGCGGCCACCTGTCTATAGTGGTCACTCTTGCAATCTCTAAAATAGTATTTTCTATTGAATCAAACCTGTATATAAAGGCCACCTGTCTATAGTGGTCAATCTATCTACCTCTGGTAGCTGGCAATTTCATACAGGTTTCACTGTATTATCCAAATTTTTAGGGTTGGGCAGGGGCGTGCATTCTGGAGTCTTGGTAATTGTTACACGTCACTAAGTCAACACAAAAGTGCTCTGGAATACGCACATAAACATCTTACAGTTTCAAAAGAGGTAAGCATTTGAATGACATTTACTATTATTTTTCTATTTAATGAAATTTTTTATTATGCAAACAATTAGGAGAACAGTCAAACCTGCTATAGCGGCTACCTGTATATAGCAGTCACTCTTTCAATCTCCAAAATAGTATTTTCTATTGAATCAAACCTGTATATAAAGGCCACCTGTCTATAATGGTTAATTTATCTACCTCTCGTAGCTGGCCGTTTTATACAGGTTTCACTGTATTGTAGTACTGTCATGGTACTGTACGGGTCTAACCATACTTAAAACAGTAACCTTATGAAAATGCTCAAGATGCATGAATTCTGAAAGTATGGTAAGAAGGTAGATAGGCTATTTCCATAAAAATGAACAATCAGGGTCCGACAAAAGATTCAGCCTTCTGGAATCCTAGGGGGCATTTTAACTTTTTCTTCTAAATTTTCTTGTGGAGGTTTGACCAGAAAATCATTAAAAACATCAACTTTCTTCTGAATTTTGTCTAGCCTTCCAGGATCTAGGATCCCAGGATCCCCACTTTTGTCGGACCCTGTGAACAATCATCTATATGAAAAAGTGTATACATTGGCGCGTTATCTAAAATTAATAATGGGTTGAAATTACAATTGATAGCTATGAAAAATGTGTGTAGTATGTACCAACTAGGAATTGAACAGCTAGTGCAAACCCAACATTTAATTTTTTAAACTGTGTTTAATGAATGAAATATCATGTTTATTTTAAAGGTTGGCGATCGAACAGGAGAATTAACAGCAGAAATGAATATTGCTGACTTGGAAACTGTTCTCGGTGTAGCACATTCAACAACACTGTAAGTTACCACCTTGGGCCGCAGAAAGAAGGGTTAACAAAGCTCAAGATCCTTCAGAACCTAATAGAAGGCTCTTGGGTTAACTGGGCAATCATCCAGGACCCAAGCGGTGTATAGGGCTGCGAGGTATTTCTGATACATTCTGATATATGTTTGGAATCAAATTCTTCGAGCAGAGCGAAACCTAAATCAGGCATGAGAGAGTTCTCCAATCAGTGGATTTCCTCCATTTCTATCAGCTCAAAAAAACAAAACATCTATCTAGCTATTGGTTTATTAGGTTTTCAATAATTTTTAAGGGTTTTCCTCTCTTTTGACTAAATTTTGAGTTGAGGGCTGTTATGGAATGAGGCTAGTATTATAGGGTATTATAGTGTATGTTGCCATGCTTCATTGCAAATATCAAGTACTGTTGGGAGATACAAATGAAGTAAAATTAAAATAAAAAATAATGCAAGTTTATCCTAGCTTCTATCTAGAGCGTCTCCTAACATCGTATGGCATAGATTTGTAGTGGAGTAGAATCAAAATTAAGTGCGGTCTTGGTGTAGTGGCTAGGGTGTTGGACCACGACCCGCAGGGTCTCGGGTTCAATCCCTGTCCGAAGCACTATAGGTTGGCGTCAGGAAGGGCATCCGGCTATTAAACGCACACAAGCTTCAAAATACTAACAAATTAACCAACCACCCCGGTGAAAAAAGCTGTAAGCTTACCCGGTTCGTGGAAAAATGATAAAAAAAAAAATAAAAAAAAAAAAAAAAATTAAAACTTGAATACATGAATACCTATATTAAATGAAACTGTTCAACTGATTATTTAACCATATAATAACCCTTTTTGATCATCACCTGCAACACTAAATCTTGAAATTTTCCCAATTTCTCTACCTCGATGTCGCAAAATGATACACCCATTAAAACTGTTGCACTGTTACAACTGTTTTCAAAAATGATACACGTTCTATCAAAATACCACCACAGTGTAAGAAATTTATTTAATTTAGTTAATTAAGAAACATTTTATGTTTCAGGACGACAATGACTCAATCAAATGAATCCAATTATCTTCCAGGTAAAAAAGTAGCAAATCATTGCATGTAAAGCCAGTGAGGGTATACCCAGAAGGATTAAGCGGGGCAATTCTACTGGGGCCTTCGCAAAGATCTAGTTGTTGCATTTTGATTGCGAATGTGAGATTATCTTTGAAACATGGTTTTCGATTGTAGAGAGGGATTATTGTAAGGGGCATATTTGCCAACGTCTCCAAAATTTGGACATTTATCTAGTCAGCCATGCCTAAAATCATTGTCATTTTTGTCTGGAGCTTGTGTATTCCCGGAGTAACCTCTTATTGGTTAAGCACACATTCATTGTAGGTCAAACCGTGTCCAACTGGATTGAAAATAATGGTAGATTATTAACCATGCATACGTAGCATGCATAGCGAAAAAATTAGATTCTTAAATGATTTCGAAGAAATATTCAAATAAATATATGGAAGTATCAAGGCTTAGTACGAATTTTCTCGTAAATGGATTTCTTATTAAAAAACTATATGCTTGTGATAGACAGTTGTTGATCCTGACAAAACATGTTGATAGATATTGGTAGGCAAAAAGCATGTAATGTAATGCTCCATTTAGATTTCAAAAGTTCTTAAATAAATATAAAAAAGTTTCTATACCCAGCCTCAAAATCAATCTCTTGCGGATTTGAAAACATTTCCAATTAAAATTCGAAATTTTTAAAAAAAATTCAAGAGTTTTTAAAGTGATTGAAATTTGCTCCTTTTTGATTAGAACTTAATTAGAAAAAGAAAAAAAAAATTGAAGGTCACAAACTATTTAACTAGTATCACTGTATCAGATGTTAATTTGATTAAAATGGTTTTTAATTGAATAGCACTGTTCCTTCTTTAATATTATTCTCTGGGGAAACTATTTTCAATAGATATTCAAAACATTAATTAATTATATAATGACGATTTCATTAACATCTGTTTGAATGGACTCTGATCATTATTTCGTTTATATCCTTCCTTGTATTCAAATATTTATTAAAATTTCAAATTTCATTTGAAGAATTTCGAAATTTTGTTGAAAATTATCGAAATTTGACGCATTTTTGAAATTAAGCTTTTGAAACTTTTGTAATTTATTTTCTGATTGTTGATAAAAATTTGTGGGTGTGTAGCCTTTATCATGTTTAAAATCTCAAATTTGATGTTCATGTTTCCCCTGTTTTTGTTTTTATCACAAAACAACATATATATCCTTATTTGTTGTGATGCAATGATTGGAATATATCTGTATCTCAGATATAATTTCCTCCGACTTGAATCCTCAGATATAATTTCCTCCGGCTTGAATTCGGTCCGTGATCCAATCTGTTTTGATTCAGATTGACTTACAGCTTTCGGATCAAAGAGAAAATATTGTTTTTTTGCAATTTTCACCGTTAATAACGACATTATCTGTCATTTGATTTAATTAAATAACGGTTATAAACAACTTAAATCGTTTAAGTTCAGGTTATATAAAATATGTTGGTTTTATTTTCAAGAATATTAGTTTTTATTTGATCATATCAGATTAACTTTTAGTCTCGGAAATTCGGATTCGAATTATAGATGGTTCGTACCCGTTGTCGGAAGATTTGATCCGACGCATACCGGACATATATAGATCTACGTCAAAAAAAGATCAGCTGGTCTAAAGAGGAGGCGTATCTTTATTTAAGATGTAAAATGATAAAGTATCAACATTGAGAAAAATGCGGTAGTAAATCCTTCATAACAGGCTTTAATCCTCTAATAACGATTATTATTAAATAATTTCGAATGATTACAAGCAGAAATAACTACACCAAAACACAACGAAATGGGTAAAGTAGACTATTATACACTTTATCTTTATAATAGATAGTCAATTATTTATAGTAAATGTGCCTATAATATATATGACGACAAGCTAACAAGCTATAATTATTTTTATTTATTATTGTACATTTTTAGATTCGTAGGTTAGGCCTATATTAATAGGTATTCAAACACAATTATTTTTCATATTTAAAATCCATAAACTTTTGAAATAAATTCTATTAATGTTTATGTTATTTATTGTTGATTATTTTAGGTCTTCAACGAAGTTCTGCTACACTGGTAAGATTTTCTTATTTTAACTTTTTTATATTTGTTTACAAATTTGTAATTTATTTGTTATAAAATTTTGAAATTGTATCGAATAATATGGTTTGTTATAGCTAACTGCGTTTTTAAGTCCAGATTCTTCGACGATGCTCTTTTTCTACGCTACAGCACTTATAGATATCGATAAATCCTTTTATGTACAAGGGATTTTCTTTTAAACTCAGCTCAACTTTCTGCTGTATTTGTTCGACGCATACGTTCATGAAAAATGTAATGAATGAAACATGAATAAGTTAATTCAACATTAACGTTTTTGCTGGTTTCCAATTGTGACTTTTGTTTTTGTTAAAACTATTTAATATGGATGATATTCAACGTCAATATTTTTGTTTTATTATTTCCAAATAGTCCTCGTTACATTTTAATTCCATTTTAAATAGCCCTCGTTACTCCAAACTTACTTACAGCTCACCTACATTGTAAGGTCCATAAGCTGTTCTGTTCCTATTATATAATCCAACCAAAATATCAATATCAAATTTGGACCTCTATACGAGCCATATAGAAACAGTGTTCCTGGAACACCTTCAATAATTGTGCATTTTGAATACGTTCTGAATGCCGTGTTAAACAGTGTCCGACAGAAGGTTTTTCTTTCCGATATCATTGAACATTTTATAAGTTTTCCCCGCTTTTTCCTTCTGGAGTTTTACCGAGGTTTAATCTATATACACACTTGTCGAACACTGGCCTTGTGACCTGTTCAGAGTAACTTCAATCCTTGGAACGAATCCTGAAAGCAGCTTGTTGATGCAGTCAATTTAATTGGCTTCTCGATGAGACTCTTAATAGCACATGTTCAAAACTATGAAGGAACCAATTTCTGGATGAATTGGACCCTAACCTAGTTACTATAGGTCTCTTGTTCGATCCTCTGCCAAAGCACACACATTATATCAATTCTTGTTTTATTTGTTGTTCTGACTAGATTTCTCATTCGAAAACTAATCACCACAGCGCAGCTGAGCGTTCGTTATCTACTGGTGACGTCAAACTTCGAATACAATCAGCTCGAAGGGTGAGTTGACCATTATTTATGTGACTTATTGGCTTCGTAATATGATACTTTATCAGTAACCTTGCATCAAGTCTCACTTATTTTATGACGATTTTGATATGTTGGTAAGTGGCCAACATTCAAATCTCTGCTCATCAAAATAAGCGGGACTTGTTTAATACAAATCACAAAAATACAAATTACAAAATACAGCAACACACATGAATACAACAATTAAACAAAGCACAAAACATGTAAGAAATGACTACGTAGATAAACAAATACATGACAAAGTTTTTTCGCTTTTGATTGGCTTAGAGAGGTGCAATTTCTAGAAAATTCATTTTAATTTTAAAAATATTAAAAAGCGAAATCAAAAAATTATACTAGGAATTATAAATCTAATTCTAATCCGAAAATTTAATAAAAGGTTTAAAGTCTGGATTGTAAGAAAAAGCATTATGAGTTGGTAGCTATTCTCTCAAACAATTATACTAGGAATTATAAATCTAATTCTAATCCGAAAATTTAATAAAATGTTTAAAGTCTGGATTGTAAGAAAAAGCATTACGAGTTGTTAGCTATTTTCCAGTATTTGCCTATCATTGGTAGAAGCTATGCAAATATTGAATAATACCGTTACTAATAGATAAATGACAGGGCTTGATTTGTAACTGCTCAGTCGATAACTCGATAATGACCAATAAATACGATTAGACTTTTATTTAATCCGATCCTACTTTCGTTCAATCCGATTAAGGTTACTTTGATTCTTATTCCGATCCATCAATTGCATTCATTGCCATATTTAGAAAAGTTTCCCTCCAAATAGCTCACGTTTTAATCTCTGAATGTTATTAATATGATATGGTGTAATAAGATTAGTATAATCGACTCTGATCTTGAAACTCTTTATAGTTGGATTTTTAAATTGGATAATACCTTATACGTGTAACTGGACTATACCGTATCAACTGGAACGTAAAACGATTCAAAAAATAAGTTACAGATTGCAGCGTTACCTTGGCGCTTACAATATCTCTTCTCTGAGAAGAATATTGTGAAAATGTGTTTTCAATGATCAGACTGATCACAGCCAGGGGTGGCATCAGAATTTCCCCGACGGGGGAGCTATACCAAATTTCCACGTTACATAAAAACTATTTGGCAATTGTAGTCTGTAATACTGGAATGGAGCTAATTCCGATTGTTTTTCAAGAAATAAGTTAAAAAAATTCCCCAACAGAAAATTTAGTCTTCCCCAATGGGTGGCTGAGCATCACTGACAGGAGGGTTGTAGCCCCCTGCCACACCTCTGGTGCCACCCCTGATCACAGCCGTAACTACAAAAAATTTAATTTGTATTTGACAAATTATATCAACGAAATACAATATACTAACGAGTGGGGTTTGTTAATTTATCATTTGAATTACCTCATGCATAATTAATATATATATATACTGTCCATCGAGGCTATATATATAGCAAAGGAGTGCCAAAATATAACAATCGTGGCACTCCTTAAAATTTTTAAATTGAAATCTTTTAAAAATGGCTAGCATTATTTCGATGGTAATGGTCCAAGTTAATTTTTACAATCCGTTTAATTTATTTTAAAAATAAGCACCTGTCAATGGAGGGAAAGGGGTTACAATGCGCCAGCACTATGCGTCTATCTATTTACAAGAGTTGGCACACTCTTTCATGTGTCGCTCTCGGCTCACATTGGACAGATGCAAGTCACGTGGTTTTATGGACACCATTTTTGCTCCGTCAACCCAGGCTTGGCGAAATTTGAACAAAGCGCGCGAAAATAATACCATGAATTCGAAACACTTTTTGGTTCAAAAGCAAAGCCTCTTTTTTAATTGGGCGAAAATGGCGATTTTTGAGCCCGCCTCAGAAGTTGCGTGTCCCAACTGACTCGCTGCTAGCATAATATGTTCTTAAATCTTTGTTGAAAATTTATATCTAAGATTATTTACAATACATCTTACTTTCAAAAGTGAGCCTCGGAAGGTCGGAATGTTTTTAATTTGTTCTTAAATATTTCAGGATTTGGGACTCAATGTTCTTATGAATTATGTTCTTACAAAAATAAGTGAATATTGTTTCTTATTTTTAAAGTTTGTTTCTTTGAATTCCTATACGAGCGTGAAGGTTAAACTCCTGTATTGCCACAACGTGTCCTTAATTATTCTATCTAATTCGGTTAATTATGCTCATATCATTTTCAATCAGTGAAACGTATATTCTCTTATCGAAGACATATGTTTTCTACGATTATTGATAATTTCTTTTGTATATTACTGTTTCTTCTGTACTCCATCAAGCTTTCATGCTTTCAACTTATAATAAAGTCAAAAACAGATGTGTTTCAAGAGAATTTCCAATTTTATAATGGTGTTATTATTTTTCTTTTCACGTAATTCTTAATCCACAACCGGAGAATTTTAACTTTTTTATTTTTCAATATTTGCTTATATGAAAAAGGTAAGGTTTGAATATATTTAAATGTCGTTTTTTGTTTTTGCTGTTTTTGATATACATTAGTTTTTTTTGACAAAATAAAAAGAAGTCAAAATAAATTACCAACCATCGGCCATCCGTGTATATGGGGTCTGAACTCGCTATCATTTACAAACGGTGAATTTAAAAGAAATTTTAATGTTGTCAATGTTTAGCAACAACGTAGTTTTTTTTCTGAGGATGTTTCAGTAAATTCACATCAGCCATTTTCAAGTTACAGACAGTTCACGTGGAGCTAACAATAGATATAGAAAAAAAAATTACAACGAGAATCAAGATAATTTTCGAATTTACAAAAGTAGTTTAATTACTCCTACTGTGAATTTTCTCTTCGCTCGTATATATATACAGTGCATAGGTATAACCTGCACATATAATAAATTAATTAAATGGTTTTTAGAATTCTTGAGATCATCGTTTATTTTTTTGTAAGATAAGAATTTCTTTACCTATATCTAAATTAATTTTTAATACTTTTCCTTGCTATTATGTTGACTGATTAAAGTCCCACTTGCTTTTGATATGCCGCATTTTAACGAGTTGGAATTCACTTGCATGACTTACAAAACATCAACATTGTCATTAATGAGAAGTGAGACTTGGGCAAGTCAATCTATTCTAATGTGATCCTTGAACATTAAACTGTGTATATTTTCCTCCTCAAATATGTCTCTTTTTTATTTAGTTTGATATTCCGCCACGTTTTTTTTAATAATCATCGACCGCAAATACAAATTTAAAAATCATCAATAAAGCTATTTGCATTTGTAGTAAGCAAGTTCAACAATCAACAAAGGGTTTACACTTTCCTTCAGAAACATTTTAGTCTGGCCGCACGCTAATATTTGACAGCAGAAGTCTCGCGCAACGATTTTCTAGTGTTGGATATCTCCTATACCATTTTCAAAAGTAAGAAAATCTTTTAATTTTCTAAAAATTTATATTAAAATGATTGTAAGGGACATTCTTTGAAATTAAATTTATAATAATACTGAGCGAATTGAATCTACCTGGGAATTTAGATTTGGTTACAAGTCTCTTATGAAAAGCATTTCGTATACGAGGCAATCCCCATCTGGACTCACAATGACGTAATACTTGAAATCAACTGGCTGCTTCATCAATTGGTTGATTGTGTATTTTTGTGTGGTTGACAATAAACCTGTTCGGAGTTTCAGAAAAACGAAAATATTGTAATTATTGTAGGAAATGTTAAAGTCCACTGATATACAAGCTCATACGAAATATTGTCGAAATAAAAACTGAGCGACAATTTATCCCATCTTGTGCCCAGTCCGCGCGCGTTTTTCTGAGACTCCGAACATGCTAGAAGGCTCTGGAACAGGCTTATTGCAGAGATGCTGTGCAGTGTTTTACTCCTCTAGTGCAATTTCGTGTAATCTCTCGTGTTTCTGATGTTGACTTGGAAATATATATATGAAATTCATTAGGAAAAGGTGTAGATTTTTTTTACAAAATTAACATGTAAGCATCCCTGTATACCAATTTCATCGAGTCTATGAGAGTGCGAGTCTTATATAATTGCAGACAATTATTCAAATAATTTATTTCTATTATCTTCAATTATATTCATATACAAATGAGCTATTTTTTTTATTGAGGTTGTATTAATCAATGTTATGATTATTGTACAGTGTTTAAATACACACACTGCTAATTTTGAATGTGATTTAAAAATTCTTGAACATATTTTACTCCTGTATTCTCTTTCATAATTTATCTGGGTTGTGTTTATAGAATAATCAAAAGTGTCTTTTTAACCCTTTAATGTGGTTACCCATATTTTATGGATTGACAAATTGATCCGCGATTAGATTTTACTTTTAGTAACATGGATAATTAACTTTTAGTAATATAGCTCTATACGGAAAAATTATAATTCAAGCAAAATATATCAACCAGTAAATTGGTACATTACTATAGACCATCTCTACTAGATTTTTTCTCCATCCGTTTGATAATGATATTATTTTAATACTGTAACATGATAATTTGCGTATTTTCGTATTTGCGTATTTGCGTATTTCTCATTAATCTTAAATGTCAATTTTGCATTCTTTTTGCATTATTAGTATCAGCTTTCAATTTTCTAATTTTACATTCTAATCAGTATTCTAAATCTATTTTGAAATCTCTGAATGTAATCTATTATCAATTTATCGAATGCCACCGGTAAGTGATATCGGTTCGTTTTCGTAACCTGCAAATGATTTCGTCAGATCACATTATAATAGCGACATTTAAAAGAATATGTTTTAGAAATAATAATAAATATAATAATAAATACAATAATAAATACATTTCTATAGCGCAATGGATTAAAATGTATTTCTATTTATTATGAAATGCTTTCCTGAATAAAATAGTTTTCAAGAGTTGCTTAAAAATATCTACATCTGAGGGATTCCTAATGTACTCGGGGAGAGAGTTCCAAACAGTATGGTCCTGCAATAGCGAAAGCTCGATCACCATATGTTTTCTAACAAGTGCGGGGAATAAATAATAAATTACTGGAATGATGATAAAATATTTCTCCGCTCAATCAATAGGTCTTAAATATAAGATAATGCTTTACCATTGAGAGCTTTAAATACAATTATCGCTAATTTAAAAATTATTCTTTCTTTCATTGGTAACCAGTGGAGCTCCATTAAAACAGGAGTAATATGATCGGATTTGGATACTGATAAAATAATACGAGCGGCAATTGTACACACACATGTATGTAAAAAGTGTTCAGTGTTAATTAAAACAGAGCATAAATAGATTAAACACAAGAATATTTTTATATTTTAAGAAAGCAATTCGTAAAGTCATCAAACAGTTACCATTACTCAAATGTTTATTTATATGTGTTAAGGGAGGAGTTTAATTTTTGGTTAATTCTTAAGGTTTTTGCAATCCTATGTTTTCTCAAACAGATGTTTTCACAATTTAATGGAATCTCTCTTTTTCTTAATTCTATAACAACCTGTTGCTTTATTGAGACATTTAGCGTCATTATTGTTACAGATACTTGATATTTTAATTAAAAGGATGTGCTAAATATTCTTTAGTTAACATATACTTATATTTTATTTAAAGGATCCCCGTCTGTCTTCATTAGATGAAGGACCTGGTGACGACTTTTTCGATTTATTAGTTCGTTCCCAGTCCGGTCGAATGAATGACCAACGTTGTGAATTTCCATCAAATGGAACAACGAAAGAAGTCGAAGAAACAGGACGCGTTCCTGTCGCCTCTGAACAACCGTATGCCAGTCTGTTGAAGATTCCTTCTGCCAATTCGATGACGTCGAGTGTCAGTATGGAATGCATGATGGACCTTATGGCAAAAATACAAGGTGACAGAATGGAAGAACAACGATGCGATATGCCTATTCTGCCTGGATTAGACCCAAAAAGTAAGAATGTTTTAAAAATTATCCATGCCCATATGAATGAGATTTATTCTTTGGATACCCTTTCAAATACGTAATTTTCAGCGGAGCATTGACTGTTGGTCCAGTACTGAATCTTAATTATTAGTGCGCCAGTGAGACGTACATAAGTCACGGACAGACCACAAATAATTTTATTTACAAATAGACACTATTATTTATATAGAGATAAAGACACAGTGTTAGTACACCTCATACTAAAACAATAATACATAACTGATTAGAAGATATATGCGAAATTCTGTGTGTCTTTGTGGCGTGCGTGTTGTTCAGTGATCCGCTGTTTTCTCAGTTACTTTTCAAGTAAGATGTTTGAGTTGTATATCATTAGTATCGCTGTTTTCCAGTCGTGGGTTAGGCCCTGTTTACAAGGAGGGCGAGTTACTCGGGTAGGCGAGTTACTCGGGTTGGCGAGTTACCCGGGTCTATTGTTTATGCGCGTTCTGTTTACAAGCAAAGTGAGAAAGTTGTCTCGCCCACCCGAGTAACTCGCCTACCCGAGTTACTCGCCTTGGCAGACCGGGTAACTCGCCTACCCGAGACAACTTTCTGTCACTTTTTGACTTGTAAACGGATATAGGCGAGTAACTCGGGTAGGCGGGTTAAAAAATTAAAAATGGTAGCTTTAATTTTCTATTGTTTCGAACGTTTCCGCTGTAGACATCTTTTGTTCTCTAATCGTTCCATTTCAGCGCGCATGCTTAGATTGGCTTCAAATTATTTAACTCGGGTAGGCGGGTTACTCAGGTGACCCTTGTAAACACACAACACATTTTAACTCGGTAAGGCGAGTAACTCGCCTACCCGGGTAACTCGCCCTCCTTGTAAACAGGGCCTTAGACAGGTTACGATTTTTTTTATTTCCTGTTTCGTATGAAAGAAAATATTCAAAGAAAAACTCTATTGTGGTTACAGCGCTCATTTTCGATCCTGAATTTCACCGGCTATAGCATACATTAACATAATTTATTCATTACTGTTTGCCTCTGTTACTTACAAAATAGTATAAAATTATAATGGAAAGACGCCTTTACCGCCCTTGTGTTGACGCTTATCTCGCCCAGACATTTTGATGCTTATCTCGCTCTGAGCAATGTTGATAATTACCTCTCATTACTGATTTCAGATACGACACTGTCAGGGCCGATTAGATTATGCTATGTAGGCCCGTGCATGGGTTTGAATGCCATTCCAAACCGTGAATCACTAAAGGCTGTTACGAGTTCAGTGTTAGTTACATAGTCAAACATTTTGAAAAAATCAGCTAACTTTTATCTTCTGTCGTTAATTATTTCTGAAACGCCTTCCATAGTTTTTCGCAGTTGACCAACAATTTGAATGTTTGTGGTAACAAGTAACAAGGGCGTTTTAATCCGATATCGCATTTGAAATGAATCGGATATCTTATATGCGTTTGCTTGCGTTATGCAGACAAAATTAGAATTGTTTTTACATTGAAAATTGATTTTATTCTATTTAGCCCTATAGGAAAATTGGAAACATATTTCTTTAATTTTATAATTTGTTTTATCGGAGTGTCAGTTTGATTTATTTTTATTTCAGTTCGAACTCAGTTGATTAAAACCGCTGATAACAACAACACCCATCGCTCAACTGTTCCCGATGAAAGATTCTTCGACATGCTAATGCGTTGCCAGGTAACCAGGAAATATATAATAATTTGACTTTCTTCAATTTGAATTTCTATGTGCTTGGACGCAACGAAGTGTCTAATTGTTTAAATGGAAATCGACTAATAATGTAACACAGCTAATTACATAAACATTTGCACAGAAATTAACAATACGTATCAATCAATTTCAATTATATTTTGCCAAGCATTGTCTATCAAAAAATAATAAATGATTAAGAAAAATGTGATAGACATGAACATTTTATATTTACGTTTGGTTGCTAAGTTGGAGATATTTCCAGGGGGAAACTTCCATTGCTCTTCGACTGCCCGACGGCAGAATGAGCATAACAATTGTTCAGATTATGAAAAACCCCAAATACATTTTAAAAGGGCACATTACTGTGAAAAAAATAAAAAATAAATGCCTGTAAAAACACGTGGTTAAATAAACACCATTTTTAGAATGTCTCATCACCTGCAAAGTGCCATTTTTATGACTAAGAATACTTTGAAAGATTGTTTCAGAATTTTAAAAATCCTACCCTTAAATATTAGAACGTCCCCGTAATCCCGTATACCAAAAGTATCAATCGATCAAGGACTGCCGGGCATTTTGATATTTCTTGATTAGTAGGCTAACATTGAAACCATGCTTTACAGTCGATAGATGGGTTCATTTCAATGTCTAATCAATGGATTGAATAGTTTTCTGTTTTTAATTCAGGCGACGCGAATGGAAGACCAGCGCTGTGATTTCCCATCGGTACCACGTGGTCCAACTGTTCCCGATGAAGATTTCTTTAATTTGATCGTTAAATTTCAATCCAAAAGAATCAACGATCAACGTGTAAATCTACCGACAAATGGAAATCATGATCCTGTTTATTAATTTTCACCATGGATTGTTCTAAGGTAATTTATTAAATTATATATTTTGAGATTAGGGTTAATCATTTTGGTCATATTGTAAATTAGAATTATCAGTTTTTGTAGTTGATGGGTAGAATGCGGTGAATATATGAAATGAATCTTCTGACATAATAGTACGCAAAAATATATCATAAGAAAAAGCGATTTGTTATCTGCAGATGCAAATACCTCAAATTCAAATATACTCGTTTGATTGCTTAACCGGCACTAAAAGTAAATACCTAAAATTCAAATATACTCGTTTGATTGCTTAACCGACACTAAAAGTAAATACCTAAAATTCAAATATACTCGTTTGATTGCTTAACCGGTATGAAAAGTTTTTGGGAGCATATATCTGCATTACTTTTCCTTATAAATAATTTGAAAGTCTTGCATGGCGATTTTTATTCTCAGATGATCCGTTGTCATGGACAAACGATGCACCATTTTGATAAATCGAATGAAATGGTGATTAACGCCTTATATAGAAGAGTTTATCAAAGAAGCAAAGAAATAATAAGGAAATTCGGATAGGTGTAATGATAGGAACTTTTATTGTAGTTTTAAAAATTGAATTTTTATGGTTCATATAATATACTGCTACTGCTCAAAAATCTGCACAGGTCTGAGCGAGAAATAAGCATTTGTCAGGCCACAGCTTTGCGTACTATATCGAATCGTGGTTATACTATTTACTAAATGTTGAAATCTCGTTTGACATTAAATTAAATGAAAACTTTATGTGTATCGCGTCACTACATATTTTATCCACTCGCTGCTTGAATATTGTGAATCTCATTCGCACGTATATATTAGGTCATCAATTGTTCGTTTCATTAAAACTTTTTACTATTTTATATTTTAGTACCTGATTTCCAATGCTGTTCAATATACCAATCAATCATTGGATGAAAATATATTGCATGGAATTTGTTGATATTTCAAAATTAAAATAAATTAGTAATTGACATTGTATATTAATAATTAGATTGTTAGAAACAATTTGTCTTGTTTTTAAAAATTAAACGATTTTAATTATAGATATATATTATTGATTGTTAAACAAAATTACATTTTAGAATTGTTTTTTCCCTCGTATGTATAATAAATGATAATATTTTATATTTCGTGTTGATCGATAAGTGAACAAAAAAGAAAAGAAATTGATATTATTTTATTAATTTGGTTATTGTTTTTGCTATCTAGGATAATACAATTTTCAATTTTACTGAGAAGAGATATATATTTAAAGCCCTGGGCAAACGACGGCAACATTCGCGCGACAAATCTGTTTTTGTCTGACGTGTGTTTTTCGTGTTTTGAAGCAGTCTTTCCAGGAGTGGCTAAACGACAAGGATTTTCTCAAGACTTTTCTAGAACTACTCAGATTGAGCTTGAAAGAAGCTATTGAGAAGCAACAACATCGAAAAAGTGGCTAAATAACGAAGACGTTCAATAACAAAAATCCTGGAAAGACTTTGAAAATGTTTGATGGCCATCAAACACGATGCGACAAATAAAATACACGATGCAACACGTCAGACAAAATCGAAAGAGTGGCTAAACTACAAGGACGTTCGAAGGATTTAAAAGTCGGGCAAATGTTGCCGTCGTTTGCCCAGGGCTTCGAATCGAATTCTATTCTAGTCGAATAGTGCAGTGATTTGTGATCGAACAGATAGTAATCACTGAGCCTCATTCGAAGTGTTGGCATGGAATAGAGTGTCGTTATTGAATGAGACTAATAATTACTGGTAAACAACCGCTACCGAACGAGCTTCCATTGAAGCTCATGTCAAATTTTGAAGCCATATTCTTTTTCAACGATCAGTTCTAGTCCAAGTCAAAATACTTATTATTTCGTCCATATCGGTAGAATTTGAATTCTACTGATATTGGCATTTTTCGCCAACATCCGCAGGACTTAATTTTTTTTATTTCAATCAACACCGGTAATATTTTGAGGCTTGGCAAATAGTCAAGCGAGCCCACCAATCCTGAGTCGGTTTACCTTATTGTCGATCAATGAGAACAAAGTCATATTTTCTTCAATTTCATCGATGTTGGCGAAAATTGAAATCATTTTGCCACTCGCCAACTCTTTGCTAGCAACGTCAAGAGTAGAATATTCACGATGTTTGCGAAATTTTTGAACGTCTTCAAAGTAATACAAATGAAATTCACAAAGCCCCAACGAAAGCTAGCATCGTGAGGGTGATCAAATGACTTTTTATTTCGCCAACATAGGTAGGATTTGATTTGGCTAAATTCAATTGGCAATTGACTAGGGCTTTAGGTATTGATTCGACTATAGCGTCCCAGAATATTGTCCAAGTCAACTAAGAGCTAGAGACGGCTGTTATATACAAGAGGCCAAATAATATGAATCATCTATGCGAAAAATTAAATCAGTGGGTATCAATTAAAATTCCTGCTATAACATCAATAATTTATAATTAATGGTAACTTTAACAATCATGTCCAATTAATGTGAAACACAAATACTGCTACTCTGATAAGACAGGAACAGATTCCACGTAGTAAGATGACAAAACTATTTAATTACCACAAGACAGACAAATTCTGCGTGATACGATAGCATTCCTTAATTAGCCTCATTTTAGTAATGCAAATGCCTCACATTCATGTAAATCCAACATCGAATATTATAATTCCTGTTTGAATGTGTTCGGTAAGTTGTCTTACTGATTGAACCATTGAACGTAGGGGTCAATGCTATATACAGCAGAGCTTTAAATAATATATAAAATATGAAGTCAAAAATCAGACAATCATGTTTGCTACTCAAAGTTTCACGCCAAGGCCATCATCAGGATTGAATAGATTGCCTGATGATCGCCTTGGCATGATTGTCTGATTTTTGACTTCTTATTGTATATATTATATTAATTCCTGTTTTAAATATTTTTCAGTCAGTCCTCTTGAGTAAGACAAACAATTCAAAGACTTCTTACCAATGCTTTTATTTGTATTCAATTAAATTCTAATTTCAAGCGATTTTCAAAATTCTTTTGCAACTGGTACTTTTGCATATTTACTAAAAATCTACTATGGACAAAGTGAAAAATATAAATGTTATTGAAACAAATATTAGTCAGATGGAAACAATTATCACCAAGTCCAGTTTAAAAGTTGAATAACTTTTTATTTTTTATATATTACACCGTAGATTTGAAGTAAATGTACCAAGGTACCAAATGGAATTTTTTTTTGAATATCGGTTAGAAACAGAATTTAATATAAATAAAAACAGCGATAAAAAGTCATAAAATGTCCATAAGTTGCTCTTGATCTAGCCACGACCCTTAACATGAACTATATAGTCTTGTAATTTTGTTTATGACATTACCGAATTAGTTTATTACTACAACCCAACAGTACGATGAAGGTGACCTGACCCATCTCCACTTGAATGAGGTTGGTAGACCGCGGGGACATTATACTGAATGATGGAGGTCAGACATTTATTCAATAAATCATTGGACTCATTATACAAATTTGCGAAAATGATTGAAACTAATTGTAAGACAGGTGGTGAAACACAAAGTTAACGAATTTTATTAGCAACTGTTTGAATAAAATTCAAATGCTATCTTTTGGTCGGGACTTGAGAAACCAGGAAGTCGCAAAAGAGTTCTGCCTATACGGAGAAATATGTGCTTTGTTTCCGGTTTTGTTTCGCTATAAAAATAATAACCTAAAACGGAAACAAAACTTTCGACGATTCAACCTAAAACGGCTCGAACAATCCTTTTCATAGGATTATCCTTGAAATTTACCAAGTAGATTTGGAGAAATGCTAGGAATTGATGGCCGACAGGTGTGATACATACGGGTTTTAAAACTCTTTCATAAGTCTTTATAAAGGTTGAGTTATAAGCCATTGTTGTCTGTCTCTCTAGCCCCAAACAATAAAAAAGTTCCTCTTTCTCTTTCGTATTCGTTTGAATAGACCTTAGACAGAAGAATAACGCTGGGTAGTTTGCATTCAAAAATTATTAATACTCATAGAAATATTTTAATTATTCAAAATTCCATGAAAATACAAATCATTAAAATTTACCGACGATTTCGCAAGCTGCGTGATATGCTATCCGCACACATGTGGACTTACCTATTGTTATCTGCCTTGGCAAGATAAAGATAAAATAAAATATTTCTTTGTTAACTCTTTTGATTTGAACACATTTTAATATCCATAGAGAAAGCAGTCGGACAAAAATCAGTTACATTTTTGTGTGCAGTTTTTGAAATTGAAGTGTCTGTCAAAACTTTAGTTTTGAAAAGTTTTACAATATGTCTGAAGAACGAAAAACAGTAGTTTTAGCCTACAGCGGTGGTTTGGATACATCTTGTATACTGGTTTGGCTGATTGAACAAGGATACGATGTCGTCTGTTATCTTGTAAGTATATTTGTATCGACTATTTGCAATTATTTATATTATTGTGCCACTCCTATGTCAGACTCTAAAATTATCTTACATTATACTGTTTAAAAGTTTGTATTTTCTTCTATCGGCTTACCAATTAGATACACCATAAATATAGTAACGGGATGATTTGCTTGAAATTTATATGTTTTCTGAATTTTCAATAAGCTTTACTTTCTTGTCCAGTTTTTCATACAGTGTGAAGAGATTGTCTGTCTAGCTGGTGGTCTGGGGTCATTTAATGTTTTGGCTCTTTGTGAATGATTAATAATTTAATTTTATGTTTTCAATTTATCGTGTAACAAAGAATGATTTTTTCAATAAAAGCAAAATGAACATCAAGCATTTAATAGTTTAAATATTCAACAAATCAGATCATATCATCAGTAAATTAAATCATGATTAAATAGATTAAAATGATTTCGTTCAGTAGTGAAATAGTTTGTTTGTTATAACTGAGCAGTCGACACGTGCGGAAAGTAACAAAGCATGAAATGTATATATTTTGACACAAGTTATAAACGGGCGTTTTGTGAATTGTTATATTTTTTGAATTGAAAATTTTATCGTCCACTTTTCACTATTTGTTTTAGAATTTTCTATTTTTCAATAAAAGCAGATTAAATTCGTGGGAAAATGTTTCCCAGCTGGCAAATTCACAAATTAAAAATAACATGTTCTAAATATTGTAGCTACAGAATATGATAGTTGTAATCTTCTATTTGTTAAGTTTTTCTTTGTAAATGTATTTTAATCCTAACGATGGATAACGAAATAGAAGCTGTTTTAATTGAAGTAACGCCTACTATAATTCAAAGAGACACAGTGGGTAAACTACAAACTTTTACTCAGGCTTTACTCGATGCTTTGTGAGCGTGTTTATATATATATATTCTATAGTTTTACTACGCTTGGATAGTTAGTTAGAGGTTTTATATCTAAAGGAAATGTCCTACAGTGACCCGATTAAAAATCCCAGCTTAATTTCTAATTGATTTTGAAACTGACGTGACTTTCATTTTTGAAACATTTTTGGTACTATTTTGTTGTCAATTCCTTGTTAAAACAATTTTGGAAAAATAAAATACAAATTCAGAAATATATATCATATAAGCATACACTGCAAATATATAACCAACACAATTAACAATGAAATCAAGTACCATAATCTAGTATATTCTATCAAGGCCTAGTTTATAAGGAGTGGTTGGAATATGATAAATCGAGCTTGATATTACATGGAATAGCCAGTAGTGTCTGTAAAGTATATGACATGTTTGAAAATATCCATGATGATGATATGAAAATTATTTCAATTCTTGCAGAACTTAATTTAATTTTGATGTATGTAACATTAGCTTAATTTATTTTATATTTTTGGTTTGAAATATGAACTATTCGAAGAAAGATTTCTGAAGTATCTTATCCCCTCTACCCTTTACAGCTTGTCGGATATTAGTCTCGTCTCATCATAATTAACATAGCTTACACATATAACAATAACCAACAAAACTTTTTGACAACCATCTATTAATTTATTTACAGTCAAACCTGTTATAATGGTCACCTCTATACAGCGACCACCTGTCTATAGTGGTCACTCTTTCAATGTCTAAAATAGTATTTTCTATTGAATCAAACCTGTATATAAAGGCCACCTGTCTATAGTGGTCAATTTATCTACCTCTCTTAGCTGGCCGTTATATACAGGTTTCATTGTACTTTGTTTCCAGGCTGATATAGGACAGGAGGAAGATTTTGCTGCCGCACGAGAAAAGGCAACAAAACTGGGTGCCAAAAAGGTGAGTTGTCCTATCAAATGGGAAATGGTCACCCCTCCGTTTTTATAGGTGTATGAGGCATTACATGTTTCTATGTTTATTTACCTGTCACAATGGCAAAATGTATCACATCACATCAACTCACACCTCTGTGTACCCCTTTTCCTATGTCCTCTCGTTGTCGTTTTGACCCGTTCAATGTAAATCAACATTATAAAAAACAAGTACATCTTTACATCATTGCGGGATCTCTCAAAGAAAGGAGCCTATCCTTTGATGCATAAAACTAAAAATATGCAATATTGTTCACCCTGTTATAGTGACCACCTATGATCTATATAGTTACAACTTCCATCATTATGTTGGACCAACCCTGTATTGAGAGACCACCTGCATATAGTGGTCAATTTGGCTTAGATCTTCTAGGTGGTTGCTATATACCGGTATACATGATTAACTGTTTTTTTTGTTTTGCAGATTTACATCGAAGATTTGAAAGATGAATTTGTGAAGGAGTTCATTTTTCCATCTGTTCAAGCAAATGCTATTTACGAGGATCGTTATCTTCTTGGCACAGGTACGTACGTTGTATGCATTACATGGGATCATCGGTCTGTTCCCTGCGAGAAAATTTTTTGAGTTCATGAATTTCACCTTATCAACAGTTCATGAACAGCTCTTGAGCATTAAATGACCGATTTTATTGACTTTTTCATGAAACATTTCAGTTCAGAACTGTTTTCACCGGGGTATATTTGACAAGAGGCATTATGCACCATTGACCTGTTGCAGGCTGCAAACATCACAAAAATAGTTTTAGTATACAGTATAACACGCTCAAGTACAATTTAAAATGTTCATCAATTTGTATTGCATTTATCCAAAACTGATTAAAAAGGACTGCCCCTGCGAAAAACAGTTCAGGAATTCATGAACAGTTCATGAAAGTTAAATGCCCCCAAATTTCATGTACTGTTCATGAAATGTTCATGAACAGTTCATGAGCACTCGTGGACAGTCGATTAACAGTTCATGAAAATTTGGGGCCATTTAATGTTCATGAAACTGTTTGTGAAGCATTTGTGAGTTGATGAATATAAATAGCTCATGATAAGTTCCTGAGATTTTTACTAATCTCAAGATTTGTTTTTCTTAAATTAGCAATTGCAAGACCATGTATTGCACGGAAGCAAGTTGAGATTGCCAAGAAAGAAAATGCAAAATATGTTTCTCATGGAGCTACTGGCAAGGTGAGTGTACAATTGTACATAGAGGATAATTGAATGAAAATATGAAGGCGTTGCCCCACAAAGTACTACTTGCAAGATGGGCGAGCAGGGTGTTGAGGGAGATGCAAAGTAAATTAAGAGGATTAGCGCATATGCCTGAGCGTCTGTAAACCAGATTTGATCGACTGTGGTTCAAATCCCCTTAACTTCAAGTTAGCCTTGAACTTTGTTAGCATCCAAGCTGTACTATATTTCGATGGTGGATGAACTTGTCGGTTATCATAGAGAAAATTTCATCATGAGTAGCTGAGGCACATCGCTGTCCATTGACAATCAAGGCGTACATACCCCGAAATATATGAAATATGTTTACATTGATATGCAGTGTCGCTGTTTTCGATTATTTATTAATTACACAGTGATTAACTATTGTTGTAGACTATAAATAGAAATTTGATTTTCTATTTTAGGGCAATGATCAGATTCGTTTCGAGTTGACATACTATGCTCTTTATCCAGAAGTTGAGGTAATATATACAATTAAACTACTGTACATAATAATTTAAAAATACATACAATTATAATTATTCTTAAACTATTATTATTGTAACACTATGGTCAATGTGAAGGAGACATAAAAGACACCGTAAATATACCAAGTAAATATAATATTCAAATCTTGCATCCAAGAATTCAAAACACGAGTGTGTGCATAATCCCTGCGAAAAAATCCATGATTTCATGAACAGCTCATGCACAGTTCATGAACAATTCAAGAACATTTTTTTGTTTGTTCATGAACAGTTCATGAACAGTTCATGAACAGTTCATGAAATTTTTCTCGCAGGGGAAGCATCAAGACATCTTATTAATGTAACACTGAATTGTTGTACCGCAGTCGACTAGTAGACTTCACATTATAGATCTTAGCCAGCACAGGAGGGGAAAACAAGCAATATAACTAAACATGCAATTATTTTTATTCTTCAGGTTGTGGCACCTTGGAAGATGCCAGAGTTCTATGAAAGATTTCAAGGAAGAAAGGATTTGTTTGAATATGCAGAGGTAGAGAATAAATCCACAATTAACAAACACCTTCGATAGCTGCGATTTAAACTTGTATGTAATGGCTTTATTAAGTGTTCATGAACTTCATGAACTATTCATGAACTTCGTGAATGATTCATGAGCAGTAAATGTCCTTTGTTCAATAAAATTAACCCATTAATGTCCATGCAACTGTTTTCACAGAGGAGGCAAGTGTATTTAATAATACTTTGCTCTAGTAGCAAGTGAGATAGTGTTCTATGTCATTTGATAGAGTGGTAAATACTAATATTATGGAGTCAAAGAGTTCAGACAAACATGTGTGGTCTTCCCCTGTGTAAACAGTTCATGAACTTCATGAACTGTTTATAAGGTGTCGATGAACAGTTCATGAACGTAAATAATGCAATTTTCACAAACTGTTCATGAACTGTTTATAAGGTGTCGATGAACAGTTCATGAACGTAAATAATCCAATTTTCACAAACTGTTCATGAAATGTTTATAAGGTGTCGATCAACAGTTCATGAATGTTTGTAAAGTTCATTAACTATTTTTATACAATTCAGGAGGTTCATGAATAGTTCATGAAAAAGTTATGAACTCTGTACGTTTTTTTGCTGGTATGGACTTGAAATGCAAATTCATTTTATTCTTGAAATTGAAACGGATTTGAAATTCATTGTATAACCTTTTTCATGAGGAGTTTGAACTGAGCATAAAATTTGTGTGAGTTCGTGGATCATTCAACATTTCATGAAATGTTTAAAATGTTGTACAGGCATTTTAACTGCCCTGCATAGATTGGACACTAAATATAGATTGGACTCTCAACAGGAATGTTCTTTTATAACAATTTATACAATTGATTCCATTTTGATTAATGAGGCATGTCTGACACGTGTTTTGTCCTGCCAAACCTTTCTGATGTCGTAGCTCAGCAGACATTGTGCCTTGAGTCCCCCTGTGAAAAACAGTTCAGGAGTTCATGAACAGTTCATGAACAGTTCATAAACGTTAAATGGCTCTAATTTTCCTAAGCTCTTCATGAACTGTTCATGAACTGTTCATAAACAGTTCATGAACCCTCATAGACACTTCATGGACAGTTCATGAACAGTTCATGAACACTTCATGAAGTTTTAAGGCCATTTAACGTTCATGAACTGTTCATGAACCCCTGAATTATTTTCGCAGGGGTCCCGCTAACGAATAGTATAGATGGTGATTTTATCTTTATTTAGAAAAATAACATCCCTCTACCTGTTACACCGAAAAGTCCATGGAGTATGGATGCTAATCTGATGCACATCAGGTAATTCACATTTACTTTTATGATCTACAAATAACGACTGTGTACACCCCAGCGAAAAACAGTTCGGGAAATCATGAACAGTTCATAGACAGTTCATGAACTGTTCATGAACGTCAAATGAGCCCAATTTTCATGAACTGTTCATAAATTGTTCATGAACTGTTCATGAACAGTTTATGAACTCTCATGTACAGTTCATGAACAGCTCATAAAAATTTGAGGCCATTTAACGTTCATGAACTGCTGAACTGTTTTCACAGGTACAACAACGACAAATGACCCATCCTTCCTGAATGTTTAACGGGAAATTTTCATAAATAGTTCATGAACATGTGATTAATCAGTTCAGTATCCCCTGTGAAAGCAGTTCATGAAAAAATTGAATGAAAATTGAACCATTTAACATCCATGAACTCGACTCATTTTTTTTCTGAATTTTCAATGGATTCTTTATGATCTTTCTGTAAACTGTTCTTGAAGCTTTGGCTATCATAATTGTACGGAGGTAAACTGCTAACATGCTTAGCTGTATAATTATATACTTATAAATTCACATGATCATATCGTGAAGGAGACGGTATACATTGCATCTAACCACTTGTTATGTTTATTCCATTTCTGCAACAGGAAATTAACTTTAATATACTGTAATGTGTTTTGATCCAAATTGTTATTTACAGTTATGAATCAGGCATCCTTGAAGACCCAGCTGTAAGTAATATACCCGCTTTTATTTTTTGTCCATTTATTATTGATATCTGATTTGATGTCTTGCGACCTCAACAAACAGTTTATGAATCACTCAATAAACCGTTAATGAACAAAACATAGACAATTTAAGCTAATTATAATATGCAAGGGAACTCCTAAAAGCTGAAGCCACCGAAGCTAGAATCAGTCATAGGCATGAATTATGCAATCGCGTGAATGTTAGAAGACTCAATTTCCATGAACTCATTTGTGAACTGTGCTTAGCAGTTCAACAACATGGAAAACAAATCTAAATGGGGCACTTTAACATTCATGAAAACTTTAACGTTCAATCAAATACTCACCAACTAGTTTTCACAGGTTTAAATCCTTTTTCTTTCTTATGTTTGAAAATAAAAAAAATAAATAAAAATACATGCGTAGTTATCTAAAAACTAATTAAATACCTTAAATACCAGGAGCAGACCCTTAACAAAGGGACGATAAAGGGCCCCAATTTTTATGAACTGTTAATGAATAGTTCATGAACAGCTCATGAAAATTTGGGCAAATTCATTGTTCATGAACTGTTTGTTTCTCGCAGGGATGCTAATTTATTTATTGTGAGGTTTATTTGTTATATTTTTGCATCAAAAATGCTTTCGTTGGATATTGTCGTCTTCACTCATATTTTTCATCTTTCTTAACATTGTTGATCTGTAAAGTTTATGATAATTATACAAAAGAGCACCTGCTGCCCCTGTGCCACAAGTGCAGGAGAGGCAGCTTCCCCCATCTCCAGCGCCCCTGATTTTTAATTTCGTTATTATGTATGTTGATGTTATTATTTATTATTTATGTGGTGTACATTTGTAGATGCCTGCACCGGAAGATATTTATCAAATGACAGTTGATCCAAGAAAAGCTCCTAACGAGGTATAACTTCAGTCCATTGTAAATGAATACCTGTACATAATAGAAATATTTTTCTTTCTGTCTCAAAGGTAGATAATACAGTCAAATCTGTCTATAACGGCCACTAAATAGCCGATCGGAAATTGGCCGCTATATAAGAGTGGCCGTTCTGACAAAAACAATAGAATCATAGAACAATAGAATAGAACAATGGACAAAGCAAACCAACACAAAGATATTTCAAATTCATCACAGATAAATAAATGAGAATTGAGAAATGAAAACTACAACTGTAGGCCTAGTATAATTATTTGTTCAATTATTAATAAATTACTTTATATTAAATAACAAAAACGTAAATGTTGATAGAAAATAGAAAAGTTCAAGCAGAGTTGAATGATAAATTAGAGTCAGCAAAAAAAGATGAATAAAATACAGTAACAATTAAATTTATTTCAAAAAAGATGAGACTTCTTCAGTTTAATGATATTTTGGTTAGAATAATGAGAGCATGGTTAGAGTTGTAAACTTGCACGAAAGTATTCTCTCCGTGTTTGTTTGTTAGTCGCGTCGCTTTAACATTCATTCAAATTGCTCACGTTTTCTTGACATTCACACTAATGTGTTGACCTTTCACACTTGAACAAACAAAAGAATTCAACGCAATTCGATCACGTCGGCTTTGAATTACATAAACTATTCATGCAAACTATTGTTTTGAAATCGCTTGTTTACAAAATAATTGTATAACTTTCAAAGAAACATGGACAAAATATACAAAAGTGGCCGTTGTATGAGATGTTTGGATACAAAACAAATGATAAAAAGTGGCCGCTGGCCGCGTTAGAGAGATGACCGCTCTATAGGGACAGAAAATAAAAGAAAATGGCAGGAGAAATACTTAATGTGGCCGTTCTGTATGAGTGGCCGTTCTATCAGAGTGGCCGTTATAGCAGATTTGACTGTAGTTTATATAGCTCCACTATATAAATTATGGGTAGATAGAGTGTCAAAGTTACTCACAACAAGCTTGCGTTCAATTATTTATTTGAAAAATTTGTGAAAAACAATTCAGGAGTTCATGAACAGTACATGGACGATAAAGGGCCCCAATTTTCATGAACTGTTAATGAATAGTTCATGAACAGCTCATAAAAATTGGGTCAACTTCATTGTTCATGAACTGTTCATGAACTCATGAACTATTTGTTTCTCGCAGGGATGCTAATTTATTTATTCTGAGGTTTATTTGTTTTATTTTTGTTTAGGTTGAAGAAATTGAGATGGAGTTTAAGAAAGGTAAGATCTTCTAAATGCCATTTTGTTAAAATTATTTTCTATATAGTATTTTATGAGAAAAATGTCCCATGTTGAAATTCAAGATCTCTGAAGACTGAGCTAAATTTTGAAATTCGTTTCAAAATATCTATCAGAAATTTATTGAATTGCACTGTAAAATTACACAGACTCAGTTAGAGGCGTTATTTTGTGTGCAATTTCTCCAAAATCAGACGAATAAGTATGGACAGAAAGGTTTCCCTGATACATTTCTAATTGTTGTTTTCTTAATTATAACGAAGCTTATTTTGTCTAATGTTTTGCTTAGAGAGGAATGAAACATATTTGGGTACCCTTAACTACCTTCTTTCTCCGAATGCATTATTAAGCATTTATTTCCGTTGTTGATATCTCACTTCAGGTGTTCCAGTCAACATAAAGAATTTATCAAATGGGGAAGAAGTAAAGGGGCCATTGGAAATATTTACGTACTTGAACAAAGTTGGGTAAGTGTCATTTGCAGACTTTATAGACTACTAACGGCCTTCTGAATAGTTCATGAACTTACAGACATTTCATGGGCAGTTTATAAAGTCATAGACATTTCATGAATATTGAACAGTTCATGAACTTTTAAATAGTTCATGAGCTCACAGGCATTTCATGGACAGTTCATAAAGTCATTGGTGTTTCATGAACAGTTCATGAACTCACATACATTTCATGGACAGTTCATAAAGTCATTGGTGTTTCATGAACAGTTCATGAACTCACATACATTTCATGGGCAGTTCATAAAGTCATAGGCATTTCATGAATATTGAACAGTTCATGAACTTTTAAATCGTTCATGAACTCACAGGCATTCATGGACAGTTCATAAAGTCATTGGTGTTTCATGAACAGTTCATGAACTCACATACATTTCATGGACAGTTCATAAAGTCATTGGTGTTTCATGAACTGTTCATGAACTCACATACATTTCATGGGCAGTTCATAAAGTCATAGGCATTTCATGAATATTGAACAGTTCATGAACTTTTAGATAGTTCATGAACTCACAGGCATTTCATGGACAGTTCATAAAGTCATTGGTGTTTAATGAACAGTTCATGAACTCACATACATTTCATGGACAGTTCATAAAGTCATTGGTGTTTCATGAACAGTTCATGAACTCACATACATTTCATGGACAGTTCATAAAGTCATTGGTGTTTCATGAATAGTTCATGAACTCGCATACATTTCATGGGCAGTTCATAAAGTCATAGGCATTTCATGAATATTGAACAGTTCATGAACTTTTAAATAGTTCATGAACTCACAGGCATTTCATGGACAGTTCATAAAGTCATAGGTATTTCATGTACAGTTCATGAACTCAGAGACATTTCATGGGCAGTTCATAAAGTCATAGGCATTTCATAAATATTGAACAGTTCATGAACTTTTAAATAGTTCATGAACCTACAGACATTTCATAGACATTTCATAGCCTGACAGGCATTTCACGAACAGTTCATGGCATGCATTTCATGGGCAGTTCATAAAGTCATAAGCATTTCATGAACAGTTCATGAAATGTTAGATGGTTCATGAACTCACAGGAATTTCATGAACAGTTCATAACCTGACAGGCATTTCATGAACAGTTCATGAAATTTTAAACAGTTTGTGAACTCACAGACATCACGTTTTCAATTAATCTCCTTGAAATGTAATGAACTAATGAAAATAATTCATTTCTTCTAATTTAATTCGAAAGTGTTGATTGATTGTTTTCATTTAGAGGTCGTCATGGCATTGGCAGAATTGATATTGTGGAAAATCGTTATATTGGCATGAAATCACGTGGTACGTACTAATGGCATTAGTGTTCTTTTTATCTCAGATTAGCCGCTATGGCATATCTTTCAAAGAGATGCGCAATATTGTCTCAGGAGATGTTACACGCTGCATGCTTTTATAAACAGGAATGCAAGGAGAAATGATTGGGGCAGGACATATCTTCTAATTGATGATCACCGAAAATTTGTATTCTTCTCTCACCAAAAATGTTGAAAAATAGTGTTGCAATATTATAGCAACCAACTATTCAAAGTGATCACGGAAACTTTTCGTTGCCTAAAATATTCATTCGGCTTTGGAGAAATCGCAACACAATATATTTTCTCAGTGATCCTATGTATACATACGACATGATAAAATACCGTTCATTAGATTTTGAATTTTTTCATTAATCTCCTTGAAATGTGATGAAATAATATATATATATAAATAATACTAATAACAATGTTGATTTAATAAATAAAGTTAAGAGCAAAACATCAATATAGTGCTCAATACTAGTAAGTAGAGCTGTATAGATATAAAATTAGAAACGAGACGTTTTCTCCGTTACTCAAAGTTTCGCACTGTAGTGCTCCTCAGACGGTTTTATTAATAATGAATAAAACCATCTGAGGAGCGCTACAGTGCGAAACTCTGAGTAACGGAGAAAACGTCTCGTTTCTAATTTTATATTTATAATAATAAGTTATTTTATTTGTGACAAGGCATCAACTGAATTGCTCGATGTCAATAAATCCCATTATTATAGCTCTGTATTTGTGGCATCGAGCACTTTTGAAATAGCAAGGCAACGCAGTACTTTTGTATATAATAAATCCAAGAATGATAGATATTGTCTCTGATACTCTACAGTTTCTCACGGGACGGTTTTCTTCGTAACAAATTGTTTCAAGGAGTCAATGCGCAAATTCAATAAGTGTATACGTAAGTAATAAGTGGGACCGAAAGGGGTGGTTGCTGGTCGCGTTTGAAGAGTGGTCGCTAAATACAATACTTTTCTATTGTTTCATTCAACGGCGGCCCGAAGCGTGATCACTTACAAAGAATGTCCGCTTAATAGGAGTGGTCGCTATGACGAGTTTGACTGTATGATTTTTAAATGCCTCTCGAAATATATTCGTATTTCTGTTTTCAAGGTATTTATGAAACACCAGGTGGCGAGGTTCTTCGTGTTGGTCATCTTGATATTGAAGTATTTACAATGGACAAGGTAATTAATTAATGAATATATCTAATATAAAAGCCTACCTCTATATGCGACCACAAATGATAACGGTCGTTGTTACTATCAATTATGATGATTTCTTCTATATGCGTACCGTATCGTGCATGATACATCAATATTACAACTAGGTTTATAGATTATCATATTACGTAGATTTACCTTGAATTAATATATATTTTCTACCCAAAATTAAGCCCAGAATCACGACAGATAACACCACTGTATAGGACAGTATTTGCCCATATTCTCAACAAAAGATATTTTCACTTGAAGTAATTGAAGCTAACAGTGGAATATATCGCGTAGCATTTGCTTTAGACCACTCAATATGACCGGACGATAGCAACGAGCTATTCGCTTTGCCGGTTTATTGTCCGTCGAATCCGTGGTAGAATATATAAAACTTTGCGACATCAAATGAATTATTCCATTAAAACAAATAGGAACCCACTCCTTTACTTTACCAATTTTTATTGACTTACATCACTTCTATAAAAAGTCATATATGCATTAAGTGAACATTTCTCATAAATATATTTGAAACCTAGATCGTAGTCTACAGCATGATGTGTTATGTGAGAAATAGTTAAAAAGGCTTCTATTAAATCTCTCATTTTCACAGGAACTTAGAAAAGTTAAACAAGGCTTGGCATTGAAATTTTCAGAGTTACTTTACAATGGTATGTGAATTTATACTCCAAATATTTTTTATTGTATATGCGTTGAAATTAACGTATGTGATTTTAATGAATTTGAACATTTTTGTTCACGCAGGAATGTGGTATAGTCCTGAGTGCGAGTTTGTAAGGTATGTTAAATTATTATAATCAAATCTTTGATTACTGCCATACGAAGCATGCGTGTATATATAATATTGTAATAACAGATAGCAAAAATATAGTTTATACGCTTTAGATCACCTTCAAACCCCCGGGGGGGGGGGTAACTTCCATACTTTTGGTATACGGGGACGTTCAAATGTATCCTTCTGACGCTTTTGCAATATTTTCATTTTGCAAAACAAATTTTGCCTATGAATTTTTATTTTTCATTTGTTTCGGTTGAATCTGTCATTCACAAAAATATATTTGGGGTATCTTTTTCATCATGTGGAAAATTTTTATGGTCATTCTGCCAAAGTACCATTTGAACGACCCCATCGAAGCGCAATGGAAGTTATCCCCCGGGCTTCAAACATACAAGCAATTCTGCTTAAAAGTTGACGTCAATAATGCTAGTAATTGCACTGTGTAATGCTTCATGGGTTGAAATAAATTGAGCTCTCTCTATCATCTTTATCATCATCATTTCATTTTATTTATTGAGAATGACGTGATAAGCTCATGTAAGCTTATCTTCCCCCAACTAGTAATTTTGAACGACTGGTCAACAACAATCAACATACGATAAACTTCATAAACTACATATTTTTCAAATTAATTTCAGAAATTTCCAAATTAGTTTCTGACAGACAATTACTTTGCAGGCAACTGTCGATTTCATGCGTATCTAAGTATAGTTGTCATTTTAATATTAATTTTTCTTCTTTTCCCGTATGTATACAGATCATGTATTGATAAAAGTCAAGAATTGATCGAAGGAAGTGTTACTCTTTCACTTTTCAAAGGACAAGTAAGTAAAGATGACGGTCTGTCTGAAAAATGTTATTGTCAATAATATACAAGACAGGGTGGGCTGTTTTGTCTTCCTGAGAAAAAGTTTAACAATTTTGAGCACCCTGCATTGATACCTCAAAATTTTATTCATTTTGTAAAAGGATTGCCACAAAATAAAGTCCCCATACTAGCGATCGCATCAGAGTTACACAACGGGGGAAAACTATCGAAAGCAAGGCACCACATCTATATTATTATTACATTAAGATAATTTCTTTTCATTTTTTCAAATTAGGTTTATGTAAAATCAAGAAAGTCACGTGTTTCACTTTACAATCAAGATCTCGTTAGGTGAGTTTTTCGTTTTTTTAACCCATGTTCAAATATTTTTCCTTTCATATTTCAAATTCGTTGTATCGAGAAGGATTAGGACAGCTTTAATAATTTACTGATATATTACACTGCCGCTAATTTTGAATCTAAAAGAGATTGACGAATATGTAATCGTTATGCTTGATTATCTCGTTTTCAGTATGGATGTGAAAGGAGGCTATGATCCACGTGATTCTGGTGGATTTATTAAAGTCAACGCACTTAGGTAAGTATGTTAATTTATGAACATAACTGGTATTGGTTGGTATTATTATTAATACCAGGGTTGGTATCATTTCAATATTTAGTCATTTTGAAATGTCAATATACAAATTTGGTACATCCATGCATATTCAGATTCAAGAGATTGTTGAATATCGTTCTGAGAATAGATAGGCGATATCGTGTGGAAATCCTAGCGTACTCATACTCTCGACTCTATGCTCGGATCTCTAACGAGTTATTATCATACATTTAATGTGACAAATAATATCGCAAATCAACTTCAGTACTTATTTCGAGAGCACTTAATACTTACACTCAGTACTTAATCATAAACATTTCAGTAAATATAGACGATAGCGAAATAGAATTAGATTATTCATTTATGTTTAAGTCTTTATACTGAACGTCCTAACATTGTGACTTGAAATATTATGAAGTCAGAAGGAAGCTTTTTGAATATAGAGCGGATGGTAAAGGTCCAAACATCCATCGGGACAGAGATATAGAAGATATAGCATGCGAATATGATAAGTCTACGTTTAGAAGGGAACGCTCTGAGCAGTTAGACAGCCAGCGAAGGATGAAGGCAGTTGTACATAAGATGACCCGGGGGGGGGGGGGGTAACGCTGGCTCTTCAGGAATGGGGGAGGGGGTGCCACTCTGGAAAAAGGTGAAGTCCCAAAGCGTTCAAAAAATTCTGTTGATGCTACCCAAAGAATTCCAATAATTAAAATGCTACTCCAAAAGTTCCAGCAGGTTGATTGATTCCAAGTAAATACACAAAAATGATACAAAATGTTTTCAAAAATTCTTGATAAAGTCAAAAATAGGATACCAAAAAGTTCCAAAATTTGAAATCTCATACCCAAAAAGTTTTTCTCAGCTGGAATATGGACCAATATAGCCGTCATATGGGAGTTACCCCCCCTCGGGAAGATGACAGCTTGTATCATGCATATTCAAGCCTGCCAGTGGGAAAGTTGAAAAGTGAGGGAGTCGAAAATTGACTGAGACTTGGCTGACGTTAATTTTGAAGAATTCTCTATAGGCTTGCTGAGTATCTCTGAAATGGTTTATTTATTTACTCATTTTAGATTGCGTGAATATGCCCGTTTACAAGGATTCAAGAAAGAGTAATTACAAATTCATTGATGATCATATATTATAAAATATTTATATAAACAACTCAAATTATTACAATTATAAAATGAGTTTGTAATAAATATTATATTCAATAGAAAAAAAAACTATTTCACAATACTTTAGAAAATGTGTATCTTTCTTTGTGTTATTTTATCATTCATTTATGGGTATGATAGTTATATTTACAATGTTTTCGTATTATTTACATTGAAAGACAAACGATGAATATATAAACATTCTGTTTAACAAAATGTTATAACATTTCATTGGTAAAATGTTTTGAACAACGATTTAATATTATTTGGTAATCTGTAATTATTGATAATGATTATATCCTTTTCGTATATAAATGGTCAATTTTTGGACAGCATATTTTGAAGTAACAAAATGTTCACCTTTTCAAGATTTCTATGATAGAGCTTCACAGAGTTAATTGGCATATTATATCGTTACCATGAGAACAACCAATGATGAAATTGCTATTATCCATGTAATGATTACTGAGTCTGTAAAGATAATTATTGGATATTCATTACAATATATTATTGCATAAAATTACTGCTCAATCTTGGCTCAATTATGAGTCCTATTTCCTTCCTTTTTTGTAATAGACAGAGAAAGAGATAACATGATCTTAAAAAGGCATATAATTGAGGCCTGGATTATACAGCGCGCTTTCGGGCGTGCCGTGCTTTCGAGCGCGCTTTCATTTGAAGGCGCGCGCTTTTGAAAATGTCTAGTTATACAGCGAGCCGTCCTCAAAAGTTGTGTAAAAACTTCCCTTGAATTACATGATGACGTGTAAGAAATATCTCACAAGACTTTTGATTGACAAGTATACGCTTTTCGTGAAATAAATTTATTGCTTCAAAAAGTGATTTTTATCACAATTCGCCATCAAATAGTTGTGATTATCGTACAATGATAGTTTTTTAACCTACCATGGTCCTACAAATACAAGACAGTGGCTTATATCTAATCTGCAGAGCATATATATATAACCTTGTCTAATTAATACTATTTGAAAGTTTTCTCCTCTTCAATTGAGAAGTACAGATGCTCTGAGTAGTTTCCCTATTATTATTTTGAGGATTCGATTATAATTCGAAAGAAAATCAATGTTTATTCATCTGTTTATTTGCAAAACGGAACTGTATCTAGGCAACGGCCGAGAAAAAGAGGCTAGACATTTCTTTCTCGACATCAACCCCCGGTTTTTACCAAATATGGTAAGAGGAATCCCTGGAATGTCGAAATGAAAGTTCGCCTTCAAGTGAAAGCACGCTCTTCCTATGCGAGCTTTCGATTTGGAGCGCGCCGTGCTAATGACAGCGAGCCGTGTCAAGTTACATTAACTCATGGCTTGAAAAGTGGCATTCACTTTTCAACTTTGATCCCTCAAGGTGCAACTGTTTCAACTTTAAAGTCAATTTCAGATATTTCCGTAGGAATCACAGATTTATATTGACCACTTAAGACATGGTTGATTCAATAATATTGTTTTTGCCTACACTACTGACGCTATACAGAGGTGGCCCTTAAATAGGAGGTAGATTGCAACAGCTTCACCTATGGCTTTTAGACCGAGCGCCACAGAACTAAACGGCAGGTTTCTCCGGGCAACTTGAAAATCACATGAAAGTGTTCATAAAAATATGCTGAACAATTCCCTATTTCTTGTTGCAATTAAATTTTGTTGTGAGCCCTTCAAAAATCCAATTTATATTTCATGATTCACGGTCAAAGCCTTCTTATCGTTTTGAGAAAATGCTGCATGTGAGCTTCATGGTCTTGGTTCTTTTGTTCTCCTTTGATTTTGCGAATCCATAGAAGCATGACGAAAACACGAAATGTATGAATTAAGAGGGCTCTGACCGTGAAATGATTTATAAATTCATCGTTGGTGAGCTCCACTATAAAATTTGACTAGAACAAGAAACGGGAAAGTATTTATGGTATTTTTATGAACATTGTTTGTGAATTTTAAGTTGCCCGGAAAAACCTGCCGTTTTAGATCTGTGGCGCTTGGTCTATACCCTACGAAAATAATAACTAAATTACGATAATCTTTTGTTATCTCACCAATCACCAATTGTCTATTTGGAGTAATCCCGAGGGATGCTAATTAACAGAACTCTTAATATTTTAAATTATGATGGATATTCATTAGGGAAATAGACAGCTCAATTGACCCCTATAATGACCATCTGAAATTAACCAGGGGGAAATTAATTATGAAAATTTCGTTACTGACTTGAAAGAAAGTAGATTTAATATAGCAAATGCTACTCATTTTCAATAATTTTGTACTTCCATTTTGAGGATAATTCAAATGTCGCTTGGAAAAGAATCTGTCTGAAGAATAGTTCAATGTTTGAAGATGCTAATTACAATTTAGTTGGATTATTTAAGCAAAGGTAAGATAATATTATGATAATTAGTATTGCATAAAGCAATAAATGGGATTTAGCCTTCGCCGTATAAATCAAGATTGATAAACAAACTTACATGTATGTGATGCTTTACTGCTTCCAATTTGTTTTTGAAATACTTTCAATGTAAAGAAATCATTATTATTCGTAACTGCGTTTTCTTCAATTTTTGGTAATTTTTCAACTTCATTTTTGCTAATTAAATCGACATCTGCTTTTGTTAATGGTCGGTGTTGATGACATTTATGACATAAATGCGAGCAACAACTTGGATTACAAGCTGTTCTTGGTGCTACATTATCAATATAACTGCCTTCTAAACCGTTACTTTCATACCATTCAGCTAAACCATGGTAAGCGGTTCGACCTATAAAAAATGGAATTAATTATAACTATAAAAATTAATTATAGAATTTGATAAATGGACGCAGAATACAAGACATTCATATTTGCATATTCAGAACTTTTGCACTGATTTATCAATTAATATGTTCTTAATAATATTAATTAAGAAATAGATAATATAAGGAACAAATAAATTAAGAAATTTTTCTATTTAAAAATAAGTCAAAGATATATATTTCTAAGAATATTTGAAAAAGCCCACGTTGGCACTGCCATGATCTTGTCTTGATCGTGGGAACGGGTATACAGTTTTGATAGAGTTATAATAAAAAAAGCGGACTTAGGTAGTTCACAGACATTAGTAGAACATTCCCGAATTATAAATCTTTTCCCGAATTACAGTCATGTGCTATGGGATATAAAGTGTAATAAATCAAGTAAATTGAGATCATGTGCCGCTCTCGGCTCCTGTTGGACAGATGCCAGTCACGTGTTTTTATGGACGCTATTCGTTGCGTCAAACCCAGGCTCGCGAAATTTGAACAAAGCGCGCAAAAAAATCTTCGTTATCAATGGAACGAAAATGGCGATATTAGAGCATCAGATTTGCGTGCTCCAACTCATATAAATAGATAGCTCTGTTGATATCTATGTAGTTATAGGCAGAGCCTAGCCTCACTCCATTACGGCCCTCATTTCCGCGCGGCGCTCCAGTGAGGGCCTAATAAAATTTAAGGTTAAAAAGTGTGCCAGAAACCAAAAATATGGTGTGCCCAATCACAGCGCACCTTTGTATCACGTGAATTTTTATCGAGTGCCGCGCGGAAATGAGGGCCGTGATAAAATGAGGCTAGGCACAAGATAACATAACATGGAAGATAGCGTATTCCGAATTATCATCATTTTTTGAACAAGTCCGTACTTTATCAACAATGGATTGATTTACTACCATGTGATGTCAACATCTTCATTTCATTTTGATATAAAATAGTTCACTACTTTTACTAACCTTCAATAGTAAATGTATTCGAAGGTGGAAAATAACAAATACTATCATCACTACAAGATGCAAGAAAAGCATGGGAAAAACACGCTGGCGAGTAAACACCATTTTTAGAATATCTCATCACCTGCATTGAGAAAAGAACACAACAGAATATGAGAACAGTATTTAGATGGTATCAACGACCGTAAATCATGGGGGTGAGGGACAGAGCCATCTATTTATAAGAGTAGGACACTCTTTCATGTGTCGCTCTCGGCTCCCATTGGACAGATGCCAGTCACATGATTTTATGGACGCTATTTTTGTTCCGTCAAATCCAGGCTCGCGAAATTTGAACAAAGCCCGCGAAAATAATATCCTGAATTCGAAAAACCTTTTGTTCAAAAGCAAAACCTCGTTTTCCGAGCATCAAAATTTGCGTGTCCCGACTGTTATAAATAGATTGCCGCTTTGTTAAACGCTCTTTAGTGATCTCAGCCACGAAACTGTAGATCAATTTCAACATATTTCATGGCAGATAGGCCTAGATTGTCAATGCGCAACGATGCACCGCAGCATGCAATGTTGATATGAAGGTAATGAAGTACTGGAAGTTTCAGTTGTCGGGAAGAATTAGAAATTATAACCCTCAGTCAAGACCATGTAAGTAGTGACGGCTGTGGCGGTGTTAGGTATTAGAATTGGTAAAAAATATGTTGTGATTTTTATCATCCATCTACTTACCTGTAAAAGTGTATTGAATGTATGATTACCATAATGTATAATATATTTTCGATGTTTATGTTTTTTTGGTGGTAAATGAACAATTCGATAGCCATGCGCAATGAGTTTCGTCAGCTGATAGGTGTCCCAACGAGGTGACATGATGTATATCGGTGTATTGATGAATGGAACAACTGCAACAGGTTACAAGAGAACAAATTATAATTCATTTAAGCAAGAACAAAATAAAAGTTTGGTAACATTGAATTGATCGGATTGAGGTGTTGTAGTTTTTGTTGATAGATAGCTCTAAGTTTAACAGTAATCGATTACTCTTTCATTTAAATAACTGCAAAGATAATTGCATTTGTGGCTAAAGTGGTAGAAACCAGCTCAGTAGCAGTGTGGCCAAACTATAAATATAACAGTTGTGTGAGAGGCTGGGGTCCGATCCTTCGTCAATAGACATTTGATCGTATTTGCCAGTAAATCCAAGGGTCGTCATATAAATAACAGATCCTTTGTGCTTATAAAGGGAGCTATAAGTCATCAACTTACATGATCAAAAAATTTAACAATATTTAGCTTCTGCATATACAAAGTAAACATAATCAGTTTTTAAAGATTAAAGACTTCCCAATGATGAACATTTTTAGGTATACTTTTTAACACATTTGCAATTTTTTTATTTTTCAAAACGCTTTTGTCCATACACTTTCTTTTCTATTTTTATGATTGAGTCTGTAAAAATGTATTTTGGGTATTTGTTTTATGCTGTGAAGCATTTACAAGGTCATTCTACCGTATTTATATTTGACCTACCCCGTTGAAACGCAATGGGGGTATTGGGAGTTACCCCTCAGTCCTGGATTATTTATCACTATTTAGTTACATGGCTATCTATCACATAATAAATATCAGACTATCATACCAATTTCACCATAGAGACACATAGATGGTTGTTGTTGTTGGTGTTTACGACATGATTCATCTACAAAGCCATCCCAAAATGTTGTGAATAACTAAAAACGAATAAAATAGAAGTTTAATGATGTCAATCCGCAAGGGCAGAGGCGGTTGCAGCATATTAAAAAATAAACCAAATTAGTTGATTCCAATATAGCTTCAGGATCGATACCAATTCCAAATAATTAATCAATGGATTAAACTCCAGTTCACGTTTCTGTAAACTCATACAATGCATACTCACAGCTCCAATTCTGTCTACTATCAGATCTATACTAATTGTATTTCCTACTTAGCTGGTTACCGCAAAAATAAACATCCACCGATGATCGACTTTTAAGTCCAGCATTTGTACGCACGGGGGCGGGCGTAACCTCAAATGGTTGGTGTACGGGGATATGCCAATTATTGAGGAAAACTGTAATTAATTTTCAAATATGCGTTGATAAAAAATATTTGGGGTATACATTTTGGCCTAAATAAAATATTTGAGGCATCAATTCTGGAAACCCAAAATTTTGGAGGGCAAATTTCTGAATCCAAATTGGCAACCTCCCCTTGTCCTTGAAATTTCTTTGAGTTACCCTTCCCCCTTCCCGGGCATACATCCTATCTGTTACCTGTATATTATATTTAAATGCATTTTATTACCATTGAGAGCATATTTGCAAACTTGGGCTTTTCTGAGCTCTTCCGTTTTTCTCCGAAATTAGGATACATTGAGAACCAGCCACCGTCATTGTATGATCGAACCTTAAGATAACAAGAAACATAAATCATAATTTGAAGATATCCGACAATATTGTTTAATAAACTTCTGGGCGTGACTTCAAATGGTTGGTGTACGAGGGACGTGCCAATTATTGAGCGTACCTTTTCATGGTCTTTGAAACACTTTTGAGGTATCTGTTTCAGAATTTTCAATATATTGGAAGTATTGTTTTTCAATGAGCAAAAAGCATTGATGTACACCCATGAAGCTGTAATCAATTCTCAAATATACGTCGATAGAAAAAATATTCGAATTTGAATTTGAATGTTGACTTACATCTGCTGGCTTCAGAATATCTGTGACATGATCAATATTTGCAAGAACACCAATTCCACCGGCTGATGTCCCACCAAAAAGAATCTAAAAGAAAATTATTATTATCATTATTTTTACAGCTCTTCACAATTCAATGTTTTGCCGAAAGAGAAATCTATCGTTTTTATACTATTAATGAGTCACAACTTTAGTTGAGACTCTGTAGGAGATCTAATAACGTGAACAGGCGATCTTCTTGGTGTAATAGTAATTTGACTCCGTACATTCATATTTAGTTAAAGATATAGAAATCCGACAAGATATTATAACAAACAGTAAATGTTGATAAAGATGAGTTATTTCAATGTGTTCCAAAATGAATCTAATTAATATTGCGTTTTACATTGGTATATATGTCTATATGATTAAGAGGCTACATAATAAAGAGGATGAGCTAATATCAGCTGCCTGATAGAGAGGCTGATTAGTATTTAATCCATTACAACTCATTATTCACTGTTGGCACGCCAAAACTAATACTCGTTTTGATAGGACATTTCACAGTATGGCGTCACTTGACTTTCATTCTTCGTTTTTCAAGATTTGAAATTCTCACTTTTCCAAATGCTCATTTCTCAAAAAATTGTTATCCTTTTATCGGAAAAACATGGAAAAGTAATCAAGTCATTTAATACAACAAGTTGAGGTAAAAAACTTGAGTTTTGATTTTCTCTGAGTTGACTCTATCGACAGGTTAGTGGATGATAAACTTCACAACATATTTTGTACGAATTCTTCGATTTACACAAACTATAACACCGTCACGGACATCACTATCTTATCAGAACGATAATATCACTGTGCATTAATTCGAATTTTTTTTTAATAAGTTTTATGCTCAACACATCGATAAAAATAAAAATATTATTATTAGGAATTCCTTATTTGACAAACCTTTGCACTTTCATTGTTGATACCATACATACGAATTAGTTCCCGTATAACCGCGGTTACAATATAATGACCGGTCATTGATAACCCTAACGGATGATCTTCGGCTTGTTTTCTGCCAACAAATACATCACCACTGAAAATAAATACAACCAAAAAACATTTAGATGCAGTACAAATATAGGTTTTCAATACATAGATCAGAGGTGGACGGTGTCAGAATTTTCAGACTCCAACGTGAATCCAAAAAGGTATATATTAAAAATAATAAATCAATCAGACCCGAACTACGAGCCTTTGGCTCTGAAATATTGCAAGTTGAATTATTTCCTATTTTATTTGCAGTAATCTGCTATAAGAGGTGGTGTTATATTGTTATTATCAGTTTTTAATGTAACAAATCAAATTTACTGAGCCAAATATTGTTTCAACCCCGTTCACTCCAAAGCCTATGATATCGTTATTCGAAACTCTACGTGATGCTCGGCGTTCGATAGAATACGCATCAACTAAACTCTTAAATATTAGAAAGATATAGAAGTGAATGATTTCGAAAGAGCCCACATTTGGATAGATAACGTCTGCAATTAGTCATGTCAAATTCAGAAATTCAAGAAAAGTTTTTGCCATAATTTTGAATGTAACATTTAATTGCAGTTAGCATTTGCAGGCAAAATATTTTTTCCTAATGCCGACCGACCATGAAATACCAGCTATCGACGGGTTAATTTATCGACTATAATTATGTGGTTATATCTGAAGGCTATCGATTTAATAACGGTTCTATGATGAAATAAAGAAAGCTTTATCAAGCCTTAGGGTATATAATATAATTATCATTTTCCAAGGTATTCAAAATCACTAAATCGAACCACCTTTAGGACCACCTTTAGTGCACTAAATATTTATACAGTCTAGTGAGGAACTATCGGCAAAAGATTAATCAATTAGAAACGCTACTTAAGAAATATTGACAAACATCAACCTGATAATCATGGCAAATGAGCCGTAATCGGCAAACAGAATTTAACAATTGACTATCACATTTATGGTCACAACATGGTGTCGTTTACTGATTCATTTATTTTATCAGACCTTATCAATGGATCGATGAAGCCGTGGTTCGACTTTTACCGCCAGGATAGAGAATAGCAGGAGGTATCATGATTGACTTAAGTTGGTATATCACGTGCACATTCCCACATCGTAATTGGTTTAGATACGTGTTTATTCTAGGGCCAAGGTAAACTGAATGAACGACATAATTTGCGCGGGGACGTATCCAAATGCTTGGAAACTGAACATTTCGTTGTTATAATTTTTCAATTTTAAAATATGTCGTTACTTCTATTGATAGAAAACGAAATGAAACATAATTACAATTTCATTCATAAATTCGACTAACTTAATTCCATTGTGTTCGATGGGGTCGTTATATCTAATTTGGCAGATGACAATAAAAAATTTCAAATCATAAAAATGATACCCCAAATATATTAAAATAATGTGAAAAAATGTTTTCAGCAAAAAAGGTGAATAATTGGTCAAAAGTCAAAAAATAATATCTCAAAAAAGATACCGCTTATCATCTGGCTGTAGATATGGTTCCACAGGTATTCTATGATATTCTATGATACAGTATTTAATATCGTACCTGCAATATGGAATCAAAACTTTTGTCCACGAATGAAAAGCAGGATTAACTCTGGGATCATCTGATAAAACATATTCCCCTGTTATTCGCTTTTCAAAATATTTTGATGAACCAAGAGGACTTTTAATACGAGAATGACATTCAGACCACGTCGTACAGCTACCACCAGCTTGTAAATGAATGATCCAGTTGGGTGATTGAACGGATTTGCTCACATAATAACCAGCATTTGAACCATCTATGAAGGATAAATGAAAACGCAATAGGTTGAGGATCTATTATTATGGGTTTAGGATTTTATTAATATAAAAAACAGCTTTATACCATTTTTTCTAGGTTCATGCAACTAATGAACTTCATGGACCAGACTATATAGCTTGAGCTAACTGAGTCAAACGTGGAAATATGTAGAAATATATATATTTCATTATAAAAACACTTTCGAAATTTAAAATCCTTCTTAACAAATAATTAAAAACATCATATATACATTTCCAAATCTGAAATACATATTAATGCAAACTCAAATTTTAAGTAATTAGAATGTAAAATATGCACAGCCTTTATATAGAAAGTTTAATTATTTAACATGCAACTAATCACTTATGAGAAATCAAGCAAAAGGCTATACGTCTACGTAGTACTTGAAGTTTCTATGATTTTTCTATGATTCTAGTATCAAAACTTCCGTACTCAGGGCAGTAAAAAGGGAAAAATTCAACTTGAAGTATTCATATTTTATGGAACTAAACAATGGAGTCCAACATTTATCCTCTATTTTTCTTGCAAGTCAAATACCATAAAAAACGAGTGAAAAGCTGTCATACATTCAAACATTAAATCAACTCACAATGACATAGAAATTAATCGTGTATTTCGTTTTAGGAAAAATGTTGGTTGCATAAATAATTTCGAAGAAGCACTGAAGTTTTTAATAAGGCACAAAGTCTTTTAATAAGGCCTATATTTACAGAGTTTCTCATTAAAATAAGCGTAAGCGTAACTCGCTGCTGACATGTTAGACGTCAGGACCCATGGTTACAAAAACCAGTGAAAGCACAGATATACGGATATTTTACACGAGATGTCCTGCGATTGTTTAGAAATTTATCGATACAGGATATGCTCTGTTATTCTTCCTTTTATTGAAATTCGTTGACCTCAAAATCATGCAGTATAAATTTGAATAATGGAATATTTTAGTGGTGGACATACCCTTCCGCAGTATGGATCATTGAGGATTTTTCACAATGATTTTCATTGAATGTGGACATTTGGGCGTGGATTCAAAAATCGTGCCTTACATTATCCGCCCTACGCGTGCGCATTTTTAGTACGGGAAATGATCCCCTTATCGGAACTATGTCGGAACCGACACACCAATTCATGAAACATGGACACGTGTTCGGGAATTGAATTATAATTTATAAAGCGAATATCAATATGTTAATTTACGATGTTATGCAGAGATGATTCAGGATTATGTTGTGCAGAGAAACTGAATTTTTTATAGCAAAACTTATCCCAATATTTCAATAATCAAAGGACCAGGGGCGATCTGTACGCAGATAGTTTTCTTGGTAGTAATATTTTTGATGTCATATTTTGTAAATTCGGAGAATAACGAATGAACGATCTATGGTATACAGTACTTTCGGATTATACCGGAACAAACCGTATAAAGAACGGTATCCGTAGGCGTAGATTTTAGTAATGTTTACTGTAACAAATACATCATGGCCTATCGAATCTAGGATTCCGAATATGTCGATAAAATAGTTAAGACGTGACGTGATAAGTTGAATTATTTCGTTAATCACCTGTCATTATATGTTTTAAATCATTGTAAATACGTTCTGCTTTAATAATAATCACATTATTTTGTGTCAGTCAAACTTAACAATAAATTATGAAGTGAAAAATTGAGATACATTTAGTATGAAATTGTATATTATTATTTAGAAAAGGTGTATAGATGATGGACAACAGAGTAATTCACACATAATTAAAGGATATAAATATATCGTTTATAACAAAGGAAGAACATTTTATGTCGGCAAATACATGTAAAATAATCTTTGAAATCTACTTTTTGGAAGTAATATTTCAAAAATAATCATACAATTTGAAGGCTTTTTATTATTAATGATATATCAAAGGATATCAATAATTCATGATCTAAAACTTATTCAATACGATTATCCGTATTTGAACATCAGAAAACGCTTTGAGATATAAAGGGAAAATGTCTATATTGAAACTCTGCTGTAATCGTCAAAATTCGAAGGCTTGTGAAGATCACCTAGATTTCTAGGATGTGGATCCAGAAAACTATAACTTTATTCTTGGAAACATGTACAATTTTTGGTTAATTTTAATGTGTAGAGCAGCCGCATATGTACAGTAGCAGTGTTTACAATTAATCTACAGCTGGTGTAGCGACCAAGTCAACCAAAGCTGTCAAACAAACCAGGCCTATACAATAATATCAATGATTAATTCAATTCAAAATATTATTTCTGGAAAACTTACCCATGCAAGTTGCATTTTGGATATCGGCTGATGGTATAGTTTGCAACTTTAAGTTTTGTTGATAATCTTCTAAAGGTTTTGAATGAATAGCTCTACTTTTGAACCATTGTAAAATTAATTCCGTCCCACTTTTAACTTGGGGTATATCCACTTTCGAAGTTGTTGCCATTGTTAAATAAGGTAAACAAATTAATCGTAGAATAAATAACTTCAATAATATAAACATATCCATCTTTTGAAATATCTTTATAGTTTACAATCCTTTCACTGCTCCAACAAAATCTCTTCTATAGGATATTTCACAGCAGACATAATCCCATTTTGTAAACACGAATTTCTGTCAAAGATGTGTTAAGTTGTGTTTCGAATTAGCATTTGACATGTGACAGTAGAGTGAGAAAGTCTGAGATAATCTCTGTTGTCCAAATACCGAAGAATCAAGCTGTATAATTTCTGCAACGCCGCTTCTATAGCGTGTATGTATTCCCAGTTTTAAAATTTTCTTACCACTCGATGTCTTTGCAAATGTTTAGAAATATGTGTGTGGTTTTGCGTAGACAGTTTGTAGTGTTGTATACAAACTTATGTAAATGAATAGGAGAAGTGCCGATCATTAAGTGCTAATTTCGCAAACAATCATGAAGTTAATGGTTCTTGCACTTGTATGAAGGGTTTGGCTTCTTCTTTCGTCTGAGAGCCAAGAAATGTTTATACGTTTTCAGTTGGAAATGAAAGCCGATATCTTTAACTTATATTATATCTTCTGTTTCAAACATTAAAAAGATCTTCTCTATGGAACAAAAGTGATGTACTATATGCGCCAAAAGCATGTAGTAAAATTAATTATTTGATTTCTCCACACAAAGATTGAACAATCAAATTGAATCAAACCAAGAAAAATAACAATAGGATAAATGATGAATGGAAAATTAAAATATTCAAAAATATTGAAAAAATCCGGTAAAGATAAAACAGAAATCGCGTGTCCACGCTAAAACAAAACAATTGAAAAGTTTTTGAATATATACTTTGTCGATTGTATTAAACACTCCAGCCTTTGTGTCTGTTACATATATTACTTATATACACTGGTTTTTGAATGAAATCCTAACAATTTGACGTAAAATATATTATGCGGAATATCTGAAACAATCGATACACATATAGTGTCATCGTCAATATAAAAGAATGCTTTCAAGTAATGACGCAAATCACGAGTAAACATCACACAATTTAACTACGACTAAAAATAGTCAAAATACGTGAAAAGTTGATAATACAGATATTATCAGTTAGAACTCCTCCCTGCTAGAACCAAGAATAACTGCTCTAGATTAAACAAACGACTCATGCATTTACCAAAATAAATATATACACACAAAAGCGAAGTGTGAACGAGCGATCATACTAGCTGAATATTCCACACGATAATTTCAGTGGACAACCAATCCGATAGCGATATGCGAATGCAATATTAAGCGTCGATACTTACGTTTTGGGATCGGACCGGGTTAAAGCCTAGACAATATTACCGTTGATAGTCGAACGCGTTCGGACGAACGTATACTATCACATACGATGTGGCTTAGATGGAAGTAGCTAATAGCTACTAGCTATGCACAATGCCTAGCAGGCCGGACTCCCAAATATTATCCGAACCGATCAACCAAATATGGCAATCCGAACTTACAGTACGTTCTGTTGTCAAACCGCTTCTTCTAATTGTAGAAGAAGTCTTTGGAAAGTTCTCGAAATTCTGGGTTGCCTAATTGGAACCTAGGTGGAGGTGAATTTTGCCCTGTCCGACTTCATTAGGGAATATTCTGGAATTCCGATTAACACATGTGGAAATTAGTTTTAATAGCGTATTAAACATAGATTAATCTCAGTTAATTAATAACATAAGAATTAATAACATAAATATGTACCGATCAGAGACCATTCTAAGCCTAATTAATCCAATATAGACATATGCTCTGCGTAAAATACCATAAATTTCACAATAACTTCGTTAATCGATGATATGCATAACGCCGCATCACTGTAGGAACTTGAAATATGCCGCAGTTTGTCTAGAGGAAACATTCAATGCTGCTATATTACGCAAACATTGAACGTGCTAAGATACGTTACACTAATAGCGTTACATAGGGATTATACACTAAGTCTCTTGAAAAGAATATGGTAAGGGTACATCAAGTAATACTATCTAGTTGTAAGGGAGAAGGAAATACTAAGAACTGTAAGAACTAGAGACGCGAATTTTTTGCATTCGCCTCCAAGACTTGATAGATTAAACCTTTCATAAATACTTTATTGAAATTTCAAGCAGATGTCAATACAGTATAACCTATAGTTGAGTGAAAATGGATAAGCGAATTCCCGCTTATCTACAAATGACTTTGCCTTGAAACTCTATATATTTTTGGTTCAAGTCCTTATTAAACAGTTTCGGATATGTGCAACATGCAATGCAAATCGTTCGCAATTGTGACCTGTACTTAATTAAGCGGATTACACTGTGTTATGAATGCATGGCTCCTTAATTAACACGGCTGTCTACCTGCTACTGAGTGGGGGGATATTTCCCGACAAAATGTGCCCGACAAAATGGGCGTGGCATAAACTCTACTGGAAGCTTCAGTACTTCAATACCTTTATGATTTCTCGATTTGGAAGTTGCTCTCAAAATATTTATTGGAGGTATTGGAGCCCCCTCTGCCATACACACCCAGGGCATGACTTAACGGCCGAAGTGTTCCTTTAAGTAAATCCGATCGGCTGTCACTGGATCATTTCATATTTCATACATTGAACTTCAAAATAGGCTTGAAAGGAAACTTTAAACGAACATTTTTATAAGCGTATAAAATTCAAATATTTTAAAGCAGCATAATGAGTACAAGCAGGCTTTAGTCCAAAGACTATTTGCCTGTAAGAAAAATCATTTATAAAGATTGCGTGTGCCACACCCTCAATGGCAAGAATCAAAAAGAGATAGAGAGCAGGTTTTGAGAAGTTAATCAACAACCCCAGCCAAGCGAGTAACATCCTAAAATACGTTGACGAGAGGGGGTGGGGTAGGAATTTGATACCCACCAAGTAACACAGTTGAAAAAGTTGAATGTGAAAAGCGGTAAGTCCTTGCTCCCCGTACTGCTATTAGGAATTGACCCCTTGTGGATTTTACGAAATATTTTTTCTCCGTTAACAGCAGATTAATATTTTTACTTAATCGAAGTTTCAAATTGTTGCTTAATTGCAGTTTATTTAAATCGAAATCTCGTTCAAATTAAATATCGATCACTTTGACGGCTGACTTTTCCACGGATCACAAATAATTGTTTCAACGTTTTTGATGGCATGCAAAGGGCGGATTACACCAGAGGTGTAAAGAACCCGAATTTTCAACACTCAGAATTCGAGAAAGGTCCTATAATATAAGCACTTGACTCTGAGTCCGCTTTCAAAAATGTAAGAAAATTTTGTTCAACTTCCGCTCCAAAAGATTTCAGACAAACTCCCGTCATGTCCGTGAAATAGTCAGAAAATTGTATCTATGATCAACCCGTGATCAACCCACAATTCAGTGAACACTGAAAGGGTACATTAATGCAAATGCAAGTTGAACCTGCTATGACAACAATTAAAAATCTTAATATTGTCGATGATTTTAATCAAAGGTATAGAACTGCGGTCAGTGGCTAGTTAATTTATTCAAATCTATACACAGAATATTGATGAGAATACGAAGCTCGACAGGTTGCCTTCGGATTACGGAATAACTTTCCAGATTTAGATTTGTATGTCAAAATGTTTTCGAATAGTCTCAAAAAAGGGAAAACCTTATCAGCGAATTATCGGAATCCTTCTAAATTAAGCGTGAACGCAACAGAGGGGAAGCTGAAATTGAACTTTTGCACAGAAGGGGAATTACAAATCCCGCAAACAATAAAGTCAAGGGTAACGGTAAAGTACATGGGTCAAATAAATTGGGGGGAATTTCTACTCTGGTAGCACCTCAAAGAATATTTGCACAAACTAAATTGATAAAATTAGGTAATTTCTAAACATCCTTTAAATGGGGAATTCCATGATTGTACATAACGTCAACAACTAATGAATAATTAATAGGTTTTACTACTATAAAACAGGTAAATTTATGAATGAACGCTTAGATGAACGAAGTTGCTCAGTTAAAATTGACATAGAAAGAACTAAGAAGTATATTACATTTTCATACTTAATTGAAAGCACAACAGTCGTGGAATAATATTCCTAAAAATGATTGAAGTCCTGGTTTTAGTTGTTGTTGTCGTTGGTGGAGCTTTGGTTTTTGTTCAAAGTTGTTATGCTACGCAATGCTTTCCAGTTGGTCAGCCAAGAGAAGTTGGACATTTTAATAATGTTATATTATAATATTACTATATATGGAAGTTATCACCAGAGTATTATTAATTTCTAAGCTGTTTTTATAATGGGGAATCTTATGCTATTTTGTATAAATAACATGGCTGGCAATAGCTTTTATATTTACTTTAGCATCAACTTTTATTGCAACGAAGCACACTGATGCATGTCTCACAAATATTGAAATATCTCGAGCTTTTTGACATTAAACATTATTAAATACTACACTCATACTATTCTTGGTCATATCTGGTTATATTAAAGCATTGGAGACATATGGATTAGAATAGGAAAGCTTCAAGGTTTAAAAACCTATTTCTAACATTTGCAAATTATTACACAGCTGAAAAATTTTATAATCGTCCAATTAGTTGGAACGAACAATTTAACCTGCATTGTAGATATAAAGGGCAAAACTATAAATTCTATGTCTGTAAAGAACCCCGCAAACTAAACACTACACATCGTGTTACATATTAATATATTCAATTCGAAATCATTCAATATCGAAAAAGCAATATCAATTTATAATTCATTTTAACAAATGTTTTCATTGATTAAATTCAGTTTAGAAATACTATAATGTAAATAAAAAGATTGTAAAATAAAAATTTTTCTATTAAAATAATTTCCATCTATTAACTATACTTGTCAAAGTTCTGTTTCTTTCAAAAATAATATCTTGGCTACCATTTTGCATCAAAGTAAAAATACGTGAGCATTTAGCTGACGTGCAGCTTTCATTCAGATTTAAAATGAAACAAAATAAAATACCAGTTTTCTTTATGAATCAAACCTGTTTGACAAGCTTAATAGAGTGAATGACCGCATTCACATAAACTGGTATATGTCAAAGCGAAGTCTTCGTTTGTTTTAATTGATAATTTAACATTTTCGGCTTGCAAGTTTTAGTAAACTCTAATATTATGTAGAAATTAAGTAAATGCTGAAATTAAATGGCTAGGCATTGGGACACAGAAGCAACATTCCTTTTAACTATAAGCATTCGAAAATACCAAAGACTTAAAAACAAATCAACAACGAAAAATATACATTATTCATTAATATATATTATCTTTAGCAGACAATTAAAAAGGTGTGGTTAAACAAACCGCAAAAGTGTATTGACTGGAAATCACAACCATTTATGTCTGACTTGATATGCATTGTGAGGTACGCATATTCTATAAAGAGGCTGTTACTATAGTGATAACATATTAATACACTGACCTCTTTACCATGTTGGTTGAATTTCATCTTTCAGATTTCATCTTTTACATTTTGATTTAATTCTTTTGTGATTATACGAGTAATTTCTTCTCTCAATAAATATACACTTTTATCTGTTATGGTTTCAACAAGTGAGAGTTCGTTTTTATGAAATGGTTCAAGAACAAAGTCTATAATTGGTTTGCTTTTTGGTGGTCGACCAATACCTACACGAAATCTTGTGAAGTTCTGAGAAAGAAAAAGAATAATTCTGGAATATTTATAATAACTATCCGCTAGTCAAAATGTCGATATGATTGATTGAATTTTTCTATGGGACTATTACTACTACACAGATTTTAGACTTGCGTTCTAGAAAGAACCAAGATGTAAAACGATCGAATAATAATCATAACTGTTTCATCACATATACGGTAACATTTTTTCTTCAAATATATATATATATAATAAAATAAATATATATATATATATATATATATATATATATACTGTATTATCTTAATGATTTCTGAATTGTTGGAGAAGAGGTTCTTCAAAATGTTGCAAACTTTATAATACAAAATACAAACAAACGAGTAAAAAGATTAAATTAAAAAATTTTAATCAAATTGTTCACAAACCTCATTTTGAAGTTCATCAATAACAGATTGGACCCCTCGATGTCCACTGAAAAAAATATGAAAAACAATATTATCACTGATGCAATTATTTATGCAATCATCAAACATAATTTTGAATTTAAATAATCAGACGCTAGATCGCATTGGCAGTGATTTGGGGGCAAGCTATTATATTTTAACAATCACAAAAATTTATCAGAATCTTCTTGGTGATACGTTTGGTACAAAATAACAACACAACTAAGTTTGCACGTTTCAAGGGGCAAACAATTTTTATGTATGTATATATCTTGATTAATAATAAAAAACATTCACTTGAGAATGGCTGGAGTCAATCAGTCGAAACGTTGTGCAAACTTAGTTCTGTTGTTATTTTGTACCAATCACAAAAATGTTACAGTTTTTGAACATTATTAAGTAACATAAATTAATTCCAAATACAGTCAAGCCCGTATATAACTGTCAGCTATAACAAGAGGTACAGCAGAGCAACCGGATTTCAGATCTGATTATACCTGGCCGACCGTAGTTCAAATCCCCGAAAGTTCAAGTCAGCCTTGGGTACAACATGCCGACATCAAATGAGTACATTCTTCTGATGGCAGATAGAATGGTCCAGAATAAAATCTATTCTGAGTAGACTCTATCTGTGGCTACAATTGAGGCCTATATCTCTGCCATGAAAAATGTTGTGATTGATCTGCAATGTTGCAGCTTTAATGCAGTATTTACAATCATTGCTCTCCTCTAGAAAAAAGCCACTCCTCTAGAAATAAAAGAATGATATGGTCTCATTTAATCGGATACATACACATTCCCTTTGACCCTGTCTGTCATTAAACTTTAACTGCAGTACATTGCCAACACCAAAACCATGAAAATGCCATGGAAGTACGTTGTAAAAAGCCATGAAATAGGAAAAAAAAAAAAACTAAATTTTTTTAGCTTTGAAAAAGTTTGAAAACCATAAAAACAGGAATGCTCACAGTATAAAAGTGTGAGAATGCCCTGAAAACGCCATTGAAATTTCCCATTTTTGTTGGTGTGTTAGTAGTGGTAGCCTACAATAAACGACTGCAAGATAATTTAATATAAATATATCTCAATCTTTTCATTATGTTTTTCAGATATAATAATATTTTTTATAACTTTGAACTATTCAGTTGAAATTTTGAAACTAAACCTACCCTGAATATCCTTTGTGCTTGACTTTGACGGTACCAAGTGGAAAATCTAGATCGTCATGGACAACTAAGATATTTTGCTTCTGTATGTTGTATTTTTTCACTGAAAAATAAATATATATATATATATAATAAAATTTATGGTATGGCACAGATGTTTTTTTCATGTGATGAATTTTTTCACCACATTGATAACTCATCTTGACTTAGGTTATATACCGAAGTCAGTTCCTTGTTCGCTCATTGAGCAGTACTGATGAAGGCTAATGGCCAGAAACATGTACTTGTCTGCTGCTATAACAAAATGTATGTTTATCTAATAGCAGATAATATAGGGCTCTATGTCTTCATTTGACAGAGAGGTAGATAATAATAATATATGACGAAAGAGTCAATGAATACACATTCTTTACTGTGCTTATTTTACTTTACTGTGCATTCTGTACTGTGCTCTACTTCTTTACTTTACTTTTCTGACAGTAAAGAATGTGTATTCTTTGACTCTTTCGCCATATATTATTATTATATATGTATATATATACTTTTTGGGTATGAAATGATTAATCTTTACATGCTAGATTTGATTTACATAATTTTTGGAAAAGCCTATTAGTGATACCCTTTATCGAGTTTGGCAGATCATTCCATTTGCGAGCACCAGCTAATACCAACAATAATCAAATACCAACCTGCTTTCTTTATACATTTCCCATTCAAGTTCATCGGTAGTAATGGCTTAAGAAATATCAAGTCAGTATGATTAGTTGGGAAATGTTGAATGATTGAGTTACATGATTTCGATTCTTTCAGATTTCTTCCAAATGTGTTGACTAAAAAACTCAATATTGATAAACCAATACTGTGTCTTGTTCCTGGATATATATCATTGCCAAGGCCAGCTATCTACGATTAAATGGAGAAAATAATATTGCTTAATAATTATTATTGGATTATAACGAAATGATTCGATCAATCTGATTGGTTTAGAGTGTGACGCCAAATCACCATAGCAAAACTAAGTTCGAAAACACAATTAATTTACAATTCGAACTTGATATCACGAATAAGAATTTCCAATTTGATCAGGAGTCTTCACTAAAACATTTTATGAGCAAGAAAGTCGACGCAGATAGTTGTACCTGTTATAATACGATGCAAATGGTGCACAGTTCCCTGTGCGCCAATTGCTCAACAATCACTAGAAAAAAAGTCATTATTTGGTGCATTTGTACCGATTGATTCAAAGTTATTTCAAGACAACCCACGACATTTCATGGCAAGCACTAAAAGTATATGGGTATGAATATTACTGTAAAAGTACTAAGTACAGCAGATCTCGATATCTTTACAATTTTGTAAATGTAGTATTGATCTTTACTGACAAAAATATATCATACCATATCATATAATGCTTGAAAAAGTATCAACATTTTCCCCAACGAAAGGGCTGCAGATCCCCGTTAGGGGGTTATAGCCCCCGCCTTCTCTGGTGCCATCCCTGTACTAGAAGAAAGGCAATTTGAATACAGTATTAACACCATTTGAAGTTGATGAAAACAAAATAAAAATTGACAAACACTTTGTACGCAAGTGCACATAGTCCTATGATTGGCTGAAATCCGAAAGACAACATTGTAGAATGAGACTACGACGTTTTCAGCGACAGTGATAAAATCTCAAGTTGTTTTTGTTAGTTAAGTTTGCGGTCCATATCTCCAGAAAACCAAAAGAAAGCTAGTAAGCAACGAAAGACTTCAGCCTGGGGGGTAACTACAGTTCTTCAGGATCGGGGAGGTGCCACTTTGGATGGAGTACCAAAAAAATTCCAAAAATTCAAAAATGCTACCCAAAAACTTCCAGCAGGTTGATTGATTTCAAGTAAATACACACAAATGATGCAAATGTTTTTCAAAAATTCTTGAAAAAGTAAAAAATAGGATACCCAAAAGTTTCAAAATTTGAAATCTCATACCCAAAAATATTTTTCTCAACTGGATTATGGACCCCAAAAAAGTGGCACGTCCCCGTATAACCACCATAAGGGAGTTACCCCTTCGGGGACTTTTGTCATGACCTGGCCTCTGGTGGCAACCAGCGGCCGTTGTAATAACAGCATTTACAAAAAATTGGTTGAAAAATGAGGAATTTATTGTGGAAGATACGGTTTTTGGCTGAAAAACACGCAAAACTTCAATACGAATGCGAATTATCGTCTTGTCGTTAACAGTTATTTCAAAATGTGAGTCGGAAATGAAAGTTGTATTAAAGTGGGAATAAACCCCCAGACTATCTTTACATAAGTAGTAGAACCCGACGTGAAAAAAACAATGGCGTAATTTTTTTTTCGATCTGGAAATTATTTATTGGTGAAAAACGCCTTCAAAGTGGTGTTTTGATTTATTTAAGTATTACTAAATTATTAAATAGACATTTTTCAATTATCATTTCAAAGTTCAAGTTTGAAAGTGATGTTTGTCTAGTAAAACTTAAACCATGTAATCGTATAGTTTATATACGACTGTAGATAGATATATTATACTCAATACTCTAACAAAGTGTTCACCATTCATTCATCAAGCATTCAATGATTATAAAACCATCGAAATTCTTCAGTACATTACACTGTAAATTCTATAAAATATCTTGCAAGCCGTTGAGAACGATCTGCGGCGGTTCGCTTTTCGGAAAATAGTACAAAAATGATATATGAGGGCTTGGATGTTCTTATTCAAGTTTACAGCCATATACTAGAACTACAGTAATGCATATTCTATCATTTTTCTGTTTTGCAGTATATCTTCATTGCATAAATTGTTACCCTCTCCATCAACGTTATCTGATTAACAAAATTAGGGTTTTGCAATGTGAAGTCTCGTTCCTGATTATACATACGCGACCAATTTTTTTTTACATACTAGCTAGTATTCATTCCTTTTGCTAGAAAGTAGAACATGGTAGCATCATGTCACAATCCGTAGTTTATAGGATGCGGTAATACAGTGGCAGAAGCTACTTTACACAAAATACCTTTCTACAGAGACGATAAATCAGATGGACAGATTTCGTTTCTGTGAAAAGAGGACTATAAACCAACGGTTAATAGCGTTTTCCACCATACATTTTGATTTTTACCCTCAAAAGAATAAAAAAATTACGCCATTGTTTTTTCACGTCGGGTTCTACTACATATGTAAAGATAGTCTGGGGGTTTATTCCCACTTTAAGTTTCTGTTTGATTTACGCGGGTAAACACGCCATTTTGGCGGGAAGAGGCTATGACGTCAGCACACGTGCTTTTGAAATTCCTTCAGATCTCAACAAAATCAAATAAAAAATACAATAATGGCTGAATCACCAGAAAGAAAAAAATCGTGTTTTGTTCCACATTGTAAAAACACAGATAGAACTGTGCCTAAAAAGATTTTTATAAATGTTCCACTTAACGAAACCAGAAGAATGGCTTGGTTTAGTGCGGCAAGGAGAGACACTTTGGGGAAAGGAAAAAAAACGACCCTTTTATGCTGCGGAGATCATTTCAATGTAGGCCTATGTATTAATTAATTTCACAATATGTTGTTTGATATAATCAATAACTTTGTCATGTTATGTATTTTGAACAAGTTGTTATATATATATAGCTTGCAGAAGACATGGAAAACTATGTCAAGTTCAAACTTTTGAACGGGAACGTTAGAAAAAGAATGATGAAAGATGTTATTCCTAGCCGATTTGAATGCCAGACAGGTAGGCTACCTCCAACTCGTACTGCATCTTCAAAGAGAACAAGAAAGCGCGCCGTTGATCAATTATTAAAAGTGAGTTGTTTTAAAATTACACAATTTATTTATAAGTACATGAAAATTGAGTTTAGCCTCTGAAATGTTCGTAAGATACTCTTAAATATTTTGTTGCAAATGTAAATTATTATTTTCATCACAATGAATCCCCAGGGGGGGACTTCCATACTTTTGGTATACGGCCATACGGGGAATATTATTAGAGGGTACCATTTACAAGATTCAAAACATATTTTCAAGGGTATTCTTCAACAAGAAAAATATTCTATTATTATTATCTGTTTTCATTATAAAGTTTTTTTTTGCTTAAATTTTTTTTCTTTTTTTTTGCTTAATTTTTTTTCTTTTTATTTTAAAGAAATATATATTTTTTAAAAATTAGTTGGGGTATGTTTTTCACGATCTGAAACCTTCGTATGGTCATCCCCTTACAGCTCTATTTTATCAACCCCGTTGACGTGCAAATAGCTTACCATGATGTAGAGTACAGTACATACATAAATACTATAATTGAAAATAATCAAAAATCCGACATTCATATTTTGACTATTTCAATTATACTACAAGCTCTGCTGTATTGCATTGAACACTCCCTCATTCAGTAAAGACAAATAATAAATATATTTATTCAATTTTCATTTATTTAAATAAATACTACAGTAGGGCCTATATATATAGGCCTATACTTCCAGTTGTTTCAATATGATACAGAATTTTGTTAATTTGTTCAAAAATTGAGCCTTAATGTTCTTATAAAGTGGATTCTTATAAAACCGATGTATTGTTAAATAATTTATAACTTGGTATTTAACGCAGGTTTCTAAAGTGGAAAATGATGTTACAGAAACGGTCAAACTCCCACCAGAGAGAGTGAGCCCTCTATTTGGGAATAAAGACAGCTCAAAGTTTGAGAACACAGCACCAATAAACATTAAAAAAGAAATAGATGCATCCATTGACAGTTTACCGTCAGCTGCTTTTCCTAATAAGGTTGACGTATCCATTCAATTTGACGGATACATTAAAGTAAGTAAATAACAATCATATATTTCTCAAATTTCAGATGTTATAGTGATAAGTATTGTAACACTAATCGAAAAGAACCAAATTAAAAATTATTACAGATTACATTACTTATTTAGGTTGTATTTCATTACATTTCCGTACTTGTTTACACTTTTATGCAGACTTTGTGAAGCAATTTATAAACAAATAAAATATTATTATTACAGTATTAGTCTTATTGTTATCAAAATTGTATCATTTTAGAAAAAGGCCAAAACGAAACACAGAAGCATTGGAATTAATGTTAAAATGGATAAATTGCCAACTAAAACCAAATATACACAAACAGTGCCTATTAAACCTCAAAAGATTGATGTATGTAATTTTCATTTATTTTCTCTTATTTCAATCATATTGGGACTGACACATGACTGGTGTACACATAGTAACCACAAAAGTGATTGTCTACTGGAGGGATGGTAATTCAAACTAACAGAGGGTTGAAATTACAATTGATAATTATACAGACAGATACCAAGAACATATGTCATCAACGAGGAATCCAACCTTCTGAATAATAAGGTTCAACAAGGCTAAATAATGATAACATTTCCAGCCAATGTACCTTGGAGTACCAGACAAATGTCGTTTTGGTTGTGAAAGAAATTGCCGGACCCCTAAAATATAGGGATTTAAGCCTTAAGCAGGGCCAAATGGAAGAACAATTTGAACAGAACATTCCCACAAATGTTCTGTGTTCTGTTGCCGAACATCGACAGGGTCGAAAACAATTTGTCCGACGAACATTGGAAATGTTCGTCCGTTCGGCCCTAGCTTTACTAGAGGTATTATGTAGTATCTTTAGTGCTTCGTAAATCGTAAATGAATAATACTTGGTCATGATTATTGTAGGCCTAAATCAATTTCATATTCATCAAAGTTATGATGTCGTTATGTAATTAATTGCAGGCTACTGTGCAATGATTTGATACTTTGGTCTGGAAAAAACAAGAGAATTTACATCCAGCATTCTTGGCTAGACTTTCGGATGTCACATCAATTATTGACTGTCTTGAAATTTATGTAGACCTACATTCAAATATTTCAAAAATTTAAATCAATCTCTTTTGCTTGTGAAGTAGCAAATAATTACAAGGTCTACTAATGATATTTAATTGGATACATTTGTATTATATATCTAAATATAAATATGTAAGATAGCATATCTGGTCGATTGAAACAAATAACATCTGACTCCCAATCCAGAAAGTACATAGGCTACAGTCAGCGAATCACAATCGCATATCAAGAGAGGAAATGGAGTCCAGTATCATGGCAATTTTTAAACAAACAAACAAACAACATTTAAATTGTGTAGATATTTAGTAATAATTTTAATATTATAGGATAAGAAAGAGTAATTTTCAAAGTTGGAATATATTTTAAAAAATTTCGTTCAAAATTGTAGATGTATCAATTAAATGATGTGATTTAAAATGAAAATGAAACACCCATACAACAAATCTTGAAATGCTCATTAGTTTCAATTATTTTCATGACGATCTTGATATCTTGGTAAATGAGACATGTGTCATTTGCCAATTATGTTCTTTTCAAAAACAAAGAAAATGTCAAATTAAACCATGCAAAATGACGTAGAAACCAAATTGTGGAATTTTGACAATTCGTTGAAAAACTATTTATAGGCGATCAACCTCCATCAAATTTGAACTGAAACACTTGAAAATGGGGCAAAGCAGTGAACTGTTGACTGTTTCCTGATTGTTGCTGATTTAACCAATCACGGTTTGTTCCCCTGGTAGGCTACGTTAACAGTAATATTTCTAAACTGTTAAGCTTCACACATCAGAGCTCTCAACCTTGTTTGACAAAAATGAGGGAGATTTCTGGGGACGCACCCCAAAGGAGTGGTTCCTTCTAGGGGGTCTACCATGCTCCCCAGAAACTTTTTAGAATTACAATGGTTCCGAACGCCTCTCCTGACAGCTTTTAAAATTTATTTTAATAAAGAAATTGGAAAACAGACATTTTAAGAACATGATTTGTTATTCTGCATACAGTTTGTACACATGAAATATTATTTCCATGCAAAAAGTATTGCCATTTTAAAATAGCCTTCTCAACTGTAATAAAGCAAGTCACGTTTTACACAATCCAGTCTGCATTCGGGAAATTTTCGCCGTCGGATATTTTCCGCCAATATTTTATAATCCTGATTTTCACGCCAAAATTATATGATAACAATAGAAAATGCATAGCTTTTGATCAAAATACGATACAAAAATCCCCTGTCAAAGCGTTGAGCGGGGAATTCCGCGCCAATTTGGCATTGACGCCGAAGTACTGGCGGCTTGCGACGTCGGAGATCTCCGGCGGGAAGCCGGTGGAATGCAGTCTGGCGCATGATATTACGAAAATCTACGAAAATGAGTGAGACTCTTGCTCGATGTGGGAGGGTTGAGAGCTCTATTCACACATCATGTTGTTCTTATTAGTAGGCATATACAGTGTACACTGGATTTTTATCAATTGTCTATCAGTGGAGGAGAGTATGCAAGCGGCAATCTTACGCCGTTAACTATGGCTTGTGTGTATATGCATTTTTCACACGAAACATGACATGTCATTATAGAATCACTAATCAATCATTCTAGAAATAGGAATGCCGAAGCGAATGGTAGGCTCAAACGGTTAAACCAAACGTGATACTGAGCACTTTATCCCTTTCAAATTTAATATATATTGCTATAATTCATATTGGTGTATCGTGGTATTTGAAGAAATTAAAATAACTACAAAAATAGACAATAAGAAAGCTTACCAAAATCTTTGAATTCATTTGAATTTCTTAGATGAGAAACTGCAATCATGATCAAACCTCGTAATCGTATATTTACAATTTCAAACAAAGAGACCGATTCAACAGAGCTGTAATATTTGACCATAATTTGACCTTGTCAGCAGAAATGGCAGCAGTACGATGTTTAATATCCAGGAGAATTTCTAATCTTGTTTGTCGCAATAAACTATCAAATGTTGAATTTAAAGGTGTAAAAACATTCTCAAGCAGTAGAGTATTATATCGTTTGCATCCATCTGCGGGAGTCATTACTGGATTGTATTGTTCAAGAAGAAGAATAAATCACAATATCAATGAAGATGTTATCAATTTTGCAACGTGTGGGAAAAGATCTAGATACTTGTGTACTGAAACGAGCGTTAAAATTGAGTCTAGCACCAGTGCTACTGCATCTCTAAAAGGAAAACTTCAGTTGGTTTTCACATGCAGTGTATGCAATACAAGAGCCTCAAAATTAATCAGCAAACAGGCTTACAAAGAAGGAGTTGTGCTAGTTCGTTGTGATGGTTGTGAAAACGTGCATCTTATTGCAGATAATTTGGGATGGTTTTCTGATGATAAAAAGTAAAGTTTTATTTGTGATGTTTTTATTTATATAATTAGCCTATATGTACAAGCCAGACTGAAAAGTTTGTTGTGCGCGCCTGAGATCTTAGTCACGCAGCAGACTTTCCTACGTAGGATTTCAACTAAACTTAATTAAATCTCAGGCGCAAAGCACTAAGCACAGTTACCAGATTAAAAAGATTGCATTGTGTGCGGCCAAGCCATAGTGTAATCCATGTATGTTACGCCGGATATATCCGGGATAGAACTGAGTCGATTATACGCCAATTTGGTTTCTCTGGCGTGGAAATTTAATAATTTTCAATAGTTTTCAACTAAATCTGGGCTTTTGGCGTATTCTTGAATACTGGTGGCGTAATTTTGGCGTAAATATCCGGCATTCCAAATACGTTCCAAATTCCACTATGGCAGCCAAGGTCGTATTTTTTGTTGAAAAATGTGCGGCTGAAAGCCAAATTCTGGTGTAATTTTGTACGGGTGGATCATAGGTGTAGGCAAATTTTAGATATAACATCCAAATAATCATAGAAAGTATTTCATTTTAATATAAAATACGGATGAAATGTTTAAATGCATGGTTGGAATTTCAAACAAGGAAATGATTGCGCGGCCAAGGTCTTGCCTGCAAACAGCAAACTTTCCAATCTGGCACAGTTTGGCTAATGATGTAGCACCTGACAAAAGGAATCAGCCTAACATGCATATTAGTTTCGTACTGGAAAACCTGTCTTTACGTATTATTTGTTCAGTTGAGTTTGTCCACGGCATTAGCATTCCAGGAGGATTAGCTCAGATGGCAGAGCAACCAAACTTCAGATCTCATCATATCTGATCGACTGTGGTTCAAATCCCCCGAAGGTCAACTCAGCCTTGACTTTATCTGAAACATCAAATGAGTACCATCTGAGGATGGCAGATGGAGTGGTCCAGAGGGAATTGCATTGTGAGTAGCTGCGGCGCATCGTTGCGCATTGACAATCGAGACCTATCTGCCATGAAATCTGTTGAAATTGATCTGCAGTGTCGCGGTTGAGATTAACAAAAAGCGCTTAAAATCATTGCTCTCAGCGAAAAAAGCCACTCATCTAGAAGTAGAGGAGTGGTACGGGTGCCTTTGGTAGGGCGACACCGTCTACATTACTATTTAGGAGACTTAAAAGAGCCATATTTTTTTCACTAAAATTTTGTACCAAGCCTTTTCTGCGCCAAATATCTTTTGTGTAACCTGCATCTCCTGCAGGATATTTTGATATCTACAGTCAAGTGTCAGAAAATACTGACTGTGTTACATCAGAAACATCTGCAAAAGCTCTTCCCTGCAGTCTGGATGTTAGCTGATCATATTGATTTGATTTGCACAATAGGGAGATGTGCTCCAGAACGTAGAGCTGGCTGTTTGCCGCAGAACATGACTTTTATTATCAATTTCTGTTTCAAAATCAAATTCTTGTGAATTTCAATTAGTGTTTTTCTGTGTCAAAGCAAGATCCGCAGAACATGACTTTTAGTATCAATTTCTGTTTCAAAATCAAATTCTTGTGAATTTCAATTAGTGTTTTTCTGTGTCAAAGCAAGATCAAAATTGCTAGTTTCCTGCTTTCTATACCTTCAAGCTTATTTAGTGTAGCCACGCACCATAGTTGAAATGTTTCCCTTGATTTCAACTAAATTTTGGCATATTCTTGAATTCTAAATAGACGTGCTGAGAATTTGGTTCAAATAAGAAGTTCAATTTTTGGAGTTTTTTCCTGATAATAGAAAATATTAATTTGTTCTGAAGTTTTTGACAAAAGTCCTTGATTGTCTAAAAGGCTTATATCTAGAGATACACCAAATATTCGGTTTGGCCGAATATTCTGTTAGGCCAAATATCAACCCATCATTCGGCCTGTATTCGGCCTTTTCAAAATATTTAAATAAAGTTTGTGCTGCCATTACAACAGAATATCACACTTTCATAAACATTTTCCAAAACGATAAATGAGGAGAAAATACAATATCATCCGTATGAAGAAAAGCACATCTAACTGTCACACAATATTCTGATATTTCCAGCATGCATAATAAACCAAACAAATCAATCTTGAATGACCATAACAGATCAAGAACTGACTCAAAAATTGACTGAATATTTGCTGAATATTCAGCCGAAAACTAGATTTTTCTGGCCGATGGCCGAATACCTGATTCGATGAATCACTACTTATATCCATTTTGTTTCTTACAGGCATGTGAAAATTCCTCCAATCAGCTGATTTCTCCTTTTTCTATCAGCTCCAAAACAATCACAACATTATCTATAACTATCAACATTATCAACACTATCTATCATTAATTATAACAACATCTAACTATTATTTTAATCGATAGGTTTTTCTCCCTTTTGACTGAACATAATTCTCATGAATGGGTTTATGCTATCTTTTCTCCCTTTTTCTATTTTATTGATAATTTAATTAATATTTTACAGGAATATTGAGGATATCCTAGCAGAGAAAGGAGAAACTGTTTCAAAGATTTCATCTAATGATTTGGAATTTATTTTGAAATCTGCAAGTGACGAGGATCTAAAGCTGACAGATTAAATTCATGTAAGATGGAATTCTGATATTTATCTGACATTGCAGTAACTGTATTTTTGTAGGTTTAATTGTAGGCTACATTATAAACTGTCTATAACTGCACATCTATGGAACTTTGAAAAAGTATGTTATAGGCAATGTGCCGTTATAGCCAATTTTATAAGAAGAAAGATAGGGGAGACCGGGATACTTGGACCTAGGAGACATGGGACAAGAGCGTTCCTGATTACCCATGTAAATTATCTACTAATATGCTGTAAATCACTTCATTTCATGTTGTTTACCTAAATTTCAATAACCAACAATAACTAATTGTCAAGAGATTTTGGTGTACTAGCTTTTGATGACCGTCATACGTTTTGCGGTTCCTCTTTTGATTCAATTAATTTTAGAATAAGTGGTTAATTGCCATTTTGAATGGTGACATTGCAACGGTTTTACTTTGATGAATATTTTGATATAAAATTTTTGAATACATTCCTGTTGGTGAGGAGTGCCACCTCATTTTTTGCTGGGAAGTCAAACGGGGAGACATGGAACAGCGCGTTTTAGCATCAACGACAAATGGGAAACTAATCGCATTTGGTGGAGATATGAGTTTGTTTTCATTTATATGCGCTATATTTGACTTGTTTACTTTGTGGAGATAAAGTTGCTAATTCAATTACAATTAGACTGATGACAGGTGCGTCAAAAATAATATTCTTTATTAATGCTAAAATTACTTTTTGCTGGCTCAATTTTGATCAAATTAACTCCCTAAGTCAAAGCAACAGCTGTAGTGTCTGGTACTGGATAATTTGTCAGTTATTTATGAAGTTTCTGTCCAGTTAATGTCTCATGAACTCTACTACCAAAGTTGGATATTGTTTAAATAAAGATATTTATCGCCGCTTTTGATAGCCTACGCTGCGGGGCAAAATTTTGAAGACAAATTTAGAAAAAACTTGGTTTTCCGTAAGGTAAATCCTTTTCTCTGACTCTGCGCATAATGTTGAGATTGCGCAATATATCATTCATATATTTCATAAGGAAAGGAATCTAGCGATGTAAACAATTTGGAAAAATTATAACTTGATGTAAGAAGACTTTCATTGTCGACAAAAGGTTTTCACAAAACAAATAACTTTTCTACTGAGATAGGAACCCTCTTGAAACTAGGCTACATATCCGGTTTTGAAATTGCTAGTGTATTCCCATTTTCTTTTTGATGAACTTGAGAAGTTTACCTGAAATATAATAATGATTTAACAACCAATTAAACTACTTTCAATCGGTAGGCCTAGATAAATAATAATTTAAACTAGCTAATGTATTATAATTTGGGGACAGGATATTAGCTGTTCATATTTGTTTAATATTTGTTTGTTTACGCTGTTTTTGAATTGTGATTTATTAGTATGTTTATGATGTTATGATATTTATTTAATATAATTGGGCCTCTGTAGGCAAAGCTTGTTTTGTAGTGATCTATTTGATGTTTTGGAATTTGAAAACTTGTAACTGTTTGTGACCGTGTTAATTTAATTAGATTAATTAGATTTTTGCATAAAAGACTACAGGTCTTCACCGAAGTTGCCATATACCGGTAGTGCCTGATGGGCAATTGTTGGTATTTGCAATTCAATACATATACAAAGTGCATATACCTACGTAAACAGTTCATCAAAATTCAGGCATTTGGCATTCCTGAAGTGTGTTTCAGTTTCTTCTCTCATATATGCTGAGACATAGCATATATAAGAAACTCTCAGACATCAAAATTTTCAGACTTTTGACGGACTTTAGACTATTTCTACCCTTGTGATTCTATTTCCCATTGAAATCCATTGCAAGAAACTTCATACTATTTTTGATATTTAAATTCTTATGTCTATCCAATTCACTGGCCTTAGAGTTTTATCTTTTATCTTCAATGAAAATCAGGATCTGGCAAAATTTCTGGCCGTCATGAAAAGGCCTACCAGCAAAAATGTCAGCATTTTCTTCCAAAATTTTTGTTGAAGTTTGGCCTTCATAATTCTCATTAAATCATATACAAATTTTATATTCTTTTGAAGTTGCTCTAGCCTCCCGAAAACTTTGGTTGCAAAATTACATGTGTAGCAGGATAAGATTTTTAAATTGGGCTCAAAGTGCAATTAATAGAGAAACATATGTCAAGTATAGCTATGTTCGTTTTTAAACTAGATAAGGTTTGGTAGGAGAGAGCAGATGAAATGGGGCAAGGTGCAATAGTCAATTTTATGCCTTTAAACATTGTTTCAACCTTGCCCCTCCGAAAAACAGTTTAGGAGCTCATGAACAGTTCATAAACGTTAAATGGCTCCAATTTTCCTGAACTATTCTTGAACTGTTCATGAACTGTCCATGAACCTTCATGAACAGTTCTTGAAAATTTAGGGCCATTCAACGTTCATGGACTGTTAATGAACTGTTCATGAACTCCTGAAATGTTCTCGCAGGGGTGGTTTTACAATATCAAGATCAATTTGACTCAACAGCAATCATTTGTCAAAGAAATCCGTTCCGATTCACCCCGCTCTCCTCTACAGGTAAACATGATCACCTCTGTATAGTGACCACTTGAGAAATGAATCAAATAGATTTCCTTTATTACGTCAACACCCTGTTTATAGTAGCCCGATTAAATGAAAGTCAGTTTTGTCAGACAATTTTCATATTTCATTGCATTTAACCGAAGTTGCAGTTATCCAAAATCATTTAACAAGGACTTGAAGACACAATATTATTTTTAGGGTTTTTATTAAGGCAGGTTGCATATAAGCGGGAAATTCATTTATCTGGATTACATTTAATCAGGTTACATAATTGTACAAATAAAGTCAATAATGGGCAATTGAACCGCATCTAATGCTACCAATCTTGTAGACTGTTCATGAACTTTACAAGATTTCATGAACGATTCATGAACATTTCACCAGTTCATGAAAATTAGGTCAATTTACCAACTAATTTTTACAAGGGTGGATTCAAGGTTTGAATAACAAAACAGAATATCTTACATACCGCTTGATATTTTACTCAATGCCTTGATTTGTTTTTTTGTCAAAGTTGTCATTGTTTCTGATCCTGGTTGGCCTACTGTTACACTTGTACAGGTCCCGTATGCGGATGGGTTGCATTTCACAGGGATCTTTCCACCATCTACATAGAAATTAAATTAATTGATGCCTTTGCAATAAACAATTAGGGAGTTAATAAACAGTTCATGAACATTAAATGGCCTCAATTTTCATGAACAGTTCATGAGCCATCACAGATAGTCAAGTGGGGTGGTCAAGTGGTACAGAAAATATATCTAAATTTTGTAATATAAAGTCAATTTTGTAATATACAATTCTCCATATTATCTGGAGATCCTGTTTTATTGACTAAGCTGTGTTATGATTCATACAAGCGTAAATATTCACAACATTTTCTATTTAATACACTCTTTAATACTGTACTATATATCTCCGATAAATAATATTAGTCATTGACTAACAGTTCAGTATCGAAATAGAGCAATTTGATTGGTTGAATATGGTCAAACTCTAGTCAATTCTAAATTTTATTGGTATCCAGTTAAACCGTACTCAGATTATATCCGTCCACGTTTTTACTGCACTGTTATTGATGAAAATTTTGATGTAGGCCTACCAATTGTTTTTATACTCTATTGAAGCTTAGGACTTTTAGTTTATGCATCAGTAAGGGTGTTATTGTGAAGGAATTGATAAATAGAATATTTTTATCTGTGAAAAAAGGAGTAATTCAGGTAGCAAATACCGAAGGTTTTCAAGCTTTGATAGAGTCTCGTACTTGTAAGTTTCTCATACTTTGATGGAATTATAAAATTTAAAATTTTCAAAATAGTTTCTGGATTTGTTTATATTGCCATGAAGGATGATTAGAAAAAACTTATCTTACATTACTTAGTTAAATTACTTTAAAAAACTTGACTCAACTGCGAGCTGAAAGCGTGGACGCTTCACACTGAGTACGGATTAACTCGTAACCATTTTATTGACCGCTCCGTGTTTTCTAACCATTATGCAGTCAAACCTGTATATAACGGCCAGCTACCAAAGGTAGATAAATTGAACACTATGACAGGTGGCCTTATACACAGGTTTGATTTAATAGAAAATACTAGTTTAGACATTGTAAGAGAAGAGTAACCACTATAGACAGGTGGCCGCCGTATAGAGGTGGCCGTTATAACAGGTTTGACTGCAGTGAAACGACCCAACGGATAGATGTATTTCAGATGCATTTAAATCCATTCAAATTCATGTTATAATTAATGCTCCAAAAATTGAACTGTTATATATTAACCTCGCCTTTGATCAATAACTGTTACCTATTCATTCTTCTTTCTATTTTAGATAGAGTCATGTTTTTTCGGTGATGCTTTGATAGTGCAAGACTTCTGAGAAAGGTTTGGTTATTGCCTTACTTAATGATTAGATGAATAATTAGTAGAAATATTTACATATGCTGGCTTTCGGAATTTGTGTAGCTTCATTGCTATAGATACTTATTAAAGTTGACGATGGAACTAAGAATACTAAGTGCAACGTTCTTAATGGGATTGTATTTGATCATGGGAAGAGATTGTTATCAGTAATTTTATGTGAAACTCAAGACTTTAAAAAGTAAAACCATATTAAATACTGCTTTGAATTCGTAGCCACTATTATTCAAAATAAAATTACAAAATAAATCTAAATTTTATCTTCTGTAATGTATGTAAAGTTACACAACGAAAATCTAACAAACGATTGAATAACTAAAATGGTTTATATATCATTTATTCGCAATCTTTTATTTAAATTAATGACATCCTAAAAGATACATAATATTCGGCATTTTTTGATATTTGTCTCAAATTTTGAGCCCTTGCTTATTATGTATTAATGTTATATATATCTACTTATTATCACTTATATACATAATACTGTCTGTTTATATATCACAATATTTCTATATTTCTATATTTCGATATTTCTGTGTCTGTCCGCGACTTATGTACGTCTTACTGGCGATATAATACGGATAATCCGTTGTCGGGAAATTATGCAAACATTTGTGTCGAGATAACCGTATACAGTAACAAATTTGTTGTATGAAAAGTATGGGTCTATGACGTTGTTTTAAAATAATATACTTCATCTGATAATTTATTTGATATCCTTGCATTAAAAAATTCAGAGATTTTGAAAAATTTCATAGGTCGATAATCTAGCGGGCAGCCAAATCGAATTCAAATTGAAATCCCCAGAACAAAAATATTTTGCTTTGAATTTAAAAGCTGCGTGTAAATTGTTTGAGCAAGTGAAACTTGAAAATGAATCAGTTTTATGATAATTAAAACAATACGAAATACTGAATTACATTGAATTACCAGTATAAATAGGCCAAACAAAATATGTTTTGAAATCAAAGAAACGTAGACTTATTTCATGTAGTGTTGATATCAGCAATACATATAGCGCTGCACAAACGCTATGAAAATTAAAGAGACTTTAGGTCTTTAATTTATAAATGAAACAAAATGCCGTTCATTACTTTTCACAAAATCGAGATACAAAACATTTCACTTTTAAAAAGGCTATTTTGATATATAATTTGTGAGAACACTGAGCAAACAATCTGTTTTGAAATGAATAATCTATCGCGGGGCATAAAAACAAATTAACTTTCAAGAATTTTCAAAATGACGTTGGCGTTCGATCAATTCGAAAAATATTCAAAGTTCGAATAGATTATCTGTCTACAGTATAAAATTATAGAGTTTAGAACTAATCAAGGCATTGCACAAAAGTATTTCTATAATTTATTAGTGAATATAAAAATATGAATCATTTGGTTATGAGCAGGCAGGCTTTTATTTTCAGATTTTGCTTCAATAATTAACGAAGGAATTATAGGCATCGATTAAAATTAAAATTTCATTTTGTTGACTTGCTATACGAATAACACACAGTATGTTATTACAGTTTCGAGAATAAAAATAGCGATGTCTTGTTATTATCGTTGATCAACATTTAATAAAGTTAATTTTTTCAGGTATATCAAATTCAACAAAGTTAAATTGAATTGAGCGTATGATTTGTGATAAATAATAATAATTATAATATTTTCAGCGTTCAAAAATTTTGCTTTGAATTTAAAAGCACAAAAACATAATTTAAAAACATTTTTAAATAGTTAATACAGTTTGGATGAGTGTAACAAACCTTGTGTTACAAAAATAAAAAGCGAAAAGGTTGCATGAAATAATCGATCATAGCAAACAATATTTATTAAAATACAACTTACCATTTTCCAAATGAGATCCAAATAAAAACTATACGAGCGGCATAATCTCCGAACAACATTTAAATACATAATAGCGGGTTCTCTGAGTTAATACACCAATCAATAATAAGTTAACAACCATATTTTATCGAAGGAGAATGTACGCCCGATAAGAATAAAATAAAGATTGTCTTTTATTCGAAATAATTCTGACAAAAATGATCATTTCATATCGTGATCAAATGCATGGTAAAGTAGATTCATTTTCTACATAGTAAATTATCCTTTTCGTCAGACATCATAACATGAGCATTTAAATATTACCATCGGCTGTGGTATTTTATATCTTTGAAGCTGCACTAAACATTTCCACTCTATAAACCATCGCGTCAGTTTCAATAAATTCTGAATAAATGCATATCACGAATCTGGCAAAATGAGTTGTTTTCGTTTTTCTATCAAAATAATTAATTTATTCATAATCATCTTTTCTTTCATTCGACATCTGTAATGTATTATAAATAGCGCGTAGAAATATTGACAACAAGATGTAACATAATATCAATATCGAATTAGTATAGCGATTTATTATAGAATTTTATTTCCTTTTAAAAGAATGTTGATGCTATTAGTCTGGAAAATTTGATAACAAGAAGCACTATGAGGTCAACATTTCACATCTTTTGTTTACTTTTAAAATTTTATTTTCAACGAACTCTTAGTATTTTGATAGACTGCCATGAAAATCACAGGCCTACTTGCTGAGATTGCAAAGATCAAAAATATATAGGCTCATATACTATCATATCATAATATTATCAGATTATATATATAGTTTGAAATCAATACACGCGCTGTCGCCTTGTTCAGTAATACGTTGTCGAAGCAATAGGTTTGTTGATTAGTACAGTCAAGGCGCGTACAACAGTAAGTGAGGGGTTGGCTCATTGGTTAATGCTCTGGTATTACAATATTAGGGTCGTAAGTTCAAATCCGCCATTCGGCAGTTTTTATCAACGATTTTTCTGATTTTTTTTTTAATATGAAGCAGTAAATCATTGTTAATTAACAAAAGATATCGTTTGATCATGCTAATAACAGAAATTAGTGGACCATGTGTCTTGTCGAAGCTAAATTAATTTAATACTGAATATATTGCATGCAATGCCACGAGTTTGACCGGCCACACCTTGACGGCGTTATTTTGTGAACACCACATTAGTGTTGTATATATTGCAATAAAGATTTATGAATTCGAACTGAACGCGATCCGATCGTGTCGGGTCAGATTCGGGTTAATAATTTAGGTCTTCGGATCTGATCGGATTTGAAGTGATTTTTTATGGATAGTTTCAGATTTCGAAATTTGACTGAGTATTTGTAATTTATAATAATTAATGTGTTCTGGTTTCCTTTCAACACATAAAATAAAGTTTTTCTATGTAGATATAGCTACGTTAAATTATACATTTCAATCGACTCAATTGATGTGAAATAAATTAAATTTTTATTAAAGGAATGATTAAGATGTATTGATTAATGCTACATCGTTTCAATGCGTATTGTGTCTCATGATGTTCTACTACAGAGTTCATACTCCGTATTTTACAGCGATAGTCAGCTTAGTCAATTGTTTAATTATAGGTGATCTGAAAGTTTTTATCATAGAAGGTCCATAATGGACCCAACACTCATTGCTAGTTTGTATATATATTGATAGTTTTTATATTCATTATAAAGTTAATATGAATTTTTAGATTCCTTTAATTAATATTGAATACACTCGTTTACGTTTTTATGTATGCTCCAATTTCAAAGTTTTTCTGATAAGATAATTCAATTTTACAAATTTCAGTAGATTATGTAATTTATTATGCTAGGTATCTACTTATATTAATAATACTGTCTGTTTATATATCACAATATTTCTATATTTCTATATTTCGATATTTCTGTGTCTGTCCGCGACTTATGTACGTCTTACTGGCGATATAATACGGATAATCCGTTGTCGGGAAATTATGCAAACATTTGTGTCGAGATAACCGTGTACAGTAACAAATTTGTTGTATGAAAAGTATGGGTCTATGACGTTGTTTTAAAATAATATACTTCATCTGATAATTTATTTGATATCCTTGCATTAAAAAATTCAGAGATTTTGAAAAATTTCATAGGTCGATAATCTAGCGGGCAGCCAAATCGAATTCAAATTGAAATCCCCAGAACAAAAATATTTTGCTTTGAATTTAAAAGCTGCGTGTAAATTGTTTGAGCAAGTGAAACTTGAAAATGAATCAGTTTTATGATAATTAAAACAATACGAAATACTGAATTACATTGAATTACCAGTATAAATAGGCCAAACAAAATATGTTTTGAAATCAAAGAAACGTAGACTTATTTCATGTAGTGTTGATATCAGCAATACATATAGCGCTGCACAAACGCTATGAAAATTAAAGAGACTTTAGGTCTTTAATTTATAAATGAAACAAAATGCCGTTCATTACTTTTCACAAAATCGAGATACAAAACATTTCACTTTTAAAAAGGCTATTTTGATATATAATTTGTGAGAACACTGAGCAAACAATCTGTTTTGAAATGAATAATCTATCGCGGGGCATAAAAACAAATTAACTTTCAAGAATTTTCAAAATGACGTTGGCGTTCGATCAATTCGAAAAATATTCAAAGTTCGAATAGATTATCTGTCTACAGTATAAAATTATAGAGTTTAGAACTAATCAAGGCATTGCACAAAAGTATTTCTATAATTTATTAGTGAATATAAAAATATGAATCATTTGGTTATGAGCAGGCAGGCTTTTATTTTCAGATTTTGCTTCAATAATTAACGAAGGAATTATAGGCATCGATTAAAATTAAAATTTCATTTTGTTGACTTGCTATACGAATAACACACAGTATGTTACTACAGTTTCGAGAATAAAAATAGCGATGTCTTGTTATTATCGTTGATCAACATTTAATAAAGTTAATTTTTTCAGGTATATCAAATTCAACAAAGTTAAATTGAATTGAGCGTATGATTTGTGATAAATAATAATAATTATAATATTTTCAGCGTTCAAAAATTTTGCTTTGAATTTAAAAGCACAAAAACATAATTTAAAAACATTTTTAAATAGTTAATACAGTTTGGATGAGTGTAACAAACCTTGTGTTACAAAAATAAAAAGCGAAAAGGTTGCATGAAATAATCGATCATAGCAAACAATATTTATTAAAATACAACTTACCATTTTCCAAATGAGATCCAAATAAAAACTATACGAGCGGCATAATCTCCGAACAACATTTAAATACATAATAGCGGGTTCTCTGAGTTAATACACCAATCAATAATAAGTTAACAACCATATTTTATCGAAGGAGAATGTACGCCCGATAAGAATAAAATAAAGATTGTCTTTTATTCGAAATAATTCTGACAAAAATGATCATTTCATATCGTGATCAAATGCATGGTAAAGTAGATTCATTTTCTACATAGTAAATTATCCTTTTCGTCAGACATCATAACATGAGCATTTAAATATTACCATCGGCTGTGGTATTTTATATCTTTGAAGCTGCACTAAACATTTCCACTCTATAAACCATCGCGTCAGTTTCAATAAATTCTGAATAAATGCATATCACGAATCTGGCAAAATGAGTTGTTTTCGTTTTTCTATCAAAATAATTAATTTATTCATAATCATCTTTTCTTTCATTCGACATCTGTAATGTATTATAAATAGCGCGTAGAAATATTGACAACAAGATGTAACATAATATCAATATCGAATTAGTATAGCGATTTATTATAAAATTTTATTTCATTTTAAAAGAATGTTGATGCTATTATTCTGGAAAATTTGATAACAAGAAGCACTATGAGGTCAACTTTTCATATCTTTTGTTTACTTTTAAAATTTTATTTTCAACGAACTCTTGGTATTTTGATAGACTGCCATGAAAATCACAGTCCTACTTGCTGAGATTGCAAAGATTAAAAATATATAGGCTCATATACTATCATATCATAATATTTTCAGATTATATATATAATTTGATTTTCAATTACACGCGCGTGTGTCGGCCTTGTTCAATAATACGTTGTCGAAGCAGTAGGTTTGTTGATGACGTCAGTCAAAGCGTCTATAATAATAAGTAAGGCAGTGGCTCATTGGTTAATGCTCTGGCATCACAATATGAGGGTCGTCAGTTCAAATCCGCCATTCGGAAAATTTTTATCAACAATTTTTCTTATTTTTTTTAATATGAAGCAGTAAATCATTGTTAATTAACAAAAGATATCGTTTGATCATGTTAATAACAGAAATTAGTGGACCATGTGTCTTGTCGAAGCTAAATTAATTTAATATTGAATATATTACATGCGATGCCACGAGTTTGACCGGCCTCACCTTGACGGCGTTATTTTGTGAACACCACATTAGTGTTGTTTGTATTGCAATGAAGATTTATCAATCCGAACCGAACGCGATTTGATCGTATCGGGTCAGATTCGGGTTAATATTTTAGGTCTTCGGATCGGATCGGATTTGAAATGATTTTTTATGGATAGTTTCATATTTCGAAATTTGACTGAATATTTGTAATTCATAATAATTAATGTGTTCTGGTTTCCTTTCAGCACATAAAATAAAGTTTTTCTATGTAGAGATAGCTACGTTAAATTATACATTTCAATCGACTCAATTGATGTGAAATAAATTAAATTTTTATTAAAGGAATGATTAAGATGTATTGATTAATGCTACATCGTTTCAATACGTATTGTGTCTCGTGTTCTCCTCCAGAGTTCATACTCCGTATTATACAGCGATAGTCAGCTTAGTCAATTGTTTAATTATAAGTGATCTGAAAGTTTTATCATAGAAGGTCCATAATGGACTACACTCATTGCTAGTATTTCTATATTTCTATATTTCGATATTTCGATATTTCGATATTTCTGTGTCTGTCCGCGACTTATGTACGTCTTACTGGCGATATAATACGGATAATCCGTTGTCGGGAAATTATGCAAACATTTGTGTCGAGATAACCGTGTACAGTAACAAATTTGTTGTATGAAAAGTATGGGCCTATGACGTTGTTTTAAAATAATATACTTCATCTGATATTTTATTTGATATCGTTGCATTAAAAAATTTAGAGATTTTGAAAAATTTCATAGGTCGATAATCTAGCGGGCAGCCAAATCGAATTCAAATTGAAATCCCCAGAACAAAAATATTTTGCTTTGAATTTAAAAGCTGCGTGTAAATTGTTTGAACAAGTGAAACTTGAAAATGAATCAGTTTTATGATAATTAAAACAATACGAAATACTGAATTACATTGAATTACCAGTATAACTAGGCCAAACAAAATATTTTTTTGAAATCAAAGAAACGTAGACCTATTTCATGTAGTGTTGATATCAGTAATACATATAGCTCGGCACAAACGCTATGAAATTAAAGAGACTTTAGGTCTTAATTTAATTTATTAATGAAACAAAATGCCGTTCATTACTTTTCTCAATATCGAGATACAAAACATTTCACTTTTAAAAAGGCTATTTTGATATATAATTTGTGAGAACACTGAGCAAACAATCTGTTTTGAAATGAACAATCTTTCGCGGGGCATAAAAACAAATTAACTTGCAAGAATTTTCAAAATGACGTTGGCGTTCGACTAATTCGAAAAAATATTCAAAGTTCGAACAGATTATCTGTCTACAGTCTAAAATTATAGAGTTTAGAATCAATCAAGGCATTGCACAAAAGTATTTCTATAATTTATTATATAATATAAAAATATGAATCATTTGGTTTCGAGCAGGCAGGCTTTTATTTTCAGATTTTGCTTCCATAATTAACGATTAAAATTAAAGCATCGATTAAAATTAAAATTTCATTTTGTTGACTTGCTATAAGAATAAGACATAGTATGTTACTACAGTTTCGAGAATAAAAATAGCGGTGTCTTGTTATTATCGTTGATCAACATTTAATAAAGTTAATTTCAGGTATATCAAATTTAATAAAGTTAAATTGAATTGAGCGTATGATTTGTGATAAATAATAATAATTTTAATATTTTCAGCGTTCAAAAATTTTGCTTTGAATTTAATAGCACAAAAACATAATTTAAAAACATTTTTAAATAGTTAATACAGTTTGGATGAGTGTAACAAACCTTGTGTTACAAAAATAAAAAGCGAAAAGGTTGCATGAAATAATCGATCATAGCAAACAATATTTATTAAAATACATCTTACCATTTTCCAAATGAGATCCAAATAAAAACTATACGAGCGGCATAATCTCCGAACAACATTTAAATACATAATAGCGGGTTGTCTGAGTTAATACACCAATCAATAATAAGTTAACAACCATAGTTTATCGAAGGAGAATGTACGCCCGATAAGAATAAAATAAGTTTGTCTTTTATTCGAAATAATTCTGACAAAAATGATCATTTCATATCGTGATCAAATGCATCGTAAAGTAGATTCATTTTCTACATAATAAATTATCCTTTTCGTCAGACATCATAACATGAGCATTTAAATATTACCATCGGCTGCGGTATTATATATCTTTGAAGCTGCACTAAACATTTCAACTCTATAAACCATCGCGTACGTTTCAATAAATTCTGAATAAATATGCATATCACGAATCTGGCAAAATGAGTTGTTTTCGTTTTTCTATCAAAATAATTAATTTATTCATAATCATCTTTCCTTTCATTCGACATCTGTAATGTTATAAATAGCGCGTAGAAATATTGACGACAAGATGTAACATAATATCAATATCGAATTAGTATAGCGATTTATTATAGAATTTTATTTCCTTTTAAAAGAATGTTGATGCTATTATTCTGGAAAATTTGATAACAAGAACCCCTATCAGACCAATTTTTCAGATCTTTTTTTTACTTATAAAATTTTATTTTCAACGAACTCTTAGTATTTTGATAGACTGCCATGAAAATCACAGGCATACTTGCTGAGATTGCAAAGATCAAAAATATATAGGCTCATATAGTATCATATCATAATATTTTCAGATTATATATATAATTTGAAATTCAATACACGCGCGGGGGTCGGCCTTGTTCAATAATACGTTGTCGAAGCAGTAGGTTTGTTGATAAGCTCAGTCAAAGCGCTTATGTCGGTAAGTAACGCAGTGGCTAATAGGGCTCTTTCACGCCTACGTCACACATTTTTCGCGAAAAGCATTGTGGGATACCTCAACGTACATTGCATTTTATTGCGTTGTCGAATTTGTTGAGCCGCGGCTGAATTTTATCTCACAACATCATTTATTTTAGCTGTTTTACTTGCTGCTATCAGATTCACTATGGATCTTGACCATCCTATGATTGTTCTAGATGGAGTAAAGGTGCCTGGTGCTGTTTTACCTCATATTCCTTCAAATTGTTGATTTGTTCAAGTAAAACGTTGGCTTGAAAAATGTCATGGTGAAAACAACTGGATTGAAATCTTTTCTGTTGTGTCGAAGCATATTTATCTGTTGCAAAAGCAGTTGACCCAAAGATTGATAGTGGATATTTAGTATGGATTTAAATATATTTCCCTTTCAACTTCAGCATTATCTTGTGATAGTTTTAGTGTTGGTCTGTTGCAAATACCAACAACAGACTGGCGTGAATTTCTGTCAAGAGACTTGGCTTCTTGCTATTCTTGCTTTAATTATGGTCATATTTATCATTACATTGTGGAGTCATCGTCAGAAAATGTGTTTTATCAATATAACAACAGTGAAGAAGAAGAAGATGTGTGTGAGGATCCATATACTACATGTTACCAGCCAAACCCTTGAAGAAAGGTAGGCATACAGCATACATTTTGTAGCACGTCGTTTTGTTGAAACATTTATGATATTGTTATATCGAACTAGCAAATTACTTTTGAGGGCTTATGTTCAACATAAATTCCATGGAAAAAGAATTTTCGTCAAAAGTGAATATTGTTTTAAGTAAGGCAAGTGGATCGGTGTTCATCCTCTTGTATTGCAAATACGCAGATGTTGTTTAGGCTAAATCAGAACTACGTAGTAACGTAGGCTACCTATCCTATTTATCATCAGTGTTTATCCACTCTTGTCATCCCCATTAGGACATTCCGGGGCTATTTTCATGTGTATTATTCTCAGTTAGTGTTATTTAGTGTTTCAAATTATCAATTTTCAGGAGAGATCAACTATGTAGCCTCAAGATGTCACTATGGTGTATTTCAGATTATTATGTGGTTACGATGATTGCTATTTACTTGGGTCTGTTTATAATTGATTTACAATATATAACTATTTATTAAGAGATTATCGACTGTATTTACTGGTTATATATTTCATCATTATTAATTGAAATGTATTATGTTTAAAAGTTGTCATTTGATAGCGACGAGAATATCGACTATAAGCCGACCGAATGACATGTTGCTAATACTCATTTGTAGTTAAAATACTATTTATAAAATAATTGAAAGGAAATTCTACGTGTCTTCTTGGTAGTTTTGAATATGTGTGTTCATGTGAATTACTTGCTACAAGTCCTTATTTTATTTCTAGTAAAACTGGTATACATTTTTAAATTTAGTTGTTGCTATTGTTTTGTTGTTTTCTACCAATTCACACTTTTTGCCAAGATTTGGGAAGCGAATACAAAACGTTCATACGGCTTATTTCTCCGGATTTCAGGAATCTGATTTACAGGTACCCCAACAGTAATGCTTCGTGGTACCTTTCGTTTTTGGTTTATCACGTTCTGTGGATTGCATATCGAGTAAATTAGTTTTTAACTTGGGCAATAAACATCAACGAACGCGGTCAAAACGCAGCTAACTCAGAAATGATATCGAAGTGTTGTACGTTGTGCTATCCCATAAGGCTTTGCGCGAATCTATTTATAAGTCGGTGAAAGAGCCCTATTGGTTAATGCTCTGGTATAATAATTTCAGGGTCGTCAGTTCAAATCCGCCGTTCGGAAACCTTTTATCAACGATTTTTTTTAATATGAAGCAGTAAATCATTTTTAATTAACAAAAGATATCGTTTGATCATGTTAATAACAGAAATCAGTGGACCATGTGTCTTGTTTAAGCTAAATTAATTTAATATTGAATCTATCGCATGCAATGCCACGAGTTTCACTGGCCACACTTTGACGGCGGCGTTATTTTGTGAACACCACATTAGTGTTGTATATATTGCAATAAAGATTTATGAATCCGAACCGAACGCGATCCGATCGTATCGGGTCAGATTGGGTTAATATTTTAGATCTTCGGATCGGATCGGATTTGAAGTGATTTTTTATGGATAGTTTCAGATTTCGAAATTTGACTGAGTATTTGTAATTTATAATAATTAATGTGTTCTGGCCTCCTTTCAGCACATAAAATATTGTTTTTCTATGTAGATATAGCTACGTTAAATTATACAGTTCAATCGACTCAATTGATGTGAAATAAATTAAACTTTTATTAAAGGAATGATTAAGATGTATTGATTAATGCTACATCGTTTCAATGCATATTGTCTCGCATGTTCTCCTCCAGAGTTCATACTCCGTATTATACAGCGATAGAAAGCTTAGTCAATTGTTTAATTATAAGTGATCTGAAAGTTTTATCATAGAAGGTCCATTATGGACTACACTCATAGCTAGTATATATATACTACGATGAAAAATCGAAATTATGAGAGAAAGATTTGACATATACCGCAGGCAGTTTCTTTATATGAAACTTAGAAGGCTACCAAGTTTTTAAAATTTGTAACAAACTTTATTATTTCTGCAAAATTATTTAAGAATCCGACATTTATTCTAAAAAGAATTGATAATTGTTTTATTTTTTTTGGGGGGTGTAGTAATATAAAAACAATTTTTTCACCCGTTTTATATTGGCAGACCTAGACTAGAAAAAACATTTTAACTTTATTTTAATGCATTAAAATGTTTATATTTTGATGTGTTATGCATAGAGTTTACAGCTCTGAATTTAAGAAATTTTCCAGAAGCTTTTGGTAGTAAAAAGTCCTATTAAATTTTAGAAAGGTCGTTGATTGGTTTCTTAACATAAAAAGTACTGTTTTATATGACACCTGCAAATCTATTATCTATGTTTACTCTCTCTCTTTCGCTTTCCTGATGAGAATTTAAGAAAAATCGAAACCGTTGCATATTAAGGCGTGTTATACAGGGTCTGGAATAACCCAGTAACCTGGCAACTAGGTTTTCGGATGGCTGGCCAAAATTCAGAAGAAAATTTTTTTTTTCATATTTCTCCTCATATTTAGAGAAATGACAATATAATTACAATAACAGATTTTACAGTAATATTCATTAGCGTTGGCATTTATTGTAAAATATATTAATTTGGAGACTCTTATCAATATAATTATAAGGAATGATTCAGATGAAAAGTTCGCAGAAAGTTGTTTAAATAAAAAATCAGGTTTCCGATAGGATAAAACATTTGTCCGACACTGATGTTATATTTGTTGCTGGCAATGTAACCATGATGTAACATATCTATACACGTATTTATTTTTATAAAGCCCCTGCCTAATGAAGCCAACATTTTTGCCAGTTTTTTCACCACATTGATGCGAAATTTTTTCAAATGTTGGCTTCATTTGACCGGGGCTTAAGAAACCAGTTTACAAGAAACTTGAAAGGCCTACTAAACATTTTAGTATTTTAGTACAAAAATCCCACAAAATTTAAGAAACTTTTAGTTTTACAGCCTTTGCTTGGTTTCTTATTAAAAAAATACGTGTAATATCATGATTTTAGTATGAAAGATAGCGACAAAATAGCACGATTAAATTTGTTCCGACGTTTCGACATTCCGGTTGTCATTATCAAGGTTAAAAGAATATTTTTGTAACAAATGACAGCGATAAAAAAAAACACGAGAATTATTGTATGAAATTACAAGATATATATAGGAAAATTGTGTTATGATGATATATGATATCATGATTATACTAAAATATACGTACTTGGTCCACACGTGTTTGCTAAGTCAATCAGCAATAAAGCCAATATCATACATAATACAAAATATTTCATTTTCATAAAATTATATACCAACAAAATGTGTTGACATCTGAGATTGAGAAAAATTATTTTATTGAAATATCATTTTAAATAATATTTCTAACTTACAGCTGTTTAATGTATTCAATCGATTTAAATAATCTTCTTCAAATAAATGGCATATTATATATACTGATGTATTTACACTGCTCTTAAATTTGTACATCTGTATAATTATATAACTCCTCAAAAACAATATTTAAAATGGTCAAAATGACGGAGTTTCATTACGATCAGTGTCATAGCTACGGATTCCGACAAATAGAACCGGATATTGATTCGCTTTATCACATTTTTTGTTAGTTATGCGTGTTAAAAAATTCCTTGAACCGAATTGACTGGATTTTAAGAGAGTGTAACATATCTGTGCTACGTTGTAACGGCTCGTTTACATAGTTACGGATCATGTATTGTTGTTATTACATCACTCGACACTTTTCTCTTCTGCTTAGTTTAGTATTTTCATAAGTTTGCATTGTTGATGTTCTTGGTATGTAATGTGGAAAGATTTTTGACGTTTATCTGTGGGTTCTTCGGTTCAATCCCGAGGTGTACGGACTCAGAATTTTTAGCAGTGTTTATTAGGAAACCAAAGGACTGTTTCGTATGCTGCGATTCCTCTTTTTTCTCATTCATTCACAACAGTCCGGTTCTTGTTGAATTACAAATACTCAAATACGCGGAGTTAGAGTTTGGTTCATTTTCCTATACACCTGATACTATTTGAGCTCCTAGTAGAAAGCTCTGGGCACTAACGGTTGGCGTCAGGAATAGCATCTGGTCAGATATTGTATTTTATGTTATTGTTTCGAACTCTACTTTGTAATGTAATATTGCATGTCAAATTTGGTATTTTTTGTTGCTCTATTTCCCCGTGAAATCTGCATCAAAATACAGAACACCTATCAAATACCTATAATATCCCTTATTGTAATATTATCAATTTATATCCACTTTTTCCAAATACTGAATTAAATTCTTTAGTTTGTCCTTCTTCGCTGTGCAAGGCTAAACGTTCTGCTGGTTGGGAACAATTACTGCAAGTTGCATTTTCATTTCATCTTGAGCACATCGTATTTTGATCGTAGACTAATATCGTCAAATATTTTATACAATGTTTTTACCCTAGAATTTCCAGACACATCAACCAACCAATCATATTGCAGGATTACGTTCGATTATGATGTCATGTTTTAGAACAATAATCCCGAATATATCTCCAATGGCTTTAATGTGATTTGTTTGGCATTGAGCTCTGCATAATTTATGGTATCAAAAACTATATTAAAGCAGCAAAAACTAAATAAATACTTTTATATTAATATTATGTATTTTAAAAATATATTTCTGTACAATTATTTTTTCAGTGTCTTTTAGTTTCTACTTTAGACACATGATAATGAACTATATATATATATCTATATTGGTATAAAATAATTTCTTTCTTTCAAAATGTTGAATTTCTCGTGCAGAGAACGCAAGGTTTTAATATTAATTCACCAATATTCCGATATCGAAATTTATATGGATGCATTTCAATGTAATGTTGGTCGGTATTCCCGCAAGCAGACTAGATGTCGGTGGTTTTGGAATGCTCTCTCCTACTTTGTGTTTATATAAACATTACATATTATTTATAGCCATTACTACGCCAGCAACACGTTCCAAATGATGGGATTGGTCGATACAGAGGTGACTGTTGCCCATGGTAACATGATTGATAGTTATTCACTTCTCTTTCATTTGTTCGTTTAAACGAGGCTGAATTATCATAATGTCCTTGATTATATTTTTCTGTTATTGATGACGTCATATCTCTTACACATGCTGAATAATTTATTGGTGTTATATATCCTATACCTTGTTTTTGTCGTCGATATTTTGTACGTCTATTTTGAAACCATGTTTTCACTTGTTTTTCACTTAATTCTAAATGTTTTGCTACTTTATTACGCTCCATTATGGTTAAATATTTTTTCATACGAAACATTTCTTCTAAAAATTTTAACTGCGCCGATGTAAACGTTGTTCTTTCTCGGGGGTATTTACGATGAATTGTTGATTGTTGTTCCATGTTACGGTTTCGCTGATCAAATGTTTCAACATTTAAATCATTTATATGTAAATTCTCTTCATTTGTTTCTTCATTCAGTAGAGGCGATAGTCTTTCTAGAGCTTGATCTGATGATGTTTGATTCGTTGTAGTATCTTTTGTATTCTTATCTGATTCAATCACTTTCCAATGGTTTTGGTTTCTCCCTATAAATAGAAAACAAATTTACAGAATTTTGCTACGTTCTATGTGGTTGTGGAATATGGAGTTTTATGAAGGGTTTTTGCTGTGGTGCCGGATCCTCTGAGGCAGAGGGGGCAGCTGGCTGTCCCTCCCTCGACGTGTGGGATCAACCAGTGCCTTTTTCCAAAATTGTGTACTACTTTTCAATCGAACTTAATGATAGGTAGCATAAGAATGGTGAATAAACGCTAATTGCTCTTGGTTTTGTCAGTGAAAAATTGAATTTTTCACTTGCTTTCTCCTTGCTTGCATCCTAAAACAAATAATTACGGGTCAATCTTTGCCAATAAATATGTGTTGAAAGATTCATTCAGAGAAAGTTTTTGAGCATGTGTCCTTTTTCTCTGCCTCCCCCAACCGCTCGATTTCCCCTCCACCGCCCCTTGGGTTTTGCTCAGTGATAGCAGACCAAGTACAATCTTAAGGCCTGATGGACTGTAGACCATATGATCCCTTTTCCAATGTCAACTCAGCATTAACTTAAACTGAACGCTGAATGAAAATCATCTTCTGATGATAGATGAGAATGGCTTGATGGTATTTTCATTTAAAATTTCTGCGGCCTATCTGCCATGAAATATGTCGAAATTGATCTTCAGACTTATCACGAGGCTCGCAATGAAAACAGATATTCCTTTAGAAGTCCTGAAGAAGTAAGAGAGTGATACGTATATGCATTCGATACTGTCTTTTCAATACTTGCTTTGAGTTTTTTTATGTTTACTTCTTCTCTGAATAACGTATCACAATACGACTTCAATAACTCATTCATGATGGATATATCTCTAGATGATAGCTATCGAATCAAACAATCTGCTGTCCTTAGATATGATTTTCACACAAGTGTGTGCGCACCTCTGTCTAAAGACCATATATATGACCTCTCAGCCAGGTTTTCTTTATCATGAGTCGGCTTAAAGAAATCGGAATATTAAAGGAGTAACTAGGTTGTTTAGACGTGCAGATGCATATATTACACAAAACAAAACAGAAATCGCACGTCCTAGAGCTGTTTGGAGCAGAGTCATCTGGTTTGGAGTCATTGCTGAATGATACGATTACATTTTATAACGTGTTAAGACGCCAGGCCGCAACGACAGACGGTATTGAATTGGTGAACTTATTTCCAACACGCCGTCTCGGTATTACGTATAGGCCAAAGTGTGCCCATAAGAATAATAAAGCCATGTTATATCATCATTGGTATTTAACTATTAAAATGACAATGACGTTGAGAGCTACATCTTAATGATAGCTCTGTGCTGCTCTGTGGCTACTTCCCATAACCAATAAAGTCAATAAAGTTGGGGCATTGTGATGCTGCGACGAGAGACTTCCTAGCCGATTTTTAAAAAGATGTTGTATAATCTAAATTGCATTAATGACATCAAACCCTATTGCTAGTCTTCCATGTTTTGCAAGCAAGATTATATAGTATAGTCTTTTAGAATACCTTATCTTTTAAGGGATCTCTTCTCTTATATACTGAATCTAGGAGCTGTGCCACAGACAAAATCATTTCGTAGAAGTTTGGACCACACGTCCTCTTATTTTTTTGGTTTGTGACGTATAAGGATAAGGTTGTAGCATAGAAAGGCAACATTTTATAAAACCAAATTGTTTGAAAAGCATGCAAAAATATAAAGTATAATATGATTTAGAAACAGGACCCTTGATGCAACGCCTTATATCAATGTTTGTTTTGTCGGTAACCTTTATCGTTCTTCTATTAATCTGTTCAAATAAAATGAATTTCCTTATCGTACTGAGTGTTAAGAATTCTTCGAATTAAACAAACATAAAAACAATAAGCTATTAAGTTAAATCAACAATTTATACTGATTAATACTGATGTTAATTAATTTAACAGATATTAAAATTTAATTTAAATAGTTCCTATTTGATGGATATGATACTGTCTGTATATATCATTGTCTAGATATTACACTCCAGGCGAATTAAATTTAAGTAAGATACCTAAACGATACGCGCTTTTATAACTATTGATTAATGATTATACAAAGTTAGAAAGAAATTTCAAAATTATCGTTTCTGCGTTATTATAGGACCAGATATAGGTTTGAAGAATTTACTTTGGAAATTTGAATTCCGTAAAATTATCTAGGCAAGATTCGAAAAGTTTGAAAAAATTTCAAAATTATCATTTCTGCGTTACTATAGGACCAGATATAGGTTTGAAGAATTTACTTTGGACATTTGAATTCCGTAAAATTATCTAGGCAAGATTGGATCTGAAATGTATTTACTTATTTTTATTATTTATATTTATATAATGTAGTATTTGTACAAAATTGAAAACAAGTCTATTTTATCAAATGCTTGTCGTGTGTAAGAACGACCAAGAACAAAATATGTAAAATTATGTAACATTGAAATGGCTAGATGTTCCATGTACCTGACCTGTCCTGAACTTTATGTATAAAATGAACGGAAGAAACGCTGTTACCAAAATTTAACTTTGTATATTTAACTTCGTGTATATACGGTCATATTTAACTTCGTATATAATACCCAGAACGATATAAATATTTGCTTATCTGTAGGCCATAATACTGAAATTATGTTTCAATATCTTCTACATATATCTCTATGTTTGAAGAAAAAAATATTTTGTAGTTTTCCAACGTACCTACGTTGCTAAATAAATATATTGATGAAAGTGTCATATGATATTGTCGGTAATTTTAATACTGTAATCAGTGTTGTAGACATCGATAATTACAGCTTTACAAAATTATTAAACACCCAGTTGTGAATTGACATTTAGCGATTAAAAAGTCAGACAATATATATTAGTCTAGTGATTGTTTTCAAATCTAAAATTGAAGTTAAGAATCACGCAAAATATACGAGGTGACAAAGTTTGATCGCTAGAAAACTTAAATGCAGGTCTTGCAGAATATATAGGAATTATGACAGAAATGGTGTAAAGGAAATCTCCATAACATAATGTACTTATTACTCGGATAAAAAGCATTAAAAACACTTTATTTTGATCTACTTTAAAGAGATGAAACGTTTTTTCTTTTAATCCGTTCTTAATATAATATCAGAAAATATAATAACTGATGTAACCATTTTGAAAATTTTGAAGCTGTTGTGAGATTGTGTATGGACTGAGAAAATACGTAAATAATCCTTGTCTTTATTAATAATACAACATCAACGATACAATATTTGCTTCATTTAAATTAACGGTCGTAGATTATGGCCAATGTAACAATTTCAAAATGCTGTATTCTAATGAAAATATATGCCTGAAATACAATTTCATAATTTATACTATGAGTTGTTGATGCATCGATGCAACTTTGTTAAAATCCATGATTAATGTGTGCAATTTGATTAAATATGTAATTATGTATGTAGAACAGTACACGGAGGAATTATATACGATTGTACCTGGAGAAAGTTCGCCTTGGGAGAAAAAATAGCTCAAATTTGGGATGAAAGTATACCCGAATCTTTACGAAAGCGGCTATGATTTTTGAGGGAAAGTTCCTATTTATACAGAAGATCTCAAGAATGACGGCTATTCCGTAAAAAAAGGGTTTAAATGGTTTCAATAACAAATAATCATCCGGCGTTATGTTATTGAGTGCAGCTTTCGAAATGTTCGAAAAAATCATTGCATATTACGGGCAAAAATAAGTTTCAAATAAGGAACAAATTGAAGCAATATTTGTAACATTTCTAATTCAGCTTTGTTCATACGAATATGCTCAGAATATGCTTCAAAATATGGTTTGATCTTGAATTAAAGTTAAAGTTTATTCATTTATCCAAACCGATAGAATTTTATAGGTGATATATCGTTAAACAAATAATTATGGATTTAAATATAGCAAAGCAAAACAAAAATACTTGTTTCGCCTAAACATATAGGTCAAAATGGTTTAGGAAAATGATGAAAAAATGTAGTTTCTTGTATATCTTGAGTAACAGATGCTCCTTCCAGAACACTCAATTACTGAAGTAATGAGCTAAAGATAAGCAATGAACACACAGTAATTGGCTCAACAGTTTCAATTTCATTTTTATTTTTTTAATTGCGCCAATTACTGTGTTTTTTTATCGCATATACCATCATGAAAATCATGTCAAGTAAACCTTTACACAAAGATAATTATTGTTTACATTTAAATACAAACTTACCAGATATGTGTTGGTTGATTTCTTCCTGATTTTTAATCATAGCTGATGAGTTATTTCCAATAATATCATCAATCATAAAGGACGATTTGATTTGCGGCATTTTTAAAATATATGATTATTATTGCAAAATAATAATAGCAAATAATCATTAATTTCTTATATATACGCCAACCTCAAAAATTCAAAACATTTCTTAAAAAATAATATAAAGATAAATACTATAAAAAATATATACGTATCAATTGTATGATATCTTTTGAAAAACTGAATTAAAATATATTGCATCAGAGAGATGTCAGCCCCAGTCTTCTTTAATATTATATGTGATAAATTAAACTTTTTACTTTTCAACTGCCATGGCGTGGCAAAGAGGTGAATTTAAGCGTCAAATTAACAAGGAATTGCTGGTTCTATTGACACTCCATTCGCTGTGAAACTTCGCTGAGATATAGGGAAACGTCTAGACATTGACTAGACACTTCGTTATTGAAAGATGTGATTTCATATTAGTTCTTAACAGATTATATATATATATATGCTGTATATATGTAAAACAATTTTACCGGGTTCATCTATATAGATTATGTAAAAAGCCGACCAGGGTCCGACAAAAGTGGGGATCCTGGGATCCTAGATCCCAGAAGGCTAGACAATATTCAGAAGAAAATTGGTGTTTTTAATGACTTTCTGGTCAAACCTCAACAAGAAAATTCAGAAGAAAAAGTTTAAATGCCCCTAGGATTCCAGGAGGCTGCACCTTTTGTCGGACCGTGAAGCCGACAACAAATCGTTTCAATACAATACAAAGCCAACAGAATGTATAATTTATGATTTATAGTATAAATATAGTTGATACTGAATTTTTTTTGCTCATCTCTCTCAACCTTTGTCAAACATTATCTTCTAAACTAATCATATTATAGCTATAGTGTATTCTGAGCTATTGACTATATATAATACACAATTAACATAAATCACATTAATATTTACTGGCAGCTTAGCATGTCATCAATTATAATAAGCTCGTTCAAGGTTTGCAGGATTTAGGCTATGTTTACCACTAAAGGTCGTTAAATGGTTTTTGACCTGTCAAATTCTCAAGGATGACAATGATAAATCTAATATATTTTAACAATTTTTTAATAGAAGAATATATGCTTGTTTATATATATATGAAGGTATTTATAACATGGTTGTTATTCAGATGTTACCCGCATTTTAAATGTTAAATTTTTTATCACATGTTTATAACACCTAATTAGTGAAGTCCTTTATTGATGTTATAGTTTTTTTAACAATATAACATCTGATTCTTTCAAAATTTGCTTTAAATAGAATTTTTATGAATAAATGTTAAGCTAAGTTCAAATAATCTAGATAATGTTGAATTCTTGTTTGGCTGTTATAATATACGTTCTTGCTGAGTTAAAAACATTGTAGGCCTACAAATAACTGTATATATTATTACAAAGAATTACAAATGCTTCTGTTGAAACTACCCCTCAAATGCAGTAAATTTTACAGGAATAACTTCATGTTATTATAAGAACTTGGTACTACTATATATAGATAAGTTTTGAAAAATTGCGAGAAATTGTTTGTGCCTGTATTTAATAAGTACTTCTTTGATATTATTAAAGAAACCAAACTTTTCTTCAAGACCATGTAAAACGAATTACTTATTACATGTTTTTAATTTATCCTGATTGTTTTGTAAATTTATTTAGATACTTTTCGAAACAGCATTGTTTTTCAATCGCTTTGATTGGTTATACTCCCCCGGGGAGTAACTTCCATTGTGCTTCGACGGGTTGTTTAAATAGAACTTTGACAGATTGAACCATAACCAGTTTCATATCATGAAAAAGACACCCCAAAAATATTTTTAAAAGGATGTATATTACCGAAAAAAATCCTAAAAAATTTTTTTAGCAAATTAAATTGAGAAAAAAAGTCTAAAATTGGTTTAAAAGTCAAAAAGTGTACCTCAAAAAAATTTTATGGCAAAGAACACCATAGAAATATTTTCAGAATTTTGAAAAAAAAATGCTTTTTAATATTCTAACGTCCCCGTCATCAAAAGTATGGAACTATCCCCCCGTATGTATATCCCACGGGGTTATACAGTTATACTAGAAACTATATGTTCGTAAAAATGCTGCACTGTAGCTCAATAAAATGTTCTCAGGGTTCTGTCATATCTCATATACAACAACTTCTACTAAAATGTCCCAATATTTTGGTCAATTACCATTTAATTCTTCAAGATACTAATATTATATGTTTTTAATAATTCTATTGGTGGCAAAATATCAAGAGAGTGCTCGATGCAGATAGGCAGATCAGTGTAGAGATAAAGTTAAATGGACGTTGTCTCCGTTACTCAGAATTTCGCGCGATAGTGCTCATCAGACGGGAATAAAACAAACATAAAATAGAGACAACGTCCAATCTTTGACTTTAATTCTATATTTCTATAAGTTTGTATTTTGTATCAAAATATCACATATATATATATATATGTATATTTATATATATTTATTTATATATTAATATATATATATATATATTAATTTACTATATTTTTATAGTAATCATGGTATTAATTTGAGAGATAAGTTCAACATTCTTTTAATGAACTTTCTTGGCACATCAACTCCTATACATACATTTCAAAATGTCCTTTTAAAAATATCAGTTTTCTATCATGTGTTGAAAAAGATATTTCCTGAAAATTATCTCTATTTTATTATCCGCAATAGCTATCATTTCATTTTTCATAGCTATGATGGCATCAACATAATAGAATAGATATTCACTATATACCCTTAAACATTTGTTTAACTTTAATGATCTGTTAGTAAGCCACAGAATCATTTCTTCAATTCTCTCAAAATAATATATTGCCCTTTGTGAGTTAGTTGGTAATCTGTTAGATCCTTCTGGGAAGGACACCTATATGCCCTCTTTGGGCACTATCCAAAACTGGGATGAGGGCATTTATAAAGTTAAGTGATTCAGTGTTTCAAACGGTATCATGTGCCGCTGGAAAGGGTATTAAGCGGGGACATTGCCCCTGGGTCGGAGCAATATACAAGGACCTGTGAGATTTTCAGGTTATGATTTGAAAAAAGTTTCGATTCGAAGCGAGAGAGCATTTTAAGGGGGCATATGTTCCCCCGGGCCTGACATTTTTACGTTGGTCCTGCTTTTAGAGTTAAGTGGCTCTTCGCTCAAAGCACTGATCTTTTAAATGCTCATTTACTGATCGCAAGAGCGATATTGTAGATCCATATAAACGAATTTCATTTGTCAGACTTATGCCTTGATTATCGGTACATCAGTGTTCTTTATAACGCTATGTGGCTTTTAGTTTCGTATGAAAAATCGCTTTCACTGAATAAATGATTGATTCGGATATAAAATATCTCAAAAACAGTTAATGATTGATCTGTAAGCATAGATCATAGCAGTACTTCTATAGTCATAGTAATCAAGTTTGAAGCCGATCTGATTAGAAATGATGTTTTAATATGTTTATTCTGCCGCGAATTAAAGTTAGTAACTTCAATTTTATTTTATTTTCGGACAACCTTCGCAAAAACAATGATTTTAATCGATTCCAATTCAAACTTGTACCAATCTAAATCAATAATTTATTTGAAGGCGTGTTTTTCATAAGAGACCCGTATTACCTCTGAACCATTCCATCCCTTATTTTGATATTTTTAATTGTAAAGTGAAGGGTGAATTGATATCCGCACTCCGCATTTACGAGAGACTTTTATGATAACTTTTATAAGCTCCGTTCGCTCAGACTGGATCGTTGAATTTGTAGAAAAAACCTTCTTCAGCAGGGGGGAGAAATCCTTTCTGGAGTTAGTGCATTGTATAAGTTTTTCCTTGTAACGGCGCAGGATTGAAGCATTAAAAAGCATGCTACAAGATTTTAATGTGAGTTATATGTATTTAGTCGGCTTTTTCTTTAATGATTTTGACATCAAATTTAAAATATGATTAATTACGTTTTAGAAAATCGGCATGTCAGAAAGAAAGAAAGAAGTACATTGAGAAATTGATTTAAAAACACTTTTACGGATTAATAGAAATCTAAACTTTACGATGTGTTAAAAACATATTAAAACATTTTTTCACTGTATTATATAAAGTCATAAATATCTATTTTATTGAATGGGAATTATTGCCTCAATTCTTTGTTATTGAAAGTATAATAATTTATTATTTTTTTATAGATATATAAATTTTATTTATGAACTCTTGTCTGCTAAATGGAATTATTGTATAGTTATTATAAGGTTATTTAAAACATTAAATTTTTAATCTTTAAAAATCTCCATTTATATATAATCGATCCATTTAAGTTTCGATTTAAAAGGATTATTAGTAGTTTAAAATACACAGCATGGTTATTTAAATAGTTAAATGTTGCCAGGGCATGATTTATTGACATCAATTTAACATTTTGAAAAAGGAACTACCATTCTTAAAAGAATCTGTTTTTGGAGTCATTAACAGAAACTAACTAATCAGGGGGGAAATACCACAAGCATAAATGGAACACTTGGTAACGGACAGCCAGCGACTGAACTTTTTTTATTTAATCAAAATAGGGATCAGTTTTTGTACATTTGTAGTTTATAGATAGGACATAGTATTATCTGTATAACGTTGTCTTACTGATTGAACATAGGGCTCAATGCAAAATATAGCAGAGCTTGAATAATAATAGTCAGAGAATCAGGCAGTCATGTTTGCTACTTGAAGTTTCACGCCAAGGCGATCATCCATGCAATCTATTCAAGAGGCAATCTATCTATTGAATAGATTGCCTGATGATCGCCTCGGCGTGAACTTCAAGTAGCAAACATGCCACTGTCTGATTCTCTGACTATTATCAGGACATAGTATTATATACTTATAGTTAGCTGCATAGTATAGGGATAATTTCATATTTTATGGTTAATTATAGTTATTGGGTTCAATTGTTTCATATGTAATTTTTACAAAGATTTGTTTAGGATAATAAATACTTTTAAAAAATTTATCAGAGGCTATGAAATAATAGCCTGCGCGCAGGCCCAAATCTTTTTTTAATGATCAGTAGGTAGTACATTATCAGGTTTTTTTTTATACTGGTTATCGAAAAAAGATTTAGGTCTGCGCGCAGGCTAATGAAATAGACGCAACACAGAGGCACTTCAGGTACATCATCGACTCATTGTATTTATGATGATAATTTATTCATTCTATAATGCCTATATGATTTTTGGTCCTTCATTGAAGCATATAAATTTAAGATACCTTTTCGGTTTTCATATGCTTTGTTTTACGTTTTAAACAACAACAACAACCCAAGGCACATTTTTTATAAGAAACTCGGAATTTTTAGTTATTAGCTTTAGCCCCTTTATATGCTCTGAATATTAATAAACTTTTGTGAAGCTGTTGGTACAATGGTTGGTACCTAAAATCCTATAACATTGAAGAAACGTTTGTACGCTTTTGTTGGGTTCATACAGTGGTTTCTTACCCACCTAACACCCCTATATCCGAGCCCCTATCAAGATTACTATCGATACTCTAGTATAGCTCTAGCTAAATCCTTGGCTTTTTCCGTGTTTCTAACAATGCATTATTGACCAACCCTACTTTGCCAGCCTAGCCTTATTCCTAAGACTTTGTTTTGAAAGACTAGTACAGTAGTAGAACATATGCACAGAAATGTGTCATTTAAGCCATCAGGATTTTAATTTGGTAGGATATGAGCCCATGGATCACATGGAGGGCCCTATATATGACTATATATGCATTATGCATTGCCCACTACTTCGGTAGTTTGAGCACTCTGGTATGGCACAGATGTTTTTTTCATGTGATGAATTTTTTCACCACATTTATAACTCATCTTGACTTAGGTGTATACTGAAGTCAGTTCCTTGTTCGCTCACTGAGCAGTACTGATGAAAGCTAATGGCCACAAACATGTACTTGTCTGCTGCTATATACATATATATATATGGGTATTCATTTGTACTAGCCATAAGTCTGCTTTGCCTGGATAAAGATGATGATACTCCACGCATTAAACCTGTTCCACATCTCCCTGTACCCCACTTCACAAAACGCAGTTTCGTATAGGACAGATATAACTCCAGATGTAGAATAGCAGAATAGTAGACCTTGTGGAGCTAGGCTATCCACGCATGTCATTATATATTCTGTATGATTGTATAAATTTGGAGAACAAATATGTAAAACTGATTTTTTTAAAGCCACAAAATCCAGGAAATCTAAATGCTAATGTGTGGTTTATTTGCCTCGTGTATGGTGGTAATCAATCTCGATTTAAAAATGATATATCTCGTTTCAATGAACTGTCGAGGAGACCCCTGCTATGAGGTTGAATGGTTTTAAATGCTTTATCAAATGTTGGTTTTAAAAAACACACCCAGAGGAATTTACGTGGTTTTTAAGGCTGTTTCAAACTTAAATTCATAGGTTATTAATCATCGCGGGTATATACATTTATCCAGGCGCAAAACCAACTCATTCTGAAATTTCACGTCCTATTTTCATTTCGATCGAAAATCATATTTTTTTTTTTGTGATTGGCTTTGCCCGGTTAATAAAAATTTGAATAATTATTTATGGAATCAGGTCGAGTTCTTACCAGGCGATAGGTCTGGGTCCAGCTTACTATTTTTTACATTTGCCTTATAATACGCATGGGTTTCCGGCAGCTGAAACTAGCAATTTTAAATATTTTTCTTGATTTCCTCTCTATTGAATCGATCTTCACGCCGGAATCTGGTTGAATTTTCTATAGAATAACTGCATATTCCAGCTTCGTTTCAAAATGGTACGGAGAGCGGCATATTCTTTTCTTTTACGTGTCCTCTACTTATATGGAACACTAAGCTCTACCAGGACCGTATCAGATCAGTAAATTAATTTTCAAGAAACAAATAAAAATGTACAAGAATTTAAAGAATTCTCTTATTTCTACTATTAGAAAGGGACAATATTCCTTTGCCATTTCTTCCCTCTTTTGCAGACTGGAGATATTTCAAGGAAGATTTGCAGACTGATGAAGTCGCCAGGGGGTGTAGTCACGCCCCCAATACCCCCATACTAGGGACATCCCTCAGTATTTATTAAATGAGATTGTGTGTGTGTGTGTGCAATTTTATTTATCAATTTTAGTTTTTCAACATGACAAATACTTCTCGTTTACATTGTTACGAGGGAAATTGAGATATGCTAAATTATCCTATAGTTCAAATTTCATCAATGTACTGTATTACTAATAAAAATGAAAGTAATTTTCATGTTTTCATATTAATTTGACCACTTTTTCAATAAACATTTCAGAATCCTTTTGGTTTGTATATATAGAGCAAATATTCATCATTTTCAAAATGTCTTAGTATATAACCCATGCTTTGTTGCCGAAAATGGCCATTTTTCAGGTTTTTATATTTATCCACTTTTTCAATAAACATTTCAGAATCCTTTTAGTTTTCATATATAGACATCTATAGACTTCATTTCAATCAAAATATTGGCGTTTAAAATATTCATCATTTTCAAAATGCCTTAGTATAACCCATGCTTTTTTGCCGAAAATGGCCATTTTTCAGGTTTTTATATTTACGCACTTTTTCAAGAAAAAATTCAGAATCCTTATAGTTTTCATATATAGAGCATCTATAGACTTCATTTCAATCAAAATATTGGCGTTTAAAATATTCATCATTTTCAAAATGCCTTAGTATAACCCATGCTTTTTTGCCGAAAATGGCCATTTTTCAGGTTTTTATATTTACGCACTTTTTCAAGAAAAATTTCAGAATCCTTTCAGTTTTCATATATAGAGCACCTATAGACTTCATTTCAATCAAAATATTGGCGTTTAAAATATTCATCATTTTCAAAATGCCTTAGTATAACCCATGCTTTTTTGCCGAAAATGGCCATTTTTCAGGTTTTTATATTTACCCACTTTTTCAATAAAAATTTCATAATCCTTCTAGTTTTCATATATAGAGCATCTATAGACTTCATTTCAATCAAAATATTGGCGTTTAAAGTATTCATCATTTTCAAAATGCCTTAGTGTAACCCATGCTTTTTTGCCGAAAATGGCCATTTTTCAGGTTTTTATATTTACGCACTTTTTCAAGAAAAATTTCAGAATCCTTCTAGTTTTCATATATAGAGCATCTATAGACTTCATTTCAATCAAAATATTGGCGTTTAAAATATTCATCATTTTCAAAATGCCTTAGTATAACCCATGCTTTTTTGCCGAAAATGGCCATTTTTCAGGTTTTTATATTTACGCACTTTTTCAAGAAAAATTTCAGAATCCTTCTAGTTTTCATATATGGAGCATCTATAGACTTTATTTCAATCAAAATATTGGCGTTTAAAATATTCATCATTTTCAAAATGCCGTAGTATAACCCATGCTTTTTTGCCGAAAATGGGCATTTTTCAGGTTTTTATATTTACGCACTTTTTCAAGAAAAATTTCAGAATCCTTCTAGTTTTCATATATAGAGCATCTATAGACTTCATTTCAATCAAAATATTGGCGTTTAAAATATTCATCATTTTCAAAATGCCTTAGTATAACCCATGCTTTTTTGCCGAAAATGGCCATTTTTCAGGTTTTTATATTTATCCACTTTTTCAATAAACATTTCAGAATCCTTTCAGTTTTCATATATAGACATCTATAGACTTCATTTCAATCAAAATATTGCCGTTTAAAATATTCATCATTTTCAAAATGCCTTAGTATAACCCATGCTTTTTTGCCGAAAATGGACATTTTTCAGGTTTTTATATTTATCCACTTTTTCAATAAACATTTCAGAATCCCTTTAGTTTTCATATATAGAGCATCTATAGACTTCATTTCAATCAAAATATTGGCGTTTAAAATATTCATCATTTTCAAAATGCCTTAGTATAAACCCATGCTTTTTGCCGAAAATGGCCATTTTTCAGGTTTTTATATTTATCCACTTTTTCAATAAACATTTCAGAATCCCTTTAGTTTTCATATATAGAGCATCTATAGACTTCATTTCAATCAAAATATTGGCGTTTAAAATATTCATCATTTTCAAAATGCCTTAGTATAAACCCATGCTTTTTTGCCGAAAATGGCCATTTTTCAGGTTTTATATTTACGCACTTTTAAAATAAATATTTCAGAATCCTTTTAGTTTTCATATATAGACATCTATAGACTTCAATTCAATCAAAATATGGACATTTATAATTTTCCTCATTTTCAAAATGCCTTAGTTTAACCCATGCTTTTTTTGCCGAAAATGGAGCAGTTTTCGAGAATTTATTTGCAATTTCGTAAGGAACATTTTTGAATCCATTTTTATTGTCGCATTGATATACAGGATTGATTCCATTGAATAGAAAATCGTGACTATTTCAGACATTCCAATAGTGACCAGTTTAGATAGGAGGTGGCCGCTGTATAAAGGTGGCAGGTTTGACTGCAATCGCTATACTGTACTTGCAATATATTTGCATTTTCGTTTATCAAAATTTGGAAATTACATTTTCGTCAACTTTAGTCGACTGACCCTTCGATGGTAAAAGTTGATTTTCTCTGGAAGCTTCAATTTTGAGATTTTATAGTGACATAAATCGGGCTAACGTTTTATAAGAGTACCATATAGCCACGAAATTTACACAGTGATATGTTTTACTTGCGGTGAAGTTAATTTGTCATTTTTGAGTGTACGAGTTTCTGTAATCATGAGATAATAATTATCTACAAGAACGAGATTCGTTAAAAAAGTTTTAAATTTAACATTTATAGGTTCTGTACTTAATTAAGGCTTGCCGTTTCTCATGGGAGTTATATGAAACTGACTCGAGTAAATTTCATTATAAATGTTTTTAACGTCAATAGCAGATGTGTCTTTGTCTGAAGTCCCAAAGGAGTATAGACTTCACAGGAGGGAGGTTTCAGAGACAATTTTGCTAGAAATTAGACATATCCCATTTTCAGAAAGCAGCAAATGACAACGGTCGCAGCCTTACAGTATCAAGGTTGCTGTGGAGTTTTGAAAGGATTTGGAGAACGAAGAAGCAAATAGGTATTTATATTTTCAATTAAGGTATTTGTATTTACATTGGTAATAATTTATATACTCCCACTGTTTCATTTATTAATCGATTAATTAATTTTAGGGGTATGAACTGGAAGAGTGCAAACTTTAAGGTATTTTCCGTTTGTCTTTCATTCTTTCAATAACGGTTTCATTTTATGTCATTAGTTTTATTTATAATAATGTTGAGATTCAAATCACTAATTTCTCATGCATTAACCATCACTTCCAGGCTTTTCGCATTTCACGTCCCCGATTGAAACCGAAACGGTAAGTTCATATTATCATTAATCTTCGGAATTTTGCTTCTTTTAATTGTGTCGTTGCCTTGCTTGAGTATTAATCGCGATTTTTATACTATGTATGTTGCGTGTTTTATTTTTAGTAAACCTACTTGGCTAATTTCTACTTCTGCTAAACTTCTATTTGAAGAAAATGCTTGTCAAATTCTGACGTTTGAGAGCGTAAAATTTGCGCCAGGAGGTGAGAAATATAATGCATCGAAATGTTATCAAATTTATCCAAAAATTCCAATTTCTCCAATTTATGATTATTACAATATTTTAGAGAGATTTTCCAAGAAAACATAAGGAACAAAATAAAACCAGCAATGCTCAATTTTCCGAATAAAATTTGCTGGTGTGTACACCAGGCAGGTAAGTAAACTTTTCCTTTGTAAAAAATTGATTTGTACTTTCATTTGATTCAAAATCTTTCCTTCCTTAGATTTTAGAAAACTACACTAGATTTCTGATGTGTTGGATATATGCTTGTGACCACGATGGGAAAACAATGGTGTCGTTTTAGTTTCAAATTTAGGTAAAATTGAAACTTTGAAACTTCGCTGATTAATCATTATTTCTGCAATTTCAGACTGTATATTATTTATTATTTGGCTTAAATTCTTTAATATTACTGTAGTATGTAATTCTTTTTCTTTCGGCAGAATCTTTTATGATTTTTCGCATGAAATTTGTTATCTAATTTTGATTTTTTTGCTGCTTTTCAGGGATCTTCACAAACAACCTCAACCAAACTCGCGTCACATTTCAAAATAAAGCGAATGAGCTGATGACTGAGACAGACGTCCATCAAAGCATCAACGCACACATCATGATGACTAATAAAAATAAATTCAAACTTTACTGTTGCTATACTCTTTTTATTATAAAGTTAAGATAGATGGTAAAGATATCAGTTAAATTGTGATTTGTAAATATAACAATAAAATAAGCGAAGTATATCGTAGCACTATAATATATATTATAGACTCGTGTACATAATAATTCATTTTATAAATTCATGAATGTATTAATTAGATTAACATAGTCATTATTGTAAAGCTGTATTTATATGTTATAATGAGGAAGATAACTATTATTGAAGAACACATTTCTAAGCATTACAACGAATTGTAGTAGTCATGTCTTTCACTGTCACAATACTAGCATATAGATGCATAAATGAATGTTTCTAGATAATGATTAAGATCAGAGGTCAGATGCCGATTCGGGCTGCAAATTAGAATAGGGGTCAAAGGTCACGACGCGCGCGTCATCTCCAACCGCCGCTCTATAATTTTTATCCAGAAATCAGGACCGAAATTTGCAAATATCAACGAAAACGGCACAATTTTGGAAAATTAATATATAGATTTTCAAAATTAGAGTTGTATGGCACAAATTTACCATACTAAGCTTGCGCAATGTAATTTTGACGCGTAAATTGGGATGCGTCACACAATTCACTGGATTCTATTCAGTTTTGGGGCTTACATATTGAGCTAGTTTCAAACCTCACGATGCTCGCGTCAAACGAGTTTACTCTATTACTGAGTTGGTTGGACTGAGTCTCACGTGGGTAAACGCCACACTGGTAACACAAGGTAACCACAACAAAAATATGTAACAATCTCTTTTATCCAGCAGCGGTCAGGGCTGACTCCCCCAAATCACGTTCTAATCAACCTGAAAACGAGGCTTAATTCACAAAACGAACTAGGAACTACTTCCGATGCTTGACGGCACTACCTCAATCGAATTTATCGCACGTCCTGCTCGTAATTGTTTACGCGCATTGCATGGTACTGTACCATCAAATTCCGTCTACACGACAGGAAAAAATCAACATCATAGAGTAGAGTCCAGGAGCATGGTAATTCCAAAGAAAGTTATTATTTTAATGAATTTTAATTGCCAAGAGATATATGAAACAACTTATCATAATTAATCGATATTCAGTAATACTCTACGCAATAAAGACACAAACATTAATTAGCAACTTCCAATATTTCTTTTCTAAATAAACTTCAATTTAATATAAATTCAATGAGATTAACATTTTAAATGCATATTTGACATTAAACCTTCGGTATGAACAATTTGATGAATATTAGACGATAAATCTTGTAAAGCAGATAAAAAAGGACTTGATAAAGTTGATATTTTTGTTTCTAATGAATGTATGGTATCTTTCTTTGCAACTTTGTTGATATTGTTAGATGTGATCTGACAACTTTTTCTACTTTTAATTCCAAGTTGTTGTTTATTTTTTATTGTTTTATGTTCTAAAATAGGTAAAACATTTTTACTTGTAACAGTTGTATGATTAACTTGTAATGATTGACATATTTTATCTAATTCAACTAAAAAATCAATTGACTTATTATTTTGATATGTTATTGTTGGTAACAATGGTGTATATCTTGTTGTATATGTAACATATGGTTTCGGTAATATTGGTATGTATTTATTAACTGTAGGCCTATTATTAACAGATAATAATGGTTTAATAGGTATCGCATCAACTTGATGTTTTAATAAATGAATTTCATAAGCTTCACGCCCATTTAATATTTCATTGCATTGCGTACACGTATAACAACAAACTTGATTATAAATATTAGATGATATATTTTTTGGTAAGGTTCGTTTTTCATCTAGTTTATTGACAGCTGCTATTGTTGATGAAAGTGAATCTAAATTATCATGTTCTTGTGTCATATGTTGGACAGCTAAACTTGGTGATGTAAATATTTTTGGACAAAACCAACATCTAAATTTATCATTTGTATCGTTAATTGTTACCTCATCCACAGTTTCTTCAATTGGTATCATACATCTGTTAGAATCCATTTCAACTAGACCCATTCTCCATGCTTCTGATGGGTGTGAATTTTGAATATGGTTTCGTAAACTGTTATAATCTGTATAGGTTTGTGTACATATACTACAAATACATAAACAAGGTTGTGATCCGTTGGTTTCAATTCCCAGTCTTTTATTGTTATTATATGTAGATAATTTTTGACAATGTTTCCTCTCGACATGTCTTGCTAATGCATTCATAGAAACTAACTGCAAATCACAAGCAAAACATTTATATTTTGTATTACTGTTGTCATCAACATCTTCTCTGATTGGTTCATTTTCATGTACATCTGCAATTCGATTGGCTAATCGTATCTCATTGTGTCGTGATAAATGTTTTTGCATTGTGCGTCCAGAGAACACCTCTTTCAAACAAATCGGACACACCAAACATCTAGATTGGCGACTTTCATGTGTTTTAATATGTTGACGTAGATTTATAATTTGTGTAAACGCACGTTGACATATATGACATTTGTAAGGACGACTGTTACTATGACAACGTTCGTGGTTGACTTGTGTTGATCTCAAACGAAAAGTCTTCTGACATACAGAACATCTAAAATTGAGACAATAATTATGAAGAGAAGCCATCAAATGCAATGTTTTCGAGCACTTGTTCAAATTTTTTCTACAGATAGCCCCCCTCTTCGGGGAAGTTATCTTCTTTTCCCATAACTCCTGAGAGGGTCCGACAAAAGGTTTAGCCTTTTGGAATCCTATAGGCATTTTAAGATTTTCTTCTGAATTTTTTGTTGTTGAGGTTTGACCAAAAAATCATAAAAATATCAACTTTCTTCTGAATTTGCTTTTTCCTTCCGGAATCTAGGATTTCAGGATCCCCATTTTTGTCGTACCATGACTCCTGGTATGAATCACCTCCAACATATCACAGTTTACGAAAAACAAAGGACTGAACAGCAGTCACAATTCACTACGAATCTTGGGAATACTGAATCGTTACTGAAAACCTACTAAAAACATCCTGGAATGTGTTTGGGTATTTGACATTCTGAACCCATACTGAAATTCAACAGACATTTTAAAATATAATATTATCATTCTACTGGAAAACTGGTGAAATGCACCATAAAATTTGGAAGCTACTAATTAAGTGAAAAGAGCCTAATTGAGTAGCCTATTCAGAAAATTTTCAGTGTGTTTTCAGATTTTCAAAATCCGTAGTGACAGCATTCACAATAACATTTTTATCAACTACAAAGTTACATACAATAGAAATTCTACCATTGATATACCGGCTTACGGTCATTTTGTCCCTGTGATAAGCTGCAATGGGACTATAGCCTAATACTTCACAAATTGTAGATTTGATTTTGTTACTACTTACGCATATGGTTTTTCTCCCGTATGAATTCTTTTGTGTAATGTCAATTGACTGCTAGTAGCATAGCATTTATCACAGTGGTGACATTTATATCGTTTAACACCAGTATGTTTAGACATGTGACCCTCAAGCGCTGAATGAGAATTAAACTTTTGGGCACACAAGAAGCACTCTTGAAGAACCATACCTATAAAGTCATATATGCTATAAAGTCGATGAAACACATTTCATGTTTATAGCTGAACTACGGTCAATTCTAAACTGTCTTGACTGCTCCGTGTTTTCTAACCGTTATAGCGCAAAGACCCAACAAATAATTTACCTTCTTGATGGATTAAAATACCTCCAACTTCATGTTATGATTATATGTTACAAAATTGACCAATTAGTCATTGAATAAAACAGCTATTGATTTCAGGGTCATTAAATATCGGCATAATGACTTCAGCAGACATTGGCCGATATTTGCCTGGCAAAGAAGCATTTAGAATGCATCAAATTTGTTCATTTCCATTTAAAAATTATTTAAATTAATGCCTTGATATGAAATTATTGGCTTGCTATGATCAGCGTCCGACAAGATTAGGAATCCTGGATTCCTAGATCCCGAAACGTTAGAGCACATTCAGAAGAAAATTTGATATTTTTATGATTTATTAATCAAACATCAACAAAAACATTCAGAAGAAATTGTTGACATGTCGCTGGGATTCCAGAAGATTTTGTCGGACCCTGGCTATGATCATGTTTATATAACGTAATCACAACAAACTTTTTCAAATTGACAATTACGAAAGAAAATCATGGTTGTTGGGATTGTTTGTGTTCTTACCAGTATGTTTGTTGATGTGATGTTTTAAATTTCCTTTTGTTGAATATGCTTTACCACAAATATGACAGATGTGCTGCTTCTTCCCTAGGTATGAACAGTTATGCATTCTAATCATGTTTTAATCAATGTTATTCTCACTAAAATAATGTTCTTCCATAAGTCAGTAACCTAAACAACTTGCAAGCACTTTGAAGGGGGAATCAGTGCCGGATTAACATTTCAGGGCCCCTAAGCACTCTCACTCCAAAGGGCCCTAAAATGGCGTGGCAAACATAGAATTAGCCTCACTTTCAAGTTATCATCTCAGTTTGAATTTACATAGTCGCCATTTTATTTTTGTCCGAAGAAAAACGATTCACGCAAAAATAAAATGTTGTTATTGCAATGGTAGAATGATGGTTTTGCAGTATTTAAAAAGATTTTAAGTGATTACAAAAGACACAGTATTATTTGTTTTTATCAAACCCATTTTGTTTTGCTGTTTAAATTAACTTTACACCACTATTCAAAACAAGATCGAATGATGAAAACATTTGTTGAATGTTTAGGCCTACTTTTGAAAAGTATTATTCGAATTGTTGCTATTCGATTAGCATTTAATATACTATTAAAATCAGTAGACAGTTAACCACAAAAGGCCCTAATTCTCATTATAATTGGTTATTGAATTCCTCCATTAATTTCAACTTTTAAAATAATACTATGTTACAAATTGATTTTTTTTAAGGGGCCCTTCAAAAACGAAGGGCCCTAAGCTGAAGCTTATTTAGCTTACGGGTTAATCCGGCGCTGGGGGGAATATTTTGTCGCAAGCATAAATATATTTTGTAGATCCCTGTAAGTTCAAATTAGTTTGACATTGTACATAATTATAAGTATGATACAGTGAAACCTGTATATAACAGCCAGCTACTAGAGGTATATAAAATAAATTGACCATTATAGACAGGTGGCCTTTATATACAGGTTTGATTCAATGGAAAATACTATTTTAGACATTGCAAGAGTGACCACTATAGACAGGTGACCGTTATAACAGGTTTGACTGTAAGAGGTTTATTGGCACCTGGCAAAACATCAATATCTGAGTGCTTGATGCAGATGCACAAAACAGTATAGAAATAATTGTAAAGCACTAGACGCTGTCAAAGTCAATTTTAATATAAACTTTATATCTTCTACAAATCGTTCAACGTAAAAACCTGATTAAAACGGGTGAGTTTAAATATTTTGAAAAGGTCACTACTCCGAGTGTTACCTCGACCATTAATGGAATGGACTTGATAAATCATATTTAAGTTAATTATGTTGCCATTTCTACAACAATGTTCTCTACTACCTGGCAATGTTAAATATAGTTTACCTTGTCGTCCATTTAATATTTAGTACAACGTAACATAAAGTAATGAGCTTTTCAAAATATGTGAAATCCCGGCTTCGACTTTCGAGTTAGACTATCTGCAGGCCTAGTCTATGAACAGTTCATGAATGTTAAATGGCCCAAATTTCCATGAACTGTTCACGATCTGTTCATGGAATGCTCATGAAGGTTCATGAACTATTCATGAACAGTTCATGAAAATTGGAGCCACTTAACATTCATGAACTGTTCATGAACACTTTTTTCGCAAGGGTAACTATCTTGCTATAGCATATGGAAATATCCTACCTGTATGCCTCCATTGGTGAGCATTTAATTCTGATTGTGTAGCGAATGCCTTTGAACAGCAGGGGCATTTGAATGCTTTATTCTGTGAGTGAATGTCATCACGATGTTTTCGCAAATCTTGATGTTGTGTAAATGCCTCTCCGCAATGAACACATACAAATGGATCATCTTCTGTGTGGATACGGCGATGACGTAGAAATTGAGATTTTGATTGAAAGATGATACTACAAAAATCGCAAACAAGTTGCTCTTCTACAAATAAACACACAACAATATAAATATATAATAACAGAATATGACTCCCAGATTTAAAATTAAAACATTACGGCGGATGGAAAGTACGTGCCGTGCCATGACGTGCCGTAAAGAGTAAAGTAATGTAGACGGTGTTGCCTTAACGAAGTCCGAAGGTACCCATACCACTCCCCTATTTCTAAATGAGTGGCTTTTTCGCTGTGAGCAATGATTTTAAATGCTCTTTGTTGATCTAAGCCGCGACACTGCAGATCAACTTCAACAGATTTCATGGCAGATAGGTCTCGATTGTCAATGCACAGCGATGAGCCGCAGCTACTCACAATGCAAAATTCCCTCTGGAACATTCCATATGCCATCCTCGGATGGTACTCATTTGATGTTTTAGATAAAGTCAAGGCTGAGTTGACCTTTGGGGGTTTGAACCGCAGTCGATCAGATATAGTCCGGCCTGAAGTTTGGTTGCTCTGCCATCTGAGCTAATTATCCTCTGTGCCGACATGCCATGTGTCTTCATAAATTACACATACTTACGAAATTCTCTATATATATTATTATAGGATATTACTAAAATATAGATCTTTCTTAATCGTAATATATGATGATTACGGTTCGTATGTCACAAATGTGTTGGCCCCCTGGAAAAAAAAGATGTTAAATTGAAACATAACAACTATATTTTCTAAATTATTCAAAAATGTTTAAGAAATGTTGTAAAAAGTAGGCCTATTAATGATACAGTGACTCATTTTGAAGATAAAAATAAGTTATACGAGAAGAAAAGTAATTTTAAACAAGAGAAAAGCTGCTAGCATTTTAAAAACCTTCTGAATTTATAATGGCCTTCTGGAAAGCAGTGGTAACAGAGCCACAGGAGCAGAGGGGGCAGTTGACCCTGTCTGCCATAGAAATGCGGGGTAGCAAATGCTCTTTCAAAAATTGAAAAAACAGTTTATAATTAGGCTCAAAGGAGCAAAAATGACCGGCAGGCGCTAGGTACTCACTTAGGATCATGTGCGTGCTTATTGTTTACAGCACAATGATCATTGTTGACATGAATTCTATTACAAATTAGGCCTGCGTATAACAATTGTTTCAAAACGAGACAGTTGAATTACGCTAAGCATAAATTCAACTTGTGCTCGCAGCGGTCCTCGGTCAATTTTTCCCCTATAAGTTAATGATGTATAGGAAAACGAAATGTAAATAAAGTTATAAACGTTAATTGTTCTGGGTTTTGTCATGAAAATTTCAATTCTTTCACAGTTTGCTTTTATGTCCTAAAACAAATCATTTCTGGTCAATATCTGCCAGTAGACCATATGATATGTGTTTGAAGAGTCATTCAGAGAACATTTTTGATCTAGCCTGAACACAATCATGATCTAACAGATGGCTTAGTCTTCTGGAATCCCTGGATATTTCAACATATTCTTCTGAAATGTTTTGTTAAAATTTGATTGCTACATTGAATAATATCAAAACTCTGTAATAATAATAATACAGTGAAACCTGTATATAACAGCTAGCTACTAGAGATGGAAGAATTGACCACTATAGACAGGTGGCATTTATATGCAGGTTTGATTTAATAGAAAATACTATTTAAGACATTGCAAGAGTGACCACTATAGACAGGTGAGGTGGCTGCTGTTTAGATGTGATCGTTATAACAGGTTTGACTGTAATTTAATACTTAGTCAATGTAAACTCCCTTCAAGCTTACCGTTAGTGGTAATGGTGCACTTTACAGAAGAAGGGATGATTTGCATGTTACATCCATTCGTATTTAATTCATTGTTATGTTCCATATCTCATTGATGTGTGCCTTTTATCAAGGCAGAGATGATTTATTATTCTAGAATAATAAGACAATAAATTGAACCAATAGGCCGAGCCCTAACTTCAAAACTTGTACAGTATAGCCATAATCTAGGCCTATCTAATTCATATCATGTCAAAAAAATTTATATTAAATATTATTATTAAATATATTTAATATTATTATTACATTAACATATAAAAGTAAGTTGTGTTGTCTTTGCTGTTTCCTTAGGCTATGCCTACAGCTATTTAATAATTAGACAACAAGGGCGAGTTGTCTAATTGTTTTAGTAGAAACCGACTGGTGGTACAAGCAAAACATATCAAAAGATACAAATTCCAACTATTTATTCGCTTTCTGCATAATTAATTTTAAATACAACCGTCAATCAAAGGCATCCATGGATGACGACTGCAGCGTCGCGATTTGGAGAATGAATTTTAATTCGACTTGATTCAAATAAAACAAAACAGTTGGATATTAATACTTCCTACAAAACGCAGCCCCACAAAATAGCAAACTTGAGAAGGTAACTATTGTGTACCTAAAAATGCATACATGTTTGCAGTTTGTAATATAAAAGTTTGTTGTTTATAAACTTAAGATGACTACCGGACTAATTTATATCTGCAATAAAGTAGCAAGAAGTTGAAAGAAGATTGTTAAATAAGATTTAAATTGTATATGCATAGCTTACCATTGCACATGTCGCAATTTCATCTCAGATTTTGTTACTTGTTTTGTTTTCTCAGGGACGGAAATTATAATTTACTCTCGTAATTCGTATAAAATTTTGATTCAAAAACATTTGCGAACCCTTGTTTACTTTTTGAAATTTGCGAGGGAACTTGCCAGCGTTAACTATGAGAAAATAGTCAACGAATGAGCAGCCAATCAGAATGCAGCTCATCGAAAAGTACCCTAGTCGGTTTCGACTAATATTATATCTATTTTCATACAGCATTAAAGGTATAAATTGACCATCGCTCCTTGCGAGCTCAAAGTTGAAAAATGAATGTAATTTCTCAAGCTACAAGTAGTTTACGTCGCGCACCACATTGAAAGACAGAGCGACCAGCTCAAAGGCCGTAGGTCTATGACTTTAACTTAACAACATTATTAAATCACCATTCTTTAATATTCTAGCCTAAAATTTAGAATATATATTTGAGAATGTTAGGAACGTATCATGCTCACATTCAAACTTGGACCTTAGGACATGAAATGTGTGACTGTGAAAAGATAAATTATAGTGCGCAAAATTAGAAATAAATTTTGGTTGGGGTTGGGAAGGTCGAGAAGGTAAGATTATGAACGTTTGATGTTGCAAAATGGTTGGCTAGGCCCATCCAAGCGAAGCAAGGAAACAACAAGCCTAAACGTTTACTGTACGAAAAGGAAACTACAAACTTGTACGAAAGTGAACTACAAAAAGACAAGAGTCAGAATAACAGCAGGCTTAGCAAAAAATGACTAGCCTATCATTCAGAACTTTAAAGATATTAAATGATCATGCATATAACCTGTATGTCCTAGGTATAGGCTACTACTACACGCACGATAACTTATTAACAAATTGAGAAATTATTATTTGATATTACAAAATAAAATTAATTATTTATTGAAAATTGATAGCGCATGATTGTAAGCTGATAGCAACGATAAAATGTGTTTGATTTTAATCATTAAACTTAATTATCAACCAAGAAATCCAGTACCATCATGAACGAATTTCGAAACTAAATTGACTATTTTTGAGAAGGAAAATAACCTAGCAAACTCAGACTCAGCAATTCTTGTGTGAAAACTAACAAGAAACATACATCAAGTATCAATGAGCTAATAGGAGTAAATTTAAACGTACCTCTTTAGTGTGATTAGAACTATAATGTTTGCTATGTTCAAATAATGTTCATAATGTTGCTGATTTGAGTAACACGTTTTACAACGCCATTATTTTGTTGACATCGATTAGCTTGTAACTTGCTAACTTGTACAATTTTTGCGCGGTAGCTTGCAGAACTCAAAAAGGGAAGGCAGAAAGACGCTCCTTTGTTCTAACAGCTGTCACGGGAGAGCCAATCACATGCAAGCTATCATTACTTTCCAGTGTAACACAGTGCGAGCAGGGGGATTTGATAAATTGAAAATTGAGGGAAAATATAGAAAACTGCTTTATTGTAACTAAAAACTATGGAATATGGATCAAAGGCCCATGTCGGGGATAATCAACTCCTTCGTACAGGAGAAAAAATGTCCATATTTGGAAATATTTTTGATACTTTCAGAGGATGGGTTTTTAGTGTTTTTGCAATTTTTTTCCAATAAAACTACATCATAAAAAGGGAGTTAGGCCCATGGCATTTTTAAGGAAATCTGACGCAAACATTGGCTTGGGTGAAACTTTATCCATGACAAGACAAAATGATAAAGAATTTGTATTCATCAGTCAACTATTCAACTTGTATAATCTCTTTTATTTTGACTTGTAACATAATAAAGACATATGCACTATGCATGATCTATTTCTATTTCGCCTACTACTCCATAATTCAGAGAAAAATTTTGAAAACATACCCTTTTTCGATGCCTTCCTCCTTCGCTTGATCTTCTCTTGGGCGTTCCTATGCACAGATTTAATATGGCATGTTTCTCTAAGAGGCGATTATTTATGCAAACATTTCAATTAATATATGCAGGTCGAAATAAAAACTCGCAGCAATTAAATTATTAAGTTTTTGATTAAAACAAGAAATTGAAAATACTTAAGCCTACAATTTTACCTTGCGTATTTAATATACAATTAATTATATACATTCGTTTTAATTTTAATAATAATAGGAGCCAATATGAGTCTGATTACAATGTTATATAAATGTACATTTTTAAATTTCTTGTGTTTTGCCAGGTTGATTTGGATAAACAAGAGGACGTTCCAGTTTTGCTTGTGAATACGGTTGACTAATTAATCCGTTTTGATTGGCTTGTAACACCTAAAAATGCAAATTAATACTTCCATGTTACCTTAGATAGTTCACGCATGCGACAATAACAATAAGCAAAAAAGTACAGTGAAACCTGTATATAACAGCCAGCTATGAGAGGTTGATAAATTGACCACTATATGCAGGTGGCCTTTACATACAGGGCTACTTCAATGGGAACAATTATTTTAGATATTGCAAAAGTGACCACTATATGCAGGTGGCCTTTACATACAGGGCTACTTCAATGGGAACAATTATTTTAGATATTGCAAAAGTGACCACTATATACAGGTGGCCGCCATATAGAGGTTTGACTGTACTAAAATATTTTGCAAAATAATTTCCATGATAAAGCATTCTGCCAAAACTGGTAAAATTAAATTGTCTCCCTAGGATACTATTATTGCCAGTTTCAACTGTATTTACCTCTTGCAAAAATCTATTAATTGCATCTGTGTATCCATAACATTGCCATGTGTCATTGTGGGTTCCTGTTTCGAAAGTTTCCATTCTCTTGAGTGAACATCCAGTAGTCTATTAAAGTAAGAAAACACAAGTACAGTAAAACCTGCTATAATGGTCACCTCTGCACGACGGCCACCTGCCTATAATGGTCACTCTTGCAATGTCTAAAATAGTAGTTTCCATTGAATCAACCCTGTATATAAAGGCCACCTGTGTTTAATGGGCAATTGACCTGCCTCTTATAGATAGCTTTTATATGCAGGTTTCACTGTATACGAAGTTCACATGGCTTACTGTAATCAGGGAGGGAGGATAGCTCAGATGGCAGAGCAACCGAACTTCAGATCGGACCATATCTGATCGACTGTGGTTCAAATCCCCCTAAGGTCAACTCAGCCTTGACTTTATCTGAAACATCAAATGTGTACCATCTGAGGATGGCGGATGGAATGGTCCAGAGGGAATTGCATTGTGAGTAGCTGCGACGCATCGTTGCGCATTGACAATCAAGACTTATCTGCCATGAAATCTGTTGAAATTGATCTGCAGTGTCGCGGCTGAGATCAACAAAGAGCGTTTAAAATCATTGCTCTCAGAGAAAAAAGCCACTCATCTAGAAATAGAGGAGTGGTATGGGTGCCTTCGGTAGGGCGACACCGTCTACATTACTTTTTTTACTTTAATCACATCCATGCTTCAACAAATGTTTTCTCTTTCCAGAAGCCTGAATTTCTATACAAATGCTTTATATGTTTTACGATAAACAGAATGTAGGCCTACATTATACGGTCCTGCCAAACCAAATGAGGATCTCAGTGTGATGGTTAGGGCATTTGAGGGTCTTGGGTTCAATCCCTGGCAGAAGCACTATTGGTTGATTGATTGATTTGTTTTGTCAAAAATAAAAATTAGAATTTTGACAGGCAAATAAAGGGAGTCTGAAACAGCTCCTTTCTCCATTTACAGATGCATATACAGCCTTATAAAAACATTACAGCTAATAAAATATTGGCATTGGTTGGCATTGATTGACATACATTTATATCTCGCGTTCACATATTATTTGTTATTCAAAAAGCAAATGTTTTTGAACATTAGTTTCATTGAAACTTTCTGATAATTTCCTCTAAACCAGTTAGACACAATATTGCCCTTATTGCTCTCAAGCAAATCGGCGGTCAGCATTTTGATTTGATTTGATTTGATTTGTTTTGTCAAAAATAAAAATGAGAATTTTAACAGGCAAATAAAGGGAGTCTGAAACAGCTCCTTTCTCCATTTACATACAGCCTTGAAAAAACATTAAAGTTTACGTAACACTTACATGATTATACTATTGTTATAGTTTGCAAACATGTGATCAATCAATATTATCTATATTGTTTTTGAAAATTGCTATGGTTTTAAAGCCAACAGTATCTTTAGACAAGGCATTCCAACATGGTATTACACAATGACAGAAGAGAAGCTTGGTAGTATCAAGGCGTTGCATTTTTAATTGCTTTCAGGTTGATGTCAGGAAAGGCATTCAGCCATTAAACTCACACACGTTCAAAGAGTACTAACCAATTAACCGACCAACTAGGTGAAAATAAGCTATTAACTTACCTGGTTTGTGGTAAAATGATAAATGAAAAAAATTGCAATAAATACAAAAAAAGAAAAGAAAATTGTAACAAGTTCACCAGCTGGTCTGATTGTATCGCAATGCAACAAAAATGGCTAAAGAATTTCTGATGTTTTACAGATGAACTAGAGTTGTGCTGAACTAAATTATTAACTTCACTGAGGCAGCGAAATTTTCATCAATTGTCTTTATATGGCTAGAAGCCATTTATATGGCTAGAAGCCATTGTATTTGCATCGAAGAAAAAAAATACTTGCATGCTCTTAAGCAATTTATCAATTCTACATTTTCATGTATTGGTAACTGAAATTTTCGACAAATTTATCAAGGTTGTCAAAAGCTTTTGAATTCCCTTGGAAACCTTTCTAATGCAGTTGGAAAAAAATATAAAATAACTTACTTGGAATAGTTGCATCATCATCGCCGGGGGAACTAATTGATCAGCTAGACCAGATAAAAATAACATAGGTGCTGCTATTCTTGCCACACGATCAACAGATTGAAACTAAATTGAATTATAAATAATAATTGATAGCGACAGAAGGAATAAAATAGACTAGACTTGGATACTGAAATTTTCTAGAACATTTATACTTATTCTTAACAAGTGACAGCGATAAACCGTTTGAACTTTTAAAAAAATTGTCTAACCCGTGAAAGTTTTCAATACACAATAAAATTAAAAATAAAACAAATTGCAAAATGCTATTAGAATGGAAAACGTTTCTTTATTCTGGATGTTAGAATGTCAAACTATAGGCCTACATACCCTATTCCGATGGCAAAATGTTGGAAGCTTGGACAAAACGGGAAATATATGCTTAGCAATTTCAGGAATGCTAGTAAAAGTATTCTCAACAATTACAGCCATAGGAATATTTAGAAATTCTTCTCTCGATGCAAGGTAAATGGATACTGCGCCACCGAGCGATCGTCCATAATATACAATACGTTGTTTATTGATATCTTCGCGATTATATAAATATGATAATGCAGCTTCAGAATCCAATTGAAAACCTGTAAGACAAATAACAATAACGACAAATACTGTAACAATACAACACCGGTAACAAAAATACGGTAGAAACTGTATACAACGTCACCTTTTATAACAGATTACTGTTTAAGTGTTTATATAACGTAGGCCTACTGAATTTAACTGATCAATCAGGGTCCGACAAAAGTAGGACTCCTGGAGTCCTAGATTCTGGAAGATTAGATCAAATTCAGAAGAAAAATGATATTTTTAATGATTTATTTGTTAAACATCAACAAAAAAATTCAGAAGAAAATGTTAAAATGCATCTAGAATTCCAGAAGACTGATCCTTTTGTCGGACCTGTAACTGATGCCCACTGGTGAATTTGGTATCAAATTTTGGGCTTTTCGTCGTCAATGAGTTAATGAATAATTGGCTATAACCGCACATCGCATATCGCATACTTTTTGGAAGTGTATCGTTATAGACAGGTGGGCTCTGGTGCACCGGATGTCTTGATAAAACTAGCATAATCTGCAAAAGGGCATCGTCACTTCCTTCTGAGATCATTGATAAACATTTATTATATTGATAGTAGTAGTATAGACATACAATTACATTACACGTATGTGCCGTCCTTATTTCGCCAAACATATTTGCTATACAAAGAATGCCACAAAGAAAATTTTCAATTGACAATTCACGATAAAACACCTTACTATTGTAGGCACCTTTGAAGGCACTATCTATAAATAGAATAGTGACACAGACACTTATTACAGACTGATACTGTACCCTTGTTGGAAAGCCTATCCAAGAAAGTCCGTAACTCAAGAGCTTCAAGTGTTTAATTGCAATCTTCAGGAGTATTATTATCTGAAGATTGGAATTAAACATGTGAAATTCTGAGTTATGAAAAAGGCTTTCGTCTGATCTATGTTTCCCATTCTATATGATGCTCTGTTTTATCTAACATTGAGCGCTTTCATAATATATATAGGCCAACATGTGCGTGGCAGCGTGCATGTTCGTGAGTTTACACTTTTGAATGTAGTTAATTTTTTAATTTATTATCATAAAATACTTGACGAATATCCTGTATAATTACCTGTCTCGCTAGCTGATCCATCACTCTTTCCATAACCTCTATACTCAACAAGTAAGACATTACATCCACAATAAGAATACAAGGAATGTGCATTAACAAGTCTGTGACCAATATTTCCTGCATTGCCATGGAAAAATAACATTGTTGGTGCTACTTTTATACGACTAGGATCTTGTTTAAGAAATACAGCATTTAATAGTACATCATCTTCTGTTTTTATGTATAGATTTTCATTAGGTAATCCTAGACGACTTGCTGAAGGAACGTACACTCTTGAAGATTCTGGTTGGTTAGGAAAAAAGAGTAATGCATCTTGATAATGATAAAATGCACCAACTAAAGCTGTACTTAATAATATTAATATGATTAATCCGCCATTAATCCAATAAAGAAGTAATAAAAATAAAATTCCAGCACTGCATGTTCGCCAACAACGTTGGACAAGAATTAAAACAAAACTTCCAACTGTTTCAATAGATTGAAATCCTGTATTTGCATCCACAAATTTATCATTTTTATCCAACATCATGTAGATTTAAACATTGTTCATCCAATTGGAGGGAAATATGGTATTAAAATATCTAATTTTGTCTTCAAAATAGATGAATTTAGAAGAAGATTTCAAGAGATCTTGCACCAAGCCACCAACGAAGGACTTGAAAACTCTGAAGTGAAAGGTCAAATTGAAAAATCATGAAAAAGAGGATGCTTGTAAATGAGGTTATCATTGGTCGCTAAATTCAGGTAACCTCAAAAAAGTCATATCTTCTTATCTTATACTAATAATACTGCTTTCGTAAATAAATAATTAGCTTGAGGTATTGATTTGGATTACAATTACATAAAGTTCTACGTATACCGCTATAGTCATTAACAATCCCCCCTTATTTCTCTTAATATGTCAAAATTAATGGTTACTGCATTTTCACTGTGAAATATCGATTTTGTGAAAATGCTCCTAAAGTCTAGCTCACGTCTTCCCTAAGTTGCTTCCTGTGTCTCTAAAATTGTAGATAGAATATTATTTGCAATTTGGACATCAAAACGATAAAATAATACGTAAATAATGTGCCGCGTTTGAACTGTGAGAAGGTTTTATCAAGACATTATAGCTAGTTTAAACAAAATACAAGAAATAAAATCTCTGGTAATTTGGAAATCAACATTTTATTTACAAGTAATTAGACGCTACTATTTGATAAGATTTTGAAAATCAAAAATTAACATCACCACTGCGAAAAACAGTCCATGAGTTCATGAACAGTCCATCATGTACTGTTAAGATAGGTACGATTTCATGAACTGTTTTTTGTAGGGGCATCGATACCAGAAAACGAGTAACTATCTTTGAGACAACGAAGCAATAACATAAATGTCTGTGTATAGGATTTGCACAATTCTGGTTTCCCATACAAAAAAATTCAGTGGGTTCATGAAGTTTAAATGGATTTTTTCCATGAAATTTATCATGGACATGATTATTGGACCGTTTAACATTCATAAACTGTTTTCACAAGAGTCATACCATGCATAAAACAGTTCAGAAGTTCATAAATAGTTCACAAACGTTCAATGGCCCCAAATTTTATTGAACTGTTCATGAAAATTGGGGCCATTTAACATTCATGAACTGCTCATGAACTCTTGAACCGTTCTCACAAGGGTCATTATAATATCATTAATCTTCTTGTTGACTTTGTTCATCATGAGATTCTTGATCAGGTTCAGGTGTTCTTAACGTCATTTCAATAACAGATGTTGAACCACTTGCGACATTTTCAGATGATACCCATCTTGGTGTACTACATCTACTATCTGATTGTGATGAATCTTTAGTAATGGTTTTTGTTGATGCTCCAATATTACATGCTGCTTGATTCTCAATTTTAGAGTATAAACGAAGAATATACGAATGAAGGTTTTGACAATTCTTTTTCAATGATTTATATTTCGAATGGATAGCCTGATGTAAGACAAAATATTATAATTTATTACAGTCAAACTCAGTGTAACATTAGTGAAGGCACTCCGTTCGTATATACGTCCTATTGGTCTCTGTTGGTGATGATGAGAGTGAAAGGCTCGGTTGAAGGTATTGGTATGGTATGATCGGGTTTGTGTGATATATGATATGTGATTTGTTATTGTGATCTAGAGTTATATATGATATGTGATTTATTATTGTGATCTAAAGATCAAGGAGGTGTGTATGTGTTAAATGACGTGTATGAACTGTAAAGGTGTATCTATAACTGCTGAATTATTTGTTTGGGGCTATTGTGACGTAATGCATTATAAGGAATAGCTGACTTCATGTAATAAGAGTTGTTGTGATATGTATGTTAAATTTAAATTATAGTGGAATGGTTAACTGTGACGATGTGATGTAATTATGTTTGTATTTTATGCTGAACTGGATTATATGACGTTTTTGTATTAAATTACTATAGTTTCATTAGTTTATTCATATGGTTTATTAGAACTGTTGTTAACAGAAAGTCATTTCGAATAGAGTAGCACGTTGACGTCATATATGTCAACAGCGGAACACAAATGATGATGGTTGAAATTGTTCCCGTGTTAATAGTTTAATGTTTAAATATGGTTTAGATTGGATATGTTTATTCCGTATCGTGTAAAATTGTTCCTGTCTTAATGACTTTGTTTTGTATTTTTATGGTTTGGACTTTAGCATTGACGTCAGTAGAATATAGTATAAATATAGAGTAATTTGTAAGTTTTAGAGAGAGTTTGGAGTTGCGTTGTGGTGGTGTTTGCTGATAATAAAGTTACAACTAACGTAAAAGTGTGTCCTGTTTCTGTCTCCTCCCGCATCTGCCGATAACCAACTTACACTCGGCTAATATACCCTCTATTAATATCCCACCTTGCTTAATATCCCCACATAAAAATCATTTCCATTTTCCATTGTCCATACAAACTCTCATAATCCTCGCTTAATATCCCACATTGCTTAATGTCCCGCTTTTCATCTGTACCAGACGGGGGATATTAAGCAAGTTCGACTCTAGATTGAAATTATTATTTTTTTGTCAAAACATGCGCAACCCATGTGAAACAAATCCATGAGTTCATGAACAATTCATGAACTTTATGAACAGTTCATGAACATTTTTTGTTGGTTCATGAACAGTCACAAAGATTTCATGAACACTTCGTGAACGGGTTCCTTAACTGGGTCATGAATGTGAAATTGCCTGAAAGTTCATGAACTTTCATAAATTGTTCATAATCGTTTGTGCAATTTCACGTTTATGAATTCATGAACATTTCTTCGCAGGGGATTGTGCTTGCGCAGTTTTGAGCACTATTGACTTGGGATGTATCTAACTATTTGCAAAATTCATTGCCCACTACTACGGTACTTTGATCACTGTGTACTGTGTACATTGACCATTAATGGCACAGATGTTTTCAGTCATGTGGTGAATTTATTCATCAATTGATTAACTCAGAATATGATACAATTAAGTTCAACAATTAAAGGCATAAACATACTTTTGAATATGTCAAATTCCAGACAAGCTGATTATTATATTGAACCATGCAAATATAAATTCGAAATGTTTTTCAACAAACAGTCAGTTTTTCAAAATTTATGAACTCGGTGGTACCCTGATCCGTACACTAAAGTTCTATTATTCAATCTACATTCATCATTCAATCTGCTGTGCCGGCAACAAGAGAGTAAGCATATATTAATATTACCTTCCCTAGTCCCCTATAGACAGGTTTTGTGACTAAGGCGCTTAGACCCCTGTGAAAAGTCCAGGGAATAAACAATTGAAAGAACCCCTGTGAAAAACAGTTCGAGAGTGCATGAACATTAAATGGCCCCAATTTTCATGAACTGTTCATAAAATGTTAATGAACAGTTCATGAACCCTTGCGGACAGTTCATGGAGAGTTCATGAAAATTTGGGGCCACCTAGCGTTCATGAACTCTTCATGAACTCCTGAACTGTTTATCACAAAGGAAGGCATTTTGCGTTCGGTCTTCGAATATGATGCCTGATGCACACCAGTTGTAGCTCTTGTGGCTTGAGAAATGGAATTCATTTTTCAACGTTAAGGTTCGCTAGACGCAATGTTCAATTTTATGCCTGTAATGTTCATGAACTGTTAATTAATTTTCGTAAAGTTCATGACCACAGTGAATTCTTTTCTGTGTTGAAAAGAACAAATTTACATGCAACATTTTTTTTAACTTATATTTCAATAACTTACTGCTAATTCCGTAGCATGTGTGAGCTTTGAATTGTCCCATTGCTCTTTCATAGCCTTCAAAGAAATTTCCTTAAAACAAAAATAAAAGGTGGGTGTAAAACTTCTTCTGTTGATTATTGTACAGTACCTTGACATATTTGCTTGGCTTCTACAATGTGCTTTTTCTATTGGAAACAAAACAAAACAGTTAATCAATCGGATATTTAGAAACTTTCTAAAATAGCTGAAGTATGGCTGCTACCGGTATTTGAAACTTTAAAACACCACCGATTTTCTGTTTCTTCTCCAATAAAAAAGCACAAGGTGGAATCAAAGCAAATACGTCAAAGCACAATAATCAGCAAAAATAATTAAGATTTATGATTTAACCTTTTTAAGATTTTAAGATGACCCATATTATTTGGACAAAAAGGGACTGACACTATTTCCTGTGTAACATTTTTAATATGGTTTATTCCCGGATTGACTTATATTATTAAATACTGAATAATTCTAAATCATTTTTATACCAAAAATATTCAAGATCAAAAACTTCAAAATGATGTCAAAAAGATTTGGCCACTATGATTACATGAGAATATACAAACATTGTGTAATCAATCAAACGTATGAAACATATCACAAACCCTTGCAACTGCTTCTTTATCTAATTCTTGAATTCTGTCTTTCGCTGATACGAATGATGAAGAAAGTCTGTCTTTTTCTGTTCTTAATGCTGAAATGTCAAATCACAACAACATAAATTCAACGGTACATCCATCAATGAAATTACAAAACATGGTGTAAATTAGAGTAGCCTGAAATACAGACGGCATATTATTCTTTAAATAGGTTGATTGCGCATCAGCAGATAGAACTGCATACTTATATCATATCGAGCATAATGGGACATGTTTTTGCATTCCTCTGCGAAAAAATTTCAGGAGTTCATGAACAGTTCATGAACAGCTTACAAACGTTAAATGGTTCCAATTTTCCTGAAATGTTCATGAACTGTTCATGAACTCCTGAACTGTATTCGTAGGGGATGTCTTTGATGACATGTGAGAACTTTTACATTAATAAATTTGTGTAAACAGCAGACTACAAAAGAGAAAGTTGTTCGCTCAAGACAGGATATTTGACCCCAGAAGACTAACGGCAGTGAATAAACTATTGCAATTGTCAACAGCAAGCCTTGGGGTGTCCGGTTAAGGCACGGTGTCCGGAAAGATAGGTTTGACTGAATTATACATTACAGTTCATTTGATGCCCCCTTTCAAATGATCCACTTTGCTTAATATCTTCACATAAAGCTGATTTCTTTTTCTATTCTCAATACAAACACTCATGATCCTACCATGCTTAATACTGCCCCTGCGAAAAACAGTTCATGAATTCATGAACGTTAAATGGCCCCAATTGTCATGATTTCTTCATGAACTGTTCATGAACTCATGAACTGTTGTTCATGAACTAATGAACTGTTGTTCATGAACTAATGAACTGTTGTTCATGAACTAATGAACTGTTGTTCATGAACTAATGAACTATTTTTAGCAGGGGTGTGATCTTTTTATCCACACAAGCAAAGGTGGTATCAAGGAGATTTGACTGTATAGCGGTAGCAGTTTCCATGTTATTATTATTGCAATTGCAAGGTATTCAGTCATGACCATGATCATATATCTCAATGATCATGATTAGAAACTTACTTTTAATTTCATTTTCACAAGTGTCAAGTCTCAAAGCAAGACTGTCTGGTATAGTATTACGAGCTTTCATTTGATCAATAGCATTAACCAATTGAGATTGTCTTGTTTCATTAGCAACAATTTCCATATTGAGTCGATCCACCTGGTAGAAAGTTACATGCATCAAATTACACAAATATTCATATATTATATTGACACTTCAACGACGCGGAATGTATAACAGGAATTTGAAAAACAGTTCATTATGTTCAATGACGCAATTTTATGTTTCATGGACTGTTTATAAGGTACCCGTGAACAGTTCAAAAACATTCATAAACTGTTCATGAACTGTTCTCAGGAAAAAGTAAATGAAAATTGCGCCATTAAACTGGTCATGAACTCCTGAAATGTTTTACATAGGAGCCATGAACAGTTCATAAATATTTATAAATTGTTCATAAACTGTTCATGAACTGTGCTTGGTACAAAGCACATGAAAATTGGGCCATTTAACGTTTAACTAGTTCATGAATTGTTCATAAACTGTCCTTGAAATTGGTAAATATTGTAGAACTAGGGTATTTATCAAGTACATGACACGTACAGATAACACAAGAAAGACACTGCAAGGATTAATGACTTATGAATTCTAGGACATTTTCACACATTGCTTATAGTTGGTGTGAAACAATTAATTCTCATGATACAACTTAGGATTTTAACAAGACCTTAAACTGAAGAACATAGGATGAGATTGTTTCTAACTATACCCCTGTGTAAAAATGCCCATGAGCGTTAAATAATCAAACCTTTTATAAACTGTTCATGAACTGTCCATGAACTGTTCGTAAAGTTCATGAAAATTTTAGGAGGCTCATGAACAGATCAGGAAGTTCACGAATAATCAAACTAAGCACTTTTATGGCACGAGGTAGTCTGACAAAAGTTTGTTCTTTCGTTAGCCTCATAGTTTTGGACAAAAGTTTCAGTAATATTAATGTAATCAAAATGGAAAATGAACATTTTATTCTTCAAATTTCTGCAACTCTTTATCCAGTATTTTGCCATTTCCTTCTGAAGTTAACTAGCCTTTCATCATTCAGTTACCGGTCCCTGGAACGCAATATTTCTATCCTAATTCACTGTACAAAAGTACTAATGTGGTGGATCATTAAAAAATAAATTGGATTCATGAACTTTCAAAAACTGGTGTCTTCCAAGGCAGTACAGAGAAACCTGTATATAACAGCCAGTTGCGAGAGCTAGAGAAATCGACCACTATAGACAGGTGGCCTTTATATACAGGTTTGATTCAATAGAAAATACTATTTGAGACATTTCTAAGAGTGACCACTATAGACAGGTGGCCTCTGTATAGAGGTGACCGTTATAACAGATTTGACTGTACTTTGTTTTTTTATTACTTATATTGCTGACCAGGTGGTCGATATGGCTATATGAAAGACCCCAATGAGGTGAGTAATATAAAAAAGAATTAAGAATATATTGTATATGTTTCATTACATTCCGTTGAGTTGCAGCAGCTTTTGATACTTTTGGTAGTAAATTAGCAACGTGATTTTCTGCTGTGAACAGTTTGCTTCTCAAGACACTGTTATCCTGAAGACAAGATAAAACAATAACATTGTTGAATTATTAGTATATACACAACACAGTGTAAAACAGTGTTTGTTCTTTGTTTTACAATTAGGTAATCTAGGTAGTCATAAATTAGAAATAAATTAACTATTTACAGTATAAAAGTTAACTTAATATAATAAAAAAGTTATTTCACTCTTGAAAATGGTCACAGACGATGGCCGAAACGTTGAGTTTTATCAATAAAACACCTTCAAAATTACTGTTGTCTTTGATTTTTGTTATCAAATGCTTTAAGAAGAAGCTACTCATCAAACAGTGTAAAATGGTACGTAAAAACTATTAGTCATTGACTAACAGGTCAATACATAAATTGAGCAATCCCATTGGTCAAACAGTGGTGAATTCTAAATCTGCATTTACCACTCCGGGTTTTCTTATCGTTATGGGTTGTTTGTGGATTATAATATAATGCAATAAAATGCATTTTATGATTATATATTACAAAATTGAAAAAGTTAGTTATTGTAAAATAACAAAGGGAAACATAAATCGCTCTGAATCGCTAGGAACTCAAAAACATTGTAAAAATGATCACCTGTTCTGAAGTTGATAATTTGCATTCTAGTTGACTATTTGCTTCATTTAATCTTTCAATTTTATACGCTAACGATTTATTCTTTTCCTGGCAGTATCTGAAAGAAGTAAACAAACACAATGAAACCTTTATACAAGCAGCTATTAGATGCAGAGATAATGACCACTATAGACAGGTGGCCTCTACAAGCATGATACAATTGACAATAATATTATTATAATAAACCTAACGTGGGAGGAATGAGCCTCAATCGGCAACGCTTGGCAAATAGTAGCAGGTTACAGGTTAATCTCAATTTATTCCATGAATTTTTTCAACAGCCTCATAGGGCCCTTCACAATGAAGGGTTATAAGCTATAGCTTATTCAGATTACGAGTTAATCCGGCCCTGATTCCCGTCTGGTTCAACTTAACAGGTCACTGCCTTCTTACGAATTGACAATCTCATAGCAACAAAATCCCATCAGGGACAACATCTGAGAAGATTTCACATCTGATTGGCCTTTCACGTTTTCAGGAATTGCGGAACGGCATTTGGTAAGAAGTTACTCTAGAGCCTGTGTGCCGCGACTGTCAGCTTCATGGAGCAGAACATGGGATAGAGGTTCTTGCCTAAGATTGTATAAATGTACATGAAAATCAATTTTAACTAAAAGGCATCATGGAAATCATCAATCATCACTCTTGGTAATCATCGTCCTGATTGGTTGACATGTATCACATGATATCCAGTTACAGTCCAACCTGTTATAACGGTCACCTCTATATAGCGACCACCTGTCTATAGTGGTCACCTTTGCAATGTCTAAAATAGTATTTTCTATTGAATCAAACCTGTATATAAAGGCCATCTGTCTATAATGGTCAATTTATCTACCTCTCATAGCTGGCTGTGATATACAGGTTTCACTGTATGTCATGAAAAATACTCACACCAGTAAATAGGAATCACGAAAATGACATGGGTATTCATTGCTATGTTATGTATAGGCCCTTATGCCAGAAAATCCCTTATCCAACAGTCTATACCCAACAGTTTTAACCTAACGGCTAGAACACATGAGCAGCTGAAAATTGACAAATGTATAATTTGATTTATTGGCAATATTCACTCTCCTTAAAATATAAATTATTGTCTAGAAGTGAATTAAAGGACTCTTAATACAGTAATACTGTAATGATTACATGATTCTGGTTTGTGGATCACAAATTGGACAATATTTGGGAATTACTTACTCTCTGTAATTTTGATTTTGTTTATCAGAGTAAGAAAGCAAGTCAGCAAGTTGCCTATCGAGAAAAAACAAAAATGAAAAATTGCACGATAAAATTTTTTATGAAACACATTACAGCATGCGAAAAAGGTCATGGACCCTTAATGCAACATGTGCATTTAAAAATGTGCCATTTTCTTGGCTTTTATACCTGAAGTTACACGTGTGTGACAATACGCATGCCTCAGAACCAAAAGGTGGGAGATCTGTTATCACCATGACAAAACAATATCAGGTGGTCACGGAGAAACAATCTCAAGCTGTTTTACATGTCGTTTCCATTGGCAATAAATAAACTCCAGTGAAAAATAGGTCATGTGTTCATGTTGCCCAAAACTTCACGAAGGGTTCATGAAATGTTAATTAACTTTCATGAAGTGTTCATGAAGGTTAACGTCAAAAATATTATTTAAATCCAAAGATTTTATATGTATAATAAAAAGAACAAATTTTGATAATCTCATCTCAGAATTATTCGATTACTCGATTCTACTGAAAACAGGACATTGAAAATGATAATTTGGTTTTAGCTAAGGTGTTGAATTTCAATGAAATAAATATAAATGTTTTGTTCATCATCATCATCATCATCATCATTTATTAAGAATCTTTAAGTTATACAAACTTTTTTTCAAAGGACTGATACATAGCTAATTTAACAGGAAAACAGACATTAAGTAAAAAAGATATAAATAACAGGAAAGAGTGGTAAGTATAAAGTATATTAAGAACGTAAGTGCTTCTCAAGGAGACGTTTGAAAGTAGGCCTGCTTTGGACTTCCTTCATTGCAGACGGTAGATCGTTCCACTTATGCGCACCAGCATCTTGAAATGAATGACGATGGCTCGACGTGATGTAAATGTCATTGTGGGCGTGAGATCTTGTTCTGGTGGAATATGGCAGTTGGAAAAAGTCGGAAAGCAAAGGAGGAACTAGTTTGAATGTAATTGCTTTTAAAATAAAATTTGTTTGTTTTAATAAACTCTAAATTGATAATTTAACATTCATGAATTTTTTCACAAGGGTTAAGGGAGATTATGACAGGCCAACAGTGATTAGTAACTATTAATGAGTAGGTACCTAATTTCAGCATTTTTTGCTTTAGATGATAATTTTCCTTCCTTTAATTCAGCTTCCATAAGATAAACTTGATCTCGCTGAAATGATAAGAAAAGAAAAAAACTTCACTGAGAATTACCCAATTTGAATTAAAAAAACATTGTAGGCCTAGTATGGTCATTTTAATTCAGCTCATGTGTTGGTCCTCTGATAAAACTTAAATCAATATGCCACATTCATGAATGGCTGTACCATTATCAAGAAACAGCTTTCTGAATATAAAGGTATTTACATATGTGAAAAACAGTTTACGAGTTCATGGACAGTTCATAAACGTTAAATGGCCCCCAGCCCCACTGCTCAGAGTCACGTGATAGCGCTCATCAGACAGTTTTTATTCTTATAAAAAGTCTGATGAGTGCTGTTGCATGAAACTCTGAACAACGGGAAACCACGTCTAATATTTAACTTAGATTCTATTTTACAATTTATTTTTATATTGAATTCACGGTTATCATTGTGTAAGCGGTTCATTAAATGCCTAGAATCTGTAGTAGAAGCTTGAAGCTGACCAGAAGGCTTCTCAATATTTTCTACCAAGTACAGCGTAACACACTTAAATGCAATTTGGATAAGTAAAGTTTCTGCTCATCTGCAGCCTGGCTTTAAAACCATATTATTTATTTTCTAGTCAAGTCCTTGTTGAACAATTTCTGATAAGCGCAAATTTGGATAAATACAAATTAAAATTGATCGCAAAATTGACTTGTAATTAAGCAGGCTGCACTTTAATTCTCAATTCAATAGCATAGTTATTCCAACTATGTGAAACGTTGTTAAAAAATAGCAAAACAAGCCTGCTGACTTACAATATTGTTAAGTTGTTGAGTGTATGCTTGAGCTTTGTAAACTTTGCCTGCCATTCTTCTATTTCTGACAGCATGCATGTTGCATTTATGTCTTTCATAAAGTAATTGAATATGAAGTAGTTGGACTTGAGATTTAAGGATTTTTAATTCATCAGCTGGTGTAGAGCCTATACAGTTAATAAAATAATTTAATTATATTAATTAATTAATATATAAAATATGAAGCCAAAAATCAGACAATCATGTTTGCTACTCAAAGTTTCACGTCAAGGCGATCATCAGGCAATCTATTTAATCTGATAATCCCCTTGGCGTGAAACTTTGAGTACTTAGCAAACATGATTGTCTGATCTTTGACTCCATATTTTATAAAAGCTCTGCTGTATAGCATTGAGCCCTATCTTCCATCAGTCAATCAACTCACAACACATTATTAATTATTTATAATCAACTATAATAATTATATATGCATATGAATGTTATATGATTTAGCTATGACGAACGACAATCCAGGTAAAACAGTACCAGTGCTTTGAATAAAGGATTTGACAATTCAAGCTACTTTCATATTCATATAATATGTCATTTACAATCATATTAATACGATAATAGTCTTCATACATGCTCACCCCTGCAAAAAACAGTTCAGGAGTTGCATGAACAGTTCATGAATGTTAAATGGCCTCAATTTTCATGAATAGCTCATGAACGTTAAATGGCCTCAATTTTTATGAACAGTTCATGAACGTTAAATGGCCTCAATTTTCATGAATAGTTCATGAACGTTAAATGGCTTCAATTTTCATGAACAATTCATGAATGTTAACTGGCCTCAATTTTCATGAACCTTTCATGAACGTGAAATGGCCTCAATTTTCATGAACAGTTCATGAACGTTAACTGGCCTCAATTTTCATGAACAGTTCATGAACGTTAAATGGCCTCTACTTTCATGAACTTTCCAGGAACGTTCATACACTGTTCAGGAAAATTGGGGCCATTTAACGTTCATGATCTTGTACATGAAGTTCTGAACTGTTTTTCGTTGGGGCAGGGAAGGATTTGTTTAAAGTGTATCAGGAAATCTTTCTATTTTATGAATCAAGTATTACCGGTAAACATTTTCTTGTGCAATATGGGTTATATAAACACCCAGGTTGGTAAGGCATTCAAAAGGCTTCAGAAAACCACTCAGCGCAGTGGCTTATAATTTTCTTGATATTTTCTTTGTGATTGCACAGATCGTATTTAATATTTTCTTACCGGTAATACCAAATTGAATCAGAGAGTTTTATCTTATTAATTGCATCATACCAGTGAGCGATGACATAGAAATTGTAAATCTCATGGATATGGATATTGCAAAGAAGCCCATATATTTAACTCTTTTACTACAGTCAAACCTGTTATAGCGGTCACCTCTATATAGAGTCCACCTGTCTATAGTGGTCACTTTTGCAATGTCTAAAATAGTATTTTCTATTGAATTGAGCCTGTATATAAAGGCCACCTGTCTATAGTGGTCAATTTATCTACTTCTCGTAGCTGGCCATTATATGCAGGTTTCACTGTATACAGCGTGGTCTATAAAACAAGAAATGGTGTATAGAAAAGTTGACCTTTATAAATAGGTGGTCAGTCTATATATATTAGGGCAGTGTACGAGAAAAGTTGGAATCCTGGCATCTAGAATCTCAGAAGTCTGAGCAATATCGACCAAAAATCACAAGTTTGAAAATTTGTAAAACAAATTTAGTACTAGGAATTCTTTAGATATTCTGAATTGGGAAAACGTTTCTGATTCCAAAGATTAGATCCAAATAATTGATTCAAGTATTTCTGTCCCAGTTGACATCAATTTGATTCTGCTTAAATTGTATATTGTTTCAATGAAGATATTTGTTGCTTCTTTTGGTACAAAATTAAGGAGAAATTATTAGGAAATTTTAAGATTCCGAGAGGTAAAACCTTTTCTTGGACGCTGTATCAGGGATGATTCAATAGAGTGATGCTCTTGGGTACTAATGCGGTAACTAACAAGAGACAGGTAGTCATTGTATGTTATAAACATTATTGTACCTCCAAAATAAGTCCAATCTGTATCTAACTGGCTTGTCATTGGAATTCTGCAATTAAAATACATAGTTTTAGGGTCTGAGAACCAACATGTGATTTTCTGCCCAACAAGTTCTACTCATTGCCTGTCACTCCTCCAATTCATTCCAGCGCAAGCGTTCTGTTGGAATTACACAGATCCTACCAATCATATGCAGGTATCATCCCCGAGGCACCTGGGATTTGCAAAACAACCTGTGCAAAAGTCGATTAACCCCCTGGGGTATGGGGTAATAATTTCCAATAATCCCCCCTCCCCCATGGACAAAACATATTTAAAATGATGTTTTTTTTTAATTTTCTTACAAAAGATTCAACTACAATACCCAGAGAGTTACACAATTGTACAAAACTGTTGTTATAACTTTGAATAAAGAAACGAGACGCATTCACTTGTTTGATGAAGAGTTGTGATTGTAACAGTGTGTGACAGTGTGTGAATCGGGATGTGAATAATTTACTAAATTTATTTAGGTGCAATTTGAGATGGGTATAAAATCATACGTCCATTCACAGACTCTAACGATCCAATAAGACAAACATTGAGGCTGGTACGGAGGTTAATTCCTGGGCAAACAAGTTAACAAAAACAACTTTTGTGTGACAAATCTGTTTTTATCAGACCTCTTTTTCGTCTTTTTCAAAGAATTCTAAGCAAAATAAACATAACATATTGATCTGATTGACCCTTAAAACAGCTCTTGAATTGCTTTACTGTAACTAACTGCTTAAAGGAGCAAAAATGACCGGCAGGCGCTACGCACTTGGGATCACGTGCACGCTTATTGTTATAACACAATGTTCATTGTTGACATGAATTTTATTACAAGTTAGTCCTGCGTATAACAATTGTTTTAAAGCGAGACAGTTGAATTACGCTAAGCATAAATTCAACTTGTGCTTGCAGCGGTCGCCGGTCAATTTTGCCCCTTTAAATTGTCTAACTTCCCATGTAAAAATAGTTCACAATGTTAGACGGCTTAATTTTCATAACCTGTTTACAAACAGTTCATGTGAATGTTCACGAAAAAAAGACCACTTTTAACATTCGTAAACTTTTTATGAAGTGTTTAGAAGGAGTTCAAAGACAGTTCATGATGTTCATGAACAGTTCATGAATTCAGTGAATTTTTTGTACTAGGGGTACTACCTTGTTAATTCAGCAGAATAAATTTGTGCGCCGCAGTCAAGAAATTCATCCAGTAACTCAAACGGAGATTTTGGTTTCAATGTTGGAGGAATGAAATTTCTTTGATTCTCTTTTTGATTTTCTTCAATGCCATCTGTTATCGGTTTCTCATAAATTTGATAAAATTCATTCAGAATATCTAAAACTCCTGGTATCTGTGACTGTTCTCCAATATTTGACGCTTCGTCTGCAACAGGGATAGTTGGGGGCGAATGTTCACGGCTACCAATGGGACTAAACCCTTTAGATATCATAGAAATTTGTTCAGATTGTTTATCAGATTTGTTCGTTGATGTTGCATGTTTTGTGTTAGTATCGCTGTTTAAATTAGGTGTTGATACATATGTCTTGAAAGCTCCTTCACCAAATACCACCGGGCTATTTGGTGCAGAAACATGCTGTTCTTTAACATCTTTAATATTGGATCCACCACCTTCTTGACTGTTATTCAAAACAGAATCATTATCTTTCGATCTTGTTTTCTTCAATTTCTTAGATTTAACAGCTCGAGGTGATCTATCTCGTCCTGTATCAACCTCGGTATCATGTGGTTTATTATGACCACTAACAGATTGTTTAATTGATCTTAAAGCGCGTTTTGTAAGACTATCTCCTAATTCTGTACTCCGTATTAAATGTCCACGACTAGAAACAAACTCATCACTTGCCCGTCTTGAATTTGATTCTGATTTTGTCGGTGTTTTTTTTAATTTGATAAGTTTCCCATCAACAGGTGTAGATGAACGACTTTCATCAGAATTTGTATCATAATCTTTATATGTGTCTGCTGTCGAAGCAGGAGTAGATGGTCTAGGTAAAGACTCGATAATTGAATTCAAGTCATTGCAACTACTGATAGGTGAAATAGGTCTTGATTGCGGTGGAGTAGTTAAACCGCAAATTTCTGACGGACTACAAAATGATGATAAATCTTGTGTAGCAAAAAGTCCACGATTTGGTGATTTTGTAGCTATATTTATACTTTCTGAAGCTGAGATATTACCATGGTTACTTGTTATTAACGTCAAATCTGGTGCTGCAGTAAAATTAGGTAATTCTAACGAACCATCGTTTAACAATACAGAATCATGCATTTGACTCAATTCCGATCCATAGTTATGAACACCGTATCTTGTATCTGTATTCATATCGAGCGGGTCTAATGATACCTTCTGGCATTCAACCATGATATCATGAGGCTGATACATTTTCCATCTGAAAAGGAACAATCAAAGAGTTATTCCTCTGGCAAAAAATTAGTTGAGTTTATGAACTTCATGAACTATTCATGAAGATCATGGACTGTTCATGAACAGTTCTTTTGGTATGCTAAAAATTTAAAGTATGCCCAAGAGTTAGCATTTTCCATTGAATCAACCCTGTGCATAAAGAAAACCCACATATAGTATATGAAGAAGTGTCTTCAAAGATGTACACTTTGAAGCAAGAGTCTGAGTACTGGTAGTCTGGTATCAACAATAATGTATCTTTTAAATTTGACAACGTTTTGAATAATCAAAATTCACCAGAAAATTTCAATTCAGAAAATTTAAGAATTAAAGGTTCAAGAATGGAACATTATTATTGATACTGAACTTTGTTTTAAACTGCATATAGTGTTCAAATGATTTAGCTCTCATAGCTGGCTGTTATACACAGGTTTTGTGGTACAGTCAAACCTGTTATAACAGTCACCTCTATACAGCGGCCACTTGTCTATAGTGGTCACTCTTTCAATGTCTAAAATAGTATTTTCTATTGAATCAAACCTGTATATAAAGGCCATCTGTCTATAGTGGGCAATTTATTTACCTCTCTTAGCTGGCCGTTATATACAGGATTCACTGTATATGATGACTTACTTTTCGTTCTCAGTTTCGCTCTTTGATGTGTCGCATATTAAAGCAGGATGAAATTTGACTAATTCAAGCATTGGCTATAAAAAAATGATATAAAATATTACAGTCCAATTGAATTGTTGTCAGATTCAAATTGGATTTTTATAGTCGGTTAGGACTGGATCGGTTTTCTTGTAATCAACATGTTAATGTTCATGAATTGTTCATGAACTCATAGACTTTTTTCACAGGGATAGCGACAAGAGACAAGCAAGAGAGTGACAAGCGTCAATGGGTTAATTTAAATAACATAGGTTAAAAAATGACGAATGTTGCAACTAAGTAGATGCAGTTCCATCTATAGAAGGACTCTGAATTGATGTGTTCTTGGAATTCGAGAAACCGCTGAAATTTGATTTCCTCATTCAACATCATCTAAGAGGCTGGCTAGAGAGAATAATTTTGTTTTGACATTTTTCTGATTTATAGGTCAAAGATCAAGGAAAATTTAGAAGAAATAAGTTAAAAATGTTTCAGGCTTTCGGAACCTTTTGTTACTGCTGTTCCAGGCTGTCTACAAGTGCGGGATCTTGGGAACCTGGTTGCTGGAAGGCCAAACAAAAGCAGAACGTTTCCAATATTATTATGATTACTTTCTAATCCAAAATTTATTATATTTGGATTTCATATTACAACCGAACACAGTTTCCGGAAGGTCAAAAATTTTGTGACACCCTGTGCTGTTCTCTAAATGCTACATTTAACTCAAAATCATACAGATCTTCATTTCGGTTGTTTTACCTTAATAACTTTAGCAAACACAGGATCATTTCTTCGTGGCCCACCAAAACATGATTTCATATAAGAAATAAAATTATTTGGATACATTGAGTATAAACGCTGTAGGAGAACATATACAGAAACTTTCAAATGAAGTAACAACACTTCTGGAATTAAACCTGAATAAAGAAATAATAAAGAACATCAATTGGGGCATGAGTGTAGTGGTCTGGTTAGGGCTTTGGACCTGGGCATGGAGGGTCTTGGGTTTAATCCTTGGCAGGAGCTCAGGCCCTGTTAACAAGAAGGATGATCCTCTTAGCCTCATCACCTTGCTCTATTGTTATTCAGCGGTTGTGTTTACAATGGTGGATCGATATGAAAACTGCTTTAAAGGTAGGAGGATAATAATTCTATCAAGGCCAGATAATCATTCCATTCAAAAGCAGTTCTCTATTATGTTCATGTTGTGTTGCTCTTGTGAACACCATCAAGGGCTGATAATCCTCGTAGCTATGGCATAACTTTCGCGGAACTCAGCTACTTCCCGTTTATTTTGCACCTACTGTGCCCTCTGCTCCGACAGAAGTCGTGAACTTCGTGTTTGTTGTATAAACACAAGTGATTTGCTATGAATAACATTATGACATAAAATACAAACATAAGAAAATTACACATACCAGGATCCTTAACAAGAAGAGATGCGTTCCTCACGAGTACATCCATCATATCACCCATATGTGATGCCACAAGTGACGGTATGCATGGTAAAAGTGATGCCAAGATCAATGAACCAGACATCACCAAGTAAACATCTGATTCCATCTAATATAGAAACAAATAAACAATCACATTACACCTATGAAGAAATGGTCAAATTTATGAACTGTTCATGAACTTCAGAAACTTTCATAAAATGTTCATGAACATTGAAAACAATTTATAAACTGTTCATGAACTTCACAAACTTTCATAAAATGTTCATAAACATTGAAAACAATTTTCGAACTCTTCATGAACTTCACAAATTTTCATAAAATGTTCATGAACCTTTAAAACAATTTATAAACTGTTCATGAACTTCACAAACTTTCATAAAATGTTCATAAACATTGAAAACAATTTTTGAACTCTTCATGAACTTCACAAATTTTCATAAAATGTTCATGAACCTTTAAAACAATTTATAAACTGTTCATGAACTTCAGAAACTTTCATAAAATGTTCATGAACATTGAAAACAATTTTTGAACTCTTCGTGAACTTCACAAATTTTCATAAAATGTTCATGAACCTTTAAAACAATTTATAAACTGTTCATGAACTTCACAAACTTTCATAAAATGTTCATGAACATTGAAAACAATTTTTGAACTCTTCATGAACTTCACAAATTTTCATAAAATGTTCATGAACGTTTAAAACAATTTATAAACTGTTCATGAACTTCACAAACTTTCATAAAATGTTCATGAACATTGAAAACAATGTTTGAACTCCTCATGAACTTCACAAATTTTCATAAAATGTTCATGAACCTTTAAAACAATTCATAAACTGTTCATGAACTTCAGAAACTTTCATAAAATGTTCATGAACATTGAAAACAATTTTTGAACTCTTCATGAACTTCACAAATTTTCCATAAAATGTTCATGAACCTTTAAAACAATTTATGAACTGTTCATGAACTTCACAAACTTTTATAAAATGTTCATGAACCTTAAAAACAATTTATGAACTGTTCATGAACTTCACAAACTTTCATAAAATGTTCATGAACCTTAAAACAATTTATAAACTGTTCATGAACTTCACAAATTTCATAAAATGTTCATGAACACTGAAAACAATTTTTGAACTGTTCATGAACTTCACAAATTTTTCATAAAATGTTCATGAACCTTGAAAACAATTTATGAACTGTTCATGAACTTCACAAACTTTCATAAAATGTTCATGAACCTTAAAAACAATTTATGAACTGTTCATGAACTTCACAAACTTTCATAAAATGTTCATGAACCTTAAAACAATTCATAAACTGTTCATGAACTTCAGAAACTTTCATAAAATGTTCATGAACATTGAAAACAATTTTTGAACTCTTCATGAACTTCACAAATTTTCCATAAAATGTTCATGAACCTTTAAAACAATTTATGAACTGTTCATGAACTTCACAAACTTTCATAAAATGTTCATGAACCTTAAAAACAATTTATGAACTGTTCATGAACTTCACAAACTTTCATAAAATGTTCATGAACCTTAAAACAATTTATAAACTGTTCATGAACTTCACAAATTTCATAAAATGTTCATGAACATTGAAAACAATTTTTGAACTGTTCATGAACTTCACAAATTTTTCATAAAATGTTCATGAACCTTGAAAACAATTTATGAACTGTTCATGAACTTCACAAACTTTCATAAAATGTTCATGAACCTTAAAAACAATTTATGAACTGTTCATGAACTTCACAAACTTTCATAAAATGTTCATGAACCTTAAAACAATTTATAAACTGTTCATGAACTTCACAAATTTCATAAAATGTTCATGAACCTTAAAAACAATTTATGAACTGTTCATGAACTTCACAAACTTTCATAAAATGTTCATGAACCTTGAAAACAATTTATGAACTGTTCATGAACTGTTTTCACAGTAGTAGGATTAGGTACAGTCAACCCTGTATATAAAGGTCACCTGTCTATAGTGGTCAACTTTTCTACCTCTTGTAGCTGGCCGTTATATACAGGTTTCATTGTAGTTGGTTTTTATAAAAATTATTCTTTTCCCAATATGGTTCAAAATAAATGTTGTATGTTTATGGAGCTGTATGAATTTTTCTTAGCATTTTTCACCAATATTTCATAAAATTAGCAAGAAACATTCGTTTCATGAGAGGGCCTTTAAAAATAACTTGAGTATCACTAAAATCAGGATTGAAAACCCATTGTGAGGATGCCTTACCTTAAGCTGTTTGATTAACGTTGCCAATAAAGGACCTTCTGTTATTTTATAAGCCCACGATGGCTGAAATGGAACCAGTCAAATGAAAAATCAGTAATAAAAATGGTCAAAATATTCATAAAACTAAGCATTGTGTGGTAAAAGCCGATCAGAAAGGTACATACACATGATGAAGGCTGGCAAATTTACAACAAATCTAGACAATATTTTAGAATTTTAGAAATTTTTAATTCAATTTCATATCTTTCTAAACGAATTTCAGACGTTTCCAATTCAACTTCAGAAATTTTCAAATAAAATTCAGATCGATAATTTCTTTACAGGCAACTGCCAATTTCATGTGTGTCTGTCAATCATGACGTTTAATGATAATAACTATGCTCAAATGCAAATAGAGGAAGCATTGTGAAATTAGGGAAGACGGAGGAGATTAACAAAGATTGTCGAGGCAATAAATATTTTTTTTGCCTATAGCATGCATTAGATTTTAAAATAATGCCTCACCAATCTCCGTCAATTCCTGCCATCCTCCGGCCATCGCAAACTTTACTATCTCCCTATATCTGCATTTGAGCATAGTTATCATTAACTGCATCTGCCTGTAAAGTAACTATTTGTTTGAAATTTATTTGGAAATTTCTGAAATTAAGTCTTGGATGAGATAAGGATGGTAGGATCATTCAATCTTTTTAACGAATATTCTGATTTTGAGAATTTTAGTATTCGACTAATTCTTTTGGTTACGAAAACAATAGCCCATCTGGTTAGAAACAATAGAAATGGCCTCACTCACAAATCTTGTTTTGAACCTAAACCATACGCGACTATGGGGAATGACTTATGAAAGAAAACTAAAATTATTTGAGTGGTCACCCAGTTGGATGCTATACAGAGGTGGTAGGCCCTAGCTCTAGCATATTTGACTGTAAGTGCTTAAGTATACTGTAGGTTACCTGTTTCTTGATAACAGCAGCCAGAAGAACATTCACTTGTATATTAGGACCATGGTAAAGATGATCGTTCATTCGATGGAATAAATACTGGAAAAATGATATTGTATTACATGAAGAATTTTTAACTGTGCAATAATGTTAAGCCTTTGCATATTATTTGTTAACAATAGGCTACTGGGTGTTTTATCTTGAACAGATTATAATTAGGATAATTGTATACATTTGAGATTATTTTCCTGTTTACAAATCTATGAAAATGATTTTGATAACATCAAATCAACAACTTTTATTTATTGAATAAATTGCGCTGTTAAATATATTTTGAATATATTATGTGTTTGTGAGCAGCAGCGTCGAAAAAATTTGGGACCAGGGGTGGAAATTTATCTAACTTGACTTCAGGGGCGCCAACATCCATGATTTCAGAAATTAAGAAGAAAATGTCAACAAATCGATTTAAATAGGCCAGTCTTCAATGAAATTTGCAGCTTCAGGCGCAGTAATTGTGAGAAAAAAAATGTTCATCTCCAGGGTGGAGCTGCCATGCTTTTGCAGACTGGCTGGCTTCTGTGTAAATTGATCATCCAAGTGTTTCATAGTTAACATGGTTCTAGCGTAAGAGCTTCTAAAGTTACATTAGCCCATCAATCAACAACAATCTTGAGATAAACACCTCTGTTTGGCCAGAGTGAGCCACATTGTTCCCAAGAACTATAATAGAAAACTAGCTAGTATACTAATGCACTATACACAATGAATTTATGATGTCTGAAAGCATACTGAAAAGCTACTGAGATTAGGTGACCCCCAAAATTGGATCATTCTCGATTCTGCAAAGCATGGCAGCTGCGCCCCAGAGATGAGAATTTTTCTCGTGATTGCCGCCCCTGAAGCTGCACAGTTTTCATCAGAAATCGGCTGTTAAAAATAATTTTTTGTCATTTTCTTCACAATTATTGCTAAAATGATGGATTTTGCCGCCCCTAAAATCAAATTGATCAGTTGTCGCCCCCGCCCCTAACTTTTTTCGTCGCTGCCGCCCCGAGATTTCGTGAAGATTGCCATTATTTGCAGACTGGGACGAATTCAGTAGCTTTTCAGTTTTATGGTGCTTTTTAGTCTATTTCAGTATGTTTTCAGTAGCTATTCAGTAGTTTCAAAATCCATATAGTGAACTGTTACCAGTGATCCTGAAGAGTGAAGATTCCTCAGATCGTGATCTTTTACTTAGTCTACAATTTATAGACTTACTTGAGATTGGTCAGCACTGATTAGAACCAAAATATCTTTCAAATGCTTTGATTTTGAGGTCATAAACTTATCAACAAGACAGCTTACAAGACCACCATCTCTAGCAGATTGAACATTTTCTAATAAAATTGATTTGGCTTGTTCAACGTTTTCCAAATCATTTGCCTCGAGATAGCCAACCAATTCAGAAATATTTGAGCTGCTTGCCATTTCAATTTAATAGAGAACTATGCAGTATTTAATATGCTTGGATTCATTTAGTTTCTCTGGTTAACTAGAACATATTGCCACTTTCATATCCGGAAGAAAATCGAAAACAGAACAAATTGGAAAACTATCACAAGCAGCCATTATATCGCCTCGTTTCCAATGCAAACACGATTAATATTTCGATCCGTGGATCCATAATGGATAAAATGAAGATGGGATCGCAATTTTGAAATTTGGTATGCTGGTAAGCGAAAGGTCGTACACACTACACAGTTAAGCAATTTGACAAAAATCAGGCATAATTTAATAAGATTTGATGTTGCTTATCGTTATACGCAATTTGAAAGGATGTTCTGAACTGATACATGTTTTGACGTTCATCTGTCAAGAGAGACACCTCCTTCGATCAAGAGAGGTACTTGTAAAATGATATAGGATCTACTTGAAGGCTTGAAACATTCTCTACTAAGGCTAACTATGGATTACATAACATTATTATACTTATTTCAAAATAAGAAACGAAGCCTTCGTTCGTTATGCGGCATAAAATGACACAGGAACCCTGCAAACAGTGGATGTTCCGTGAACGTTCGATTTGCGGTCAATCGAACGTTCCGCAAACGTTCACGGAACGTACTTTGTAGATATGATTAAACGTTCACGGAAGATCCACTGTTTGCCGGGAAGACAAAAACGAAACGAAGCATAAAATGATAAACGAGGAATAAAAATCAAAGCATAAAATGAGAAACGAAGCATAAACTTAAGAAAGTTGAATTTTGGCGGAAATATGACGCCATAAATTTAAATTCAGGGGGCTTAAATTTTCCCATTTTGAATTCTCATTTTTGATGTTTAATGGGAGATAATTCCATGCCGAATAAATATGGGGATATAGATAGGGAGCGAAGATATCTTATATCATCTTATATTCTAGATTCACTTGTCAAGTATTTTCTTTGTCTCTATCGCTACAGCGAGTAACAACATTTAACAATCGAGGTCGTGCAGCGATGCGTGACAATATCCATGGTGACAGTAATCTTGTTGAACCAATGAACAATAGAATCAAATAGTCATCACTTTAAAGTACTTTGACCTGAAAAACTATTTGACGTCTTTTGCATTGCTTATAATTTTTTACTAGAGGAATGCTTAACGTAGATAAACAGAAGGATTGAGAATCGCTATTGTAAATGATTGAATAAACATCATGAAGCAAGAAACGAAAGATGATGGAAGTAATGAATATTATTTATCAAAAAAGATTTTACGTGGTTACTTTCCAGCCGTTATGTACTGTCAATCTTTCCTTCCGCCTGATCGCATCAAAGAACTCGTCGTTGGTAAAATGAAAGATTATTCTATCAAAAGCGAACAATCTGTTCGAAAGAGGAATACCATATCAAAGAGTAGTAATGATATAGATAGCTCAGTGGTGACAACTAAAGCATCATCTCCAAACTGTAAGAGCACAACATTGGAAAGTAATGACGTCATACCTACTTTTGAGTCAACACAACTACATAAATGTTGCCATGACGTCATTTCCACACACAAAGATAATAATGTGAAAATGATATCCGAACAATCTAATTATGTTGAATTCGATACAAATAGCAACGTAGGTTAGTATTGCCTTTTCAAAATTGAAGTCAAAAAACAGCGAAGGCCGTTAGGTGCTCAATGGGGGGAGGTAATTACTCCCCAGAATTACTCAAGAAATTCCAGGGACGGCCCGTTGCCCTCTAAATTTTTTTTCTAAAATCGATACCTGAAATATTTTTTCACGTCACTGTATACTACCCCAAATATTTTTTATCGACGCATATTCTGGAATTGATTACGAGCTTCGTGAGTTACATCAACCTTTTTGATCATTGAAAAACAATAGGCCTCGAATATTTAGAAAATTCTGAAATGTTTTCAAAGACCATAAAAGGATACATTGGCACATCCCGTATCATACCAACCATTTTAAGTTTTTCCCCTATTTAACCCACAAAAGGTAGGTGCAGTCCTCAATATAGGTAGTCAATTGCCATTTATTATTGGTTACTCAGTATTAAGGTTTATAGAAATTTATGGATTTAAAACTCTAATAAGAAAATCAATATGCCTAGCAAAATGTACCAATAATATTTTGATTTGATTTGACTTGATTCATTCGTCTTGCCAAATGTAACTTGCAAAACAGGAAATAATATTAACAAACACAAGGAGTTCCATTCACATGCAGCCAAATAAGAAAAAACGATAATATTAAAGTAAAATTGATGATTAAAATTTCAGTCTTCAAGGATATATGTTTTACAGTAAGCCGACAATTAAGTCGAATTCTATGAGGGATTTCACAAAACGTTTTACAGTGAATTAATCTGTATTCAGCTATCGATGAGGGGTAGACAAATTGGTCACTATAGACAGGTGGTCTTTATATGCAGGGATAATTCAATAGCAAAAACTATTCAGACTCGTGATCATAAATGACTATACTAGACTATACAGGTGGATGCTATAAGGAGGTGGTCACTGTAGCAGGTTGGACTAGATATGTATTTAGAATTGATTTATCAATATTTAGGCCCAGGGGTAACTCCCATTGCGCTTTGATGGGGTCGTTCAAATGGTACTTTGGCAGAATGACCATGAAAATTTTCCACGTGATGAAAAGATACCCCAAATATATTTTTGTGAATGACAGATTCAACCAAAACAAAGGAAAAATAAAAATTCATAGGCAAAATTTGTTTTGCAAAACGAAAAATTTGCAAAAGCTTCAAAGGGATACATCAAAATATTTTTATGACTAAGCATACCCTAAAATTTTTTTCGGAATTTTGAAAATGGTACCTTTATTATGAACGTCCCCGTATACCAAAAGTATGGAAGTTACCCCCCCCCCGGGTATTTAGGAAATCATATAATTAAAATACAGAAATACATGTAAAGTATATAAAAATACAATAATACAAAGTAAATAAAAGATGGGTAAAAAAATTATCCAAGCATGTTAATAATAATATAGCTGGTCATGCTAAAGTTGAATTTAACATCTTCTTAAAAATTACTGTTTTAAGAAGATAATTTATTAATATTGGACTGAACTGAAAATTATAAATATGGCTTGTCACGTTTTCAGTATTTTGAAGCATCTCATATTGGCCCACAGTCTATAGATATTTATGTATATATATGTGAATCGTAGGAGTAGCAATAGATCGGTATGGCTACATTTATAGGCATTTTCCGTCCTTCTTTCGCCTCGCTTAGGTCGCATCGAAAGATCAAAGACGTATGCCCCTCAACCGCTGCATGATATCCTTCACTGGCAACCGAAGGAGATGCTTCAACGGGGCTATTGGGACGTAGTATCTTTTCATAATGTTTTGTGTCGTGAATTGTGTTATTTACAAGTTTCTTTGTCAGCTATGTCTGACCGTGATTTGTGGCATTCTTTGTGTAGCAAATATGTAAGGCGTAAGAGGGACGCCACATTCCTATAATGTGACTGTCTATATTACTACTACTGCTACTTTCGCCTAACATATATTTGCTTTAAGAATGGAACCCTATCCAGAAGTCTTTATTCATTTTAAATAATCTTATTTTGATAGATGAAAAGGTTGGTCATATTCCATCAATAGACGAAAAAAACAACGCTACACTTGAGAATAAAAGTTTCAGATGTCATTTAATCTATGAAATTCAAAAACATCATTGCATTTGGAATCGAGAGAATATCCATTATAATTCAAGAAAAGTTAGAAATGAAGCTTGGAAAACCATGAGCAAAAGTTTACAGGCTAAAGGTACGTACATATATACTAGTTAACTGAGTTTTTCAAAATTTTCTATGAGTTTTCATTTGATTATCTCTGTGTCATTGACGTGCTGATATGTGATTCATAATGTCCTAATTTGTCGCGACGACTTTCTGTGTCATTATATTCTTAGTGAAAGTTCCCCGAGCAGAGATTTAAGTAATTTAGTATTTGGTATCTACGATTAACTAAATATTGATATACTTTGTTATGTTTTAGTCAAAATTATGCAAGAAGAATGGAAAAATGTTAATGATATGGTAAAACGATGTTTGAAAAAACGATCGGATCAAATTAATAAAGGCATTAAAGAATTATCCGAATGTCAATGTTTTGAAGAACTACAATTTTTAAGAGAGGCAATTTCAAACGAATTATCACGAAAAGAACATAAATGTAGATCTAAGAATAATGATGCAGGTAATATTCTGATTTCACATCAATCAAATTACGTAGAAAAAACGTTTAAAAAACGAAAATACGATGAAATATCTACTGATCAGACTTCACTCAGAAATGTTGATTCTAGCTTACTTGGAGACATTTATATACCATTTACTGACGAACTTGTAAAGCTTGCTAAAGAAATACAAATTGATCATTCTTCGATAACAAATAATGATATTGAAAAAGTCATAAAATTTTGTTTAAGTCTACCTTCAAATCTTTTACAATTTGGTACACTCGAAGCTGAAAAACTATTATTAAACATTGAAAATATCATTAAAGGATTTACAAACAATTCCAGAGAATTTATTGAGCATTATTTGTAGTTTTTTAAACTTCAAGAAGAATGGTCAAAAGCTAAATTAATGTGTAAAAGATTGCTATCTGGGTTATTATTACTTCCAAATGAAGAAAGAACATTTTGCATGGATAAATTTTCTGATATATAATCAGAAATGACGATGACTTGGACAGCTATAGTTATAATTAGAGGTCTGCCCGCATGCTGCATTTTGTCCAAGGTCAGGCGTACCTTAAAGTCCTGGGGAGGGTTAATTAGTAACTTCAGGTTTGAATTCAGCAATTGACTCCATGAAAACAAATTTATCTTTTTTTTCAAATAATTTTCAGACCAAAATAGGCTTCAATTATGCTTCTCGTTATATATAACAATTGATTTATGGCAGCTTTCTGCATTTACATTGCAATTTTTAGTTCTTGGAAAACCAAACCCCTATAATTATTTTGGCACGTCCCGTATACCAATCGTATGAAGTTTTTTCTGACAAGGAAAGATCATTTGACTTGGCTCTATACAATCGAGCTGTACGCTAGTCTGCTCGCAGACTCGCTGTGAATTGTAATCTGGGTGAAACAGTAGTGTCTACGCAAGCGAGGCATCAAGCTTACATTTCACAGCGAGTCTGTGTGTAGTCTAGCTGTACGCTGAATTGGAGTCTACGCAAGCGAAGCATCAATAAGCTTACATTTCACAGCGAGTCTGTGACCAGCTCTTCTTGTTTGAAACCATTGAAACTATTGCATTGTTAAATATCATTTCTGGTTTCTATCAAACTTGATTAAAATCTGTCAGAGAAGTATAGTTCCGATGATATAAACCTCGTAGTCATACAAACCTGTTGTTTGTCGAAACCTGTGTTATATAGCTACAATACGTGCAATATAGAGCGAAAAAACAAATACAAATTTCTCGTTATGTTCACTATCAATCATTGAAAATAAAGAAATTTAAATAAGGGAGATTAAATAAACTGTACACAGCAAAATCCTTAAAATCACTTACAAGAATCTTTTAATAAGTATCAAGAATATATTTCCTTGAAACAACAATATTTGGCTGTTCCGTGAGGTAAGAATATTTGGATTGTGTAAGAATATAAATTGTTGTTTCAAGACGAAATTTTTTTTTTTTTTCACACGCTATTCAATTGAATTTAGCTGTTAATTGCCGCTATTTTCTTGTTTCAAGAATAATTGTCTACATAAAATCAGAGATGCTCGCACCTTCCAACAATAATATTCTCCTTTCAATTGGCTTTTTTCTTAATTGGAGTATATTTCTGTTCAACCTAATACGGTATTATAGCCCTTTCCTGGCAGAAATAGAATCATAATCCAAACAACAAACGATATATAACTTGATTAAAATCATGATTTTAATTAAAATATTATAGTTCATTTATCAAATATCAAACATTTTATTCAACAATCAACATGAATAATTCCAAAAGTGTTTACATATTTTGTTACTAGACTCAATTAACAAGAACTAATGTAACTTCAATACATATCACTTAATACATCATTTTAGTAGTTAAATGTAATAAAAACGTTTTATGCCTATTTAACAAAGCTCAAGATTATTTAGACTATACACGATGATTATAATAGTAATTTGTTATTTATGAGATTACCATCTAACTTCAACATAGTTCATTATTGACAGTACAAAGTTCTTGAGCATGGTTTTACCAATAAAAACACACATTGGCATTGCCAAGAACGATAGATGGATGGTATAGTATATTCCCAAAATGAAAAGTTAAACCAAGTAACAGATATGTGTTCCTGGTAAAAAAGCAAACAAAAAAGAGTTGAGTAAGTGAAACATATATCCTCAGTTAAAACTGGAGAAAGGACACAATAATAGAGTACCAATGCCAATAATATAAAGATGATAACAGCTCATTAATATATGATGAAATTTACATAAAATTAAATTGATGGTAATTATTCAGTGATACACAGCTATATTACGTTACTTCAACTCCAAGAATCCACTTTCTAGTTAACTGACGTGCAAATTGTAAATAGTAGCAATAATAATAATGGTAATGTAATAATAATGGGATCATTCAACGTCAGTTCTTGCTACGTGGTCAATGAAAATAATCAAAGCATTTATAGAATGAGAATCAAAAATGATACATGCTAGATTATGCTACCTTACTTCACGAATCGTCCTTCTAGTTAACTTACATGCAACCTGAAGCACCATAATCTAGCATATCTTATTTTTGTCTCTAATTTTACTATAAAATCTAAAGTGAAGTTAATAAAATATAATATTCTATGTGATGGTCCTTGGAATTTCTCAATTATTGATATTATGAAGTCTAATATAAATGAATAATCACTTGAAAAAAACTTGAGTCACGATTGGCGGATTTGTACCACGTGTTTAGCAGTTATATCAAGACAACCCACGAGATTCCATGGCAACCACCAAAAGGGTGCAGGTATAGGTCTATACCCGCACGCGTGCGGTTATAGACCTATACCTGCACGGTTTTATGTGTTTTGAAAATGGCGACGGGCTGCGACAGATGGAATATTTTTTGAAAATCAAATCAAATGTATACTCCGAAATTAAAACTTCAACTTGAGAAATTCAAAAAGTAACAACTTGGGACTTGCTATATTCAAATGTAACTCTTATTTTATTTTTAATATTGCACATATGTTTGAAAAACAATTGTGTTGAAATCTTCGCATCATATTTTGAAATGATATTCGTAGGAATTTCATTCCAATTGTATTTAATGAAAAATCAATGAACCATTAAATTAGAAAACAAGTCATTGTTGTAGTGAAATTGATGAGAGATAATTGATGCTCCAGACAAAGGTTATGTTACATGATTATTAAAATGATTATAATAATAGTAAAAAATAATAATAATAATAATGGAAATATAACAATAATGGGATCGTTCTACGTCAGTTCTTGGTACGTGGTCAATGAAATAATCAAAGCATTTATAGAATGAGAATCAAAAATGATACTTGTTAGATTATGTTACGTTACTTCAAGAATCGTCCTTCTAGTTAACTTAGGTGAAACTTGAAGCACCATAATCTAGCAAATCTTATTTTTGTCTCTAATTTACTATAAAAACTGAAGTCAAGTTTATAAAATATAACATCCTATGTGATTGTCGTTGTGATTTCTCAATTATTGATAATATGAAGTCTAATATAAATTATCATAATAGGAGTAAAAATAATAATGGTAATATAATAATGATGGTATCATTCTACGTCAGTTCTTGGTACGTGGTCAATGAAAATAACCAAAGCATTTATAGAATGAGAATCAAAATGATAATTGCTAGATTACGTTACGTTACTTCAAGAATCATCCTTCTAGTTAACTTAGATGCAACCTGAAGCACCATAACCTTGCATATCTTATTTTTGTCTCTACTTTTACTATAAAATCTAAAGTGAAGCTAATAAAATATAATATCCTATGTGATGGACCTTTGTTAGCACGCAAAGCAGTATGTTGAACGTTATTTCAAAAGAACAAAAGATTTAGTCAAAAATGAAATGAAAACTTTTCTACCATGACAGCATAGACTCAAGGCCACTTACGTAACCATGAGTCAAAAATGATACTTGCTAGATTATGTTATGTTACTTCAAGAATCATCCTTCTAGTTAACTTAGATGCAACCTGAAGCACCATAACCTTGCATATCTTATTTTTGTCTCTAATTTTACTATAAAATCTAAAGTAAAGATAATAAAATATAATATCCTATGTGATGGTCATTGGAATCTCTCAATTATTGATATTATGAAGTCTAATAAATTATAATAATAGTAATAATAATAATAATGGCAAAATAATAATAATAATGGGATCATTCCACATCAGTTCTTGGTACATGGTCAATGAACATAATCAAAGCATTTATAGAATGAGAATCAAAAATGATACATGCTAGATTATGTTACGTTACTTCAAGAATCGTCCTTCTAGTTAACTTAGGTGAAACTTGAAGCACCGTAATCTAGCAAATCATATTTTTGCCTCCAATTTACTATAAAAACTAAAGTCAAGTTAATAAAATATAACATCCTATGTGATTGTCGTTGGAATCTCTTAATTATTGATAATATGAAGTCTAATATAAATTATAATAATAGGAGTAATCTCTCAAATATTGATATTATGAAGTCTAATATAAATTCTAATAATAATAATAGTGCCGTGGTATTATAATAATAATGGGATCGTTCCACATCAGTTCTTGGTACATGATCAATGAAATAATCAAAGCATTTTTAGAATGAGAGTCAAAAGACACATGCTAGATAATATTACTTCAAGAATCACCCTTGAAGTTTGATGCTGGCTTGGGATGAGAACCCTGAGAATACAATTTGGCCTCCTGACTTTAGGCGTTCTACATTAGTTTGGCAGACAAAAGTCAACGTTGAATTATTAAACGCATAGAATAATAGACCTACCTTTCTTACACTTGAATCTCCAAAGTCAAATCCCACAAAATAATGTTCGAGGAAAGACAACATTCAGGCTAGGTTTAAATGAACTTCCTTGTTGGTCAATGGCGGTGTCATTCAATCGCGTTTTCATAAACCAAATAGGCCTAACCAATTCCATGTTTTCACCTTTTATAATTCCTCGCGTAAATATCATATCATTTGAAACATCTTTACAAGTTAAAGTTAAAGCCATGGCAGGTTGAAAACATCTTGATGTTCTCTGCGTTTGTAAAGTCGTAAACTGCAAATGCAAACGGTCACAGATTTCTGTTTTCTTTCAAATCTTCATACCGCGCCTTTGAATGAGAACCTGGGTCTCAGTTTGAAAGGACGCAATTGGATGAAACAATAGGTCTGCACGCAGGCTAATAATTTTGGGAACTTTGACACATTTTACAGAACAGTTAATTAGCAGTGTGAAAACATAGAAGCATGGAATTCTTATTTCAAGAATATTGGCCCTATCCTACTTGAAACTAGTGACGCCTCAAATCATATAGCTTTATATTCTTATTTGGAGAAAAAAATCTGTCAATACAAGAATTTTAGGATATGCTTGTTTTCAATTTTTGCTGTGTATATAACATATAGCTGTAAATAAATTATCTGCTCTTAACCATACTTAACAAACTAAAAATATACATATTATAAGACTTTTTATTTGTTTTCCTGAATATTCTGAATATTTTTTAATACCAGAAATGCAAATCCTCGTCCCGTGTCAATACGAACCGATTATAAAATAGTCGAATAATTTTACACATCGGCTATATAACGGCAATCACGATAATTTTCGGGTGTATATATTTTTAGCATGATTTTTAAAACGTAAATCGCTCTCGTTTATTATATCTACATGCTTTAAATTGCAAATTCTTAGCTTGAGTAGTTTCCAATGTTTATTCAAACAAATATTATTAAAAATTAATAAAAAGAATATTGGCATTTGTTTGTCATCAAGTTCAACTTTTTCATTATTTCGGAACAGTGCTCTATTTACGCATATCAAATAACCGGTTATATCTGGTTTTTACAAGACCGTCAGTACAAACCGGATTGTACCTGATTCGTTCCATTTGAGTCTTTTCTCTAATAAATCTCATGCATAGTAATTCATCCTTTGAATAATTCACGCGTTATGATAACCATTCAAATCCATGCAGCTCGACATTATGACTCAAAGCTAATTTAAATATCAAGTCTTCACCTAGAGAAAAATATCATGGCATATAGATAGAAATTACGTTGAATCTTAATTCTGTATATGGTCTAATTAAGGCTCACTTGTGGTCTAATAAAAACAAGTTTTTCAAAAGGACGATACCTGTGTAAACTTGTTAAATATGCATAATGAGGTCAACACCCAAAATATGATCAAGTCGGCATGCGAAGATAATATCAGCTAGATTATTCTTGCCCGTCTCTAAAAAGACCCCGCTGTGCACGTTCAACTTACTTCAGAACATTTTCGCATATGAAAGGTTTATACGCAACGGGAAATATACGCATTGCGATAAAAACAAACACAAGTTGATATTGGATCAGAGATTTTAGTAATTAGTACAAAATCTTACGAATATAAATTTTAACCGCGAAGATGATAATGGTAAACCGTGAACTTGATATTTTCGAAGAGAAAAGAATACTGCGAAAATTTTATATATAATCGCATAATCGGGAATAATATCAAATAAGTGTCAATTTTTTTGTAAGAGGGCCTTTTAGGGAACAACATTTTTCACGAGCTTACCAATTTTACCCTCACTATATAAAATGTACGATGATAAAATAAAATATCATATCCAATAACTGCGAATTTATGAATCGATATAGGCGGATCACAAAATTATGAATGTCTATAGTCTTTGAATCCTTTTATTATAATTATATATATACTATATAACTAACACATTGATTATCTTGACCTAGTTAATTATAGCATGGAAGTAGCCCAATGTTTACTGAGCAGTATTGCTAAAGGCTAATGGCCAGAAACACGTACTCGTCTATATCCAAGTTTCTCTATAATATCCAAGTTAATAGTTTTAATGATCAAATCTCAAATGTTCTCTATTTCGTTCGCATCACTTGACTCGACTGTATAACCCACCTGCGCTGAACATCTATATAATATAGGTGCAAGCCAATTAATATTTGGTCAGCACGACCGTATAACCTATAGGCCTTACTGCATGCGTATCGGTTTATAATTCGAGTGTCAATTGTCTCTCACTTTTTATGAAAATTAAAAAAAGAAATGTGCAAGCTTCCTAACACTGGTTTATTAAACAGTGGGGAGAAATTCCTGCATGTCGAACGAAATCAGGTAATGATGACAAATCGTTTAATTCTTCCTATTTCATGATATTTTTCCCGACTTTTTTACACTTTGTCTCTCTATTCCATTATGGAAAAATGTATTCCAACAATTGTTCGTCTCAGACGGAAATTATTAATTTCAAAGCTGATTTCAATGTTAATTGGAATTGTTGATTCAATATCGTAGAACAGTATACTGAGAAAACTATTCACAGAGAAAATATTCAAAAATACTCTTCTGATGTTTTATAGTCTAGACAACAATTCATGCTTTATCGTCTGAAAATGGGACCCTTTTGGATAATGATGAAGATTTAAAATTTACAAGACTCATGGTCTGACACGTGTTACGTCCCTGCCATATGGGACTCATACATATATGTATATGTGCGTTTGTGAATATTAGAGGGCTGTGGGATTTCATAACATCTGTTTCTTTATACAAAACTTGAATTACTTAACCAATAGAAACTATAGAACACTTTTCCTGGCCTTTGGCCATCAACCTGTCATCTTTTGAGTACTATTCTAAAATAACGAGGGCCTGACAGCTCCCATCATGCATATATAACAGGGCAAGGTCAAGTTTAGATTGACAGCGGTGACATATTTCTGATTTGAAAAATACATCGACGACAGAATGAATAGTCAAACTATCAAAGCAAAGCAAACTATTACGCTTTATTTTCCCAAACTGACACCTCGGAATTTTTTTCCTGGTCAAAATGTATACCCCAGAATATATTTTTTATCGACTCATAAAAGTTGGCTACAAGTGTGTTGTGGGTTTACATCATAGACTTACAGTTAAATACATACACCTTTTTTGCTCATTGAAAACACAATACCTCAAAAATTCTGCAAATTCTGCAATAGATACCCCAAAAATGTTCACATACGATGAAAAGACGGTACCCACAATAATTAATTGGCACGTCCTTGTATACCAACCATCTGAGGTCATCCCTGGGAGATGTATATACCGTGTATCTATCATTAATCAACCATTAATCAACTAATCAATTAATCAATTAATCATTAATCAATTAATCATTAATCAACCATAAAGGAAACCAAGGTCTTGATCCAAGCTATGACGTCAATTAAAATTAGTGTTTATATTTCTTATATGAAAGGATTGACAAGAGAAAGAGAATCTATGTTTGCTAGCTGCAGGAAAAGATTTAAGACATCCGCTTCATGTTCAATTATTATTGGAGTCAATTATATACAGAGAAACCCGCGTTGTAAATTGTTCATGCGCAATTCCACTTATTTCTATAAATGAGAGCTGGTTTTGACATGTATCATGCAGAAGTACTGAGATTTATCATTGTTTTGGGAAAATGTATACACAGTAGTAAACGCATAAAAACAATGCTATGAGATGATGTAACTAGTACAAGTTATTCATAATAAATCATCATAATACTGAAGAAGAATTTGAGCGGCAGAGAACCTGCTGGCTCCGTTTAAGCCCACGCAGCAAGTGCATTTTGATATTTGAATCATATTATATTTCCACAGAGTATTTATTCTTTTCTAGAACCATTTTGCTGCATTTCAATACCTGAAGAAAAGTTACGCAAACCGATTTTGTCTGACAGCATGATCACACGATTACATGAACACAGAAAAATGTCAAGTTATGCAAGAATAATTTGCTTGATTCGAAATCTATTTCGTCTTGCTTTTGAGCCATAATTTCTTGTTTTGAGCAAACAATTATCAATCATGTCGTCTCGAGCGATTTAGGTATAGTAGTTGAAAGTAAAATAACTTTTGCTAGAAACAAGTAAAAATAACCCTGAAACACCAAATAAACAATTCTTGCAAATTAACAACCAATTAAGCAAAATAGTCTTGCATTTTTCCTGTGGATCGTATCTTGCAGAACTAAACCATAACCTCGTTACCTCAATATTGTTACTTTAAACAAAATATAATGCATATATAACTAACCATATAACTCAAATTTATGTATCAATATGCTGGCTTCAAATTCTGCAAATTTATCAGAACTTCAGAGGCTCTACACAGTATTGCGAAATATGAACATGCGAATTGTCCTAACAATGAGTATTCACAACGACTGTGTTGTAGTCTCGAAATTGCTCAATAAACAACAAGGACCTGCTAGTATTGTGCACTGCCTGCTGCGAAATTCAATATGTTTTATAGTTAATTCTTAAGACTATTCAATAGTAAAATTTGTGAAGATTTATAGAAGTAAGTTTTTATAGGGGATCTACACACTGCTTTGTCAGAATTTCAACTCATGTTCTGACGTCACATGTTCTGCTTATCACTCGTGTAGTTCGTTGAATCTTTATATTGCGCAAAAGAGTAATCACAACCAAGGTATACCACGCTTGATGCTCTACTATTAAATACTTCACTAAGCTCCCTGTCCCTTCGACCATTTATGTATACCCCTCATGTAGTGCATCTTTGACGTTGTTGTACTTAGTGTCACGCTTATTGGCTTGATAGTAAATCCTGATTGAAGTTAATCAAGAATTTTTACTTTTTTTAACGATTTTTCACAGCTTTTCTACTACTAATACCTATAGCTAGTATTTCATCACTGCCTGCTAGGAGCTTCAAATTATTAAAAGATATAGTAATAAAGGAGTCAAAGATTACACATTTTAGCACTCTTTTTTCCGATTATCATGGACATTAAAAATGATAGGTATAGTAACCGTGGGGAGTTGTGTTAATTATTATAACTACCAGATGATCATCATGTATATAGCAGCCTGCATAAAATATTAAGAAATATTGATCAGAAATGTACTCATAGCAGCCATATGAGGCTTACTAAGGTTTGCGAAACGAAACGAAATGAAAATTTAATTTCTTCATTTAACTATTTTTTTTTTTTTTTTACTTTTTTTTATATTATATTTTTAAGGCTTATAAACAACTTAATACATAAATAGCTAGTTCAACATATTTCACATTACAATTCAGACCAAGACAATTTTGCTGTTGTTTCTTGAAGCCTGGCGATTCTAATTACTTTCGTTTGGTATTTGCTTTATCTAATAATTTTGTTGATATTTCTTGTTTGTATTTTATTTTGTTATAGCTATGTACATTGATATATTTATTCATATAGACGTGCACCTCGAAAGAAAAGATCTTTTTCCGCTATCCGTCTTAACACGGGGAAGTAAATACAATATTTTTCGTGTGCTAAATTATTAAACTAATAAATTATAACATTTTATTGATAACTAAACTACGTTTTATACAATATTTCGTGCTATTACATGATTTACTAACTCAAAAATCGTTAATTGTTAATCATTAGACTGAATATAATCGCATTTTGCGAATAAATCATTTCAAAATGAATCTAACCACAGTAAACGTCCACTAAACCAGCAAATTTCATAAACCCTGTTTTTCCAAGAGTGTGTGCTCTGCTCGTTTTAATAATAAATGGAAAAATTTGTGAAATACGTTTATCAAATGAGCTTCAGAATTCAATTTTAATTTGTTCTTAAGTTTTTCAGCATTTGAGACTCAATACTCTTGAAAGCCTGTGTTCTTATAAAAAGTGTGTATTATAAGATAGTATTCTTATTAAGGAAAACGATCAGATCGTTTTTGCAACTATTAAACTATTATATCTATCTCGTGCATATTATTTGAAACTCTATGATTTATTATAGTTTCTATGCTTTTTAGACCAGTCAAGTATACCGTTTTAATAAAATAAACTAAATGTGGGTATCCATTTTAAATTTGAGACTGTTTTTAAATCCAAATGTGTTCAACGTTTAATAGGAATTTGAAGTAATTAATCATGAGAATTGTATACAAAGTTACGTTTAAAATAATGTCAAGTTTCAAAACTTGAGACTTAGCCAAAATTAACGTAGTCGTATGAGGTCCTATGACGGAATCCAAGCTTACAAATTGCGATTAATCTATTGTTCTGCTAAAACTATGAAAGAAAACATATTTGTTTTCTATCAAATTGCACAACTGTCAACAGTAGTTGAACTGATCTTGTGTAAACCAGTTAAAACCTGTATATAGAAACCAGTTTCAACAAGATATATATATACGCATATTAAATAGAAATCAAGTCATTCTATGAAGAACAATCAACTGGCTCAAATCCATGATATAAAACCCCAATTATCATGAATTGTTTATCAAATTTAATTTAAAAAACTTAAAATAATTGACAAAGCAAAAAAAAAACATAAATCTGCCTGCGTGGAGATTCGACAATGATTCGGTTTACTCAAAATCAACAAAACAAATACGGTTGCATACACAGGGAGATTAATTTTGTAAGAAGAACCCCTAAAATCTGATTAAAATAATTGCGATATCTGACAACTGCAAAACTACCAACTTAAACATACAAATTAATCCATAATTATTTCTGAAATAGTTTTATTGATCTATTCTTATGAAATTTGAACAAAATATTTCTAGAACAACTCATTTTAAAACACGCGTTCAGAATAGACATCACGATTTTTTTCGTGCGTATTTCTAAAATGATTTTCAAAAGAAACCGCTCTCATTAGATCTATGCATGACTTCATTGAAATATTATATTGAGTAAATTTCAATGTTTATTTCAACAAATATTGTTAAAGTAATGAGAATTTATTTGTTTGTCATCAAATTCTACATGATTTCGGAACAGTGCTCTACTTACGCTTTAATAATGTCAATAACCTGTTATATTATCTACATATCGTTTGTATACCTGCCAAAATCCCGTTTTTACAACTTCATAATAAAATTAGCGATAAGTCATTTTTTGAACATTAATATTTAAATCATCTGCTACTTTTCTTAAATCTAATCGCTCTAGTCTATGACGTCTCAATAAAACGTATTATAGATCCGGCTAAAATATAGCTGCCATAACAAAGCCCACTGAGAAACGTATATTCTATTGTAGTCTAACTTCGCATGGTCTAACAAAACAAGTTTGAGAGGAGCATGGTACGAGTGTAAACAGGTTAAACCTGCATTGGCCCTCAAAAATACAATAAAGGCTGAATGTTGAAGGCCATTTCACTCAGACAGCTTAGTCTACCGCGTCTTATAACTTCACGCGCGTAATTTTACCCCGGGATTTTTTCGCAAATGGATTGCATACGTAGCGGAAAATACCGACGCCTTGCTAGCTGTTTCGTCTACTTTCTGATATTTTGCGTTAATGGGTTTGACTTTAACGCTATGAATGCTCAAGCAATATTTTATTTAAAAGAATTAAAGGCTTCAGATATCCCTATGTATCAAGGTTTACTTATTTCAACAAGACTTACCATGGGTGGGATCTGTAGCTTAATATTTGGTTATTGCTGCGATCGATTTGGAAATGCAAAACGATTAGTACTGTTATGTAATTTCATGGCATTTACCGGTAGGTTGATATATAGTATACCATATTCGGCACCTGTGTTAGTTATCGGTCAAATGTTCAATGGTTGTTTTTTGGGTGTGTTAGCTTGCAGTACTGCAGAATTAGCAAGAATGTACCAAGGGGAGTCATTAACCACAGCTCTCGCAACGGTTAATATTGGTTTAGCTTTTGGTTATGTCCTTGGACCATTAACAAATTTCGCATTAGTTAATGTCAACTTAAATTGGGGATGGTTATATATTCATCCAACAAATGCTCCAGGTTTTGTTGTTTGTGGTTTATTGATTGTATTACAAATGATTGCATTTCTACTACTGTTTAATAGTGAAGACGTGGATAAATATGAACTAACAGGGAAGCTATATAACGAAAGATCATCATTGTTAGACAAGAAAGGTCAAATTCAAAGTGAAACAAAATTAATATCATCAGCCTCTTATCATGCACCTGTGTTAACCAGAGTGAGACAATCAGACATTAGTACTGCATTCAAATTAAAGTTATTATTGACAGACAGTAATTTACTATTGATCTATTTTGGAACATTTTTTTGGACTTTTATTTTAATATGTATGGAAGCTTTAATATCACTCGTGGCAGCTGATTGGTTACAATTTAACGGTACACAACTCAGTGTTAGTTATATCATAAGTGGTTCAGTTTTTATTTTCGCTAGTTCTGGAATTGCTATTTTACAATATTATATCAAAGACTTCTATGCAATAACATTCTGCAGTATTTTACAATTATTCGTCCCAGGATTTCTATGGATAATGTATTATTCATATCAACATGAACAGGCGCCTTTAATAATGTATTATAGCTGGGTAACGATTGGCTCAGCGACTTGGGTTTTAGAAGACTTATTATCTAGAGCAATGACATCGAAATTTGTTCCAATGGAAATACAAGGATTTGCCGAAGGTGTCCGAACTGTACCTAGATCTTTAGGAATTATAATTGGAGGATTTTTTACAAGTGTATGGTTTACTTCAATCAATGTTATATCACCCATGATATTAATTGTATCGCTTGGAATTATATTTGGTTTAATCTGGAAAAGGAAACAATTATTAAGTCCACAAAGAATAACAATGCCTAATTCAGGTTATTCAAAATATTGTACATATTCACAATTTACTGCTTAATTAAAGGTAAATTTAAAAAGTATAATTATTTGAATATTTTTATCATTCATCTATTTTTTTATTTAATTATAGGGTATAGCCTACGTAATGTCACTGAACGGCGTACACAGAATACCTATGGACATTTTCATTTTTTTAATTAAATACTATTTTAATGTACAATTCACGAGAAATTTGAACACATATAATTTATGCTTTATTCATGATGAGTATATAGTTGTTCTTATCATTATGAATAAAGTTAATGAATTATATTTATTCCATTTTCTTATTATTTTTTCTCATTTTGAATATAATAAAAAAATACAAATAGATATATATTTTTTTATGACAATTATAGACGGTGAAAGAAAATAATAAACCGTCATATACTATATATAGAACTTACGCTATATATAATATATTTATAAAAGATATTTTAATACAGTTTAAAAAAACTTTTTATTATATGAAATTTTATATGATAAAATATCAAATTAATTTGATGAGACTATTTTTGATATTTCTTACATAGTATTTGAATGAAATATATATATATATATATACTTATCAGTGCGGGATATTATGTCTGAAATGTTTAAAATAGCCTCACTTATTACTTTTTAATAAATTATGTTAATTATTTTAATTATATCATATCTTTTATAAAATGATGTAATATGTAACAAATTTTATTGAAAAACATTATATCAAATATTTTGCTTATAACATCTTGAATTTCGTTGATGAGTATATATTCTGTCCTTTAATTCTTACAAATGTGAACTTGGATCAGAATCTATGAATTTTTTCATGTTCTAAACTATAGATGTCACCTTGTAGAGACTCATACTACACACAAGCTAATCATACCTTGTAACACACAAGCTAATAATACCTTAATCACAATAAAATGTCCCCATAGCCAACTGTGTATTGCGGCCAATGCGCAATGACCATTAGATAGATAGAAAGATTAAAGGGTTACCACATACTTGCCATGTTCGTATTCATATTTACTAAACGAAAAAATGTTGGGAGACACGAGTGAAGCGCTAAAAAATCACGAGCTCCGAGCGAGTGATTTTTAGCTTCCCGAGTGTCTCCCAACATTTTCGAGTTTAGTAAATATGAATACAAACATTTGCAAGCATGTGGTAACCCTTTTCTAAAATAAAACAAATGTCGGAATCTCATTCGACGGCAAATTTTCAATTCATGAATTCACAATTTAAAATTCAATTTTAATTCATAAATCAAGCAAAGAGAATCCCACAACAAAATAGATATTGTCGAATAAAGAAAGACATATACAAGAACGTCTGTAATATAAGTGGTACAATAGTTCTTTAGCAAATTAATGCAGTTATTGTTATTTAAATTTTAGATTTACCTTGAAACAGCGACGTAGCCTATAATTGTAAATTGTCTTTCATTCTGTGTTTTATTTTGCATGTTACACGACCAATAACTCATTCACCACGATTTTCAATAAATATAGACATCTTGAGCTAAATGTCGTTTTGTAAATCGTAGCCATTATTGAGATATTTATTGGATTGTTATCAAAAAGTTATAAATTCTGTATTTTATCACAGATCAAACTTTTTGAAGCTTGCGGTTTTTCCCGGTTTTCGGAGCCATGTTTTACCATAGGATTTCATGCACGCTCTTTCGACCAATCAGATCGCAGAAAACCTTCGTGATATTTTAGAATATAATTTTAACGCTAACAGAACATAACCATGATCGTCACCATTATTTAGTATGGACGTGGATAGCCACACGAGGGAGATAATTCATATTCAACTACGAGGCTGGATCTGAATGAGGCTTCAACCTAAGGCTGAAGGCTGGTCAGGTTACCAAAATCAAACGTTGCACTCAATGAAACCATTATCATTATCATCATCATTTATTCAGAGATTTGAGTTGACATCTTTTTTTATTCAAGGGATAAATTATAAATCAATAAACAATAATTTAGAAAACATGTATTCTTACAAAGCATTTCATAGAGCACTAGATCGATAATCCCAGTAACTGACTGATACTACAGTTAAACCTGTATATAGCAGCCAGCTACTAGAGGTAGATAAATTGACCACTATAGACAGGTGGGCTTTATATAAACGTTCGAGTGAAAGTTATTTTGTGCTACCTTAAATAATGCTGAGATTTCCTACTGCTTTGAAATATGCTATTCAAACAAATTTTCATCTCTCTTTGATTGTGAATTTGAGATCACGCTCTTGGAATAATAATAATAAGTTTAAATTCCAAGACTAAGACTAGTTCAACTTCAATACGCTACGTTCTCGATGTCAATTCAAAACGAATGACTACCATGTAGATTATATTCAGATGTAATTTATCAAATCGAAAAATTTTTATTTTTTCAATACATATAGTGCTCAATTTTCTTATAGTTGCATGCATCTGGGACAGTGAACGAACTGATCAGATTCAAGCTCATTGATAGCCTGCGCTATTTCTAGATTCTGTTTATTAATATATAGAATGATACGGTACATGTTATGCTGAGTCTCTTTGATGGATATCGAAGGCCAGTAAATTTCTAACGCCTGCAAGTGTCTTTTGCATAAATTTATAACTTTGAATTCGGTTCTATTTTCAGCTACCATTTCGACAGTAAAGTTAATGAGCTTTATTGAAAGTAAATTTTGCGAATTAACACAGCAACAAATAGAGTTCACTGATTGTTCACTTCCAATAAAGTTTTTGGAAAATCTTATGAAATACTTGTTATGATCTGAAATCATTTGGTTATTAATTAAAATTAAATGATTTTAGATTTGAAGTAAAGAGAAGAGTGAACCATAGAAATTATGAAACCTGATATACGGCCAGCTACGAGAGGTAGATGAATTGACCACTATAGACAGGTTACCTTGTACACATGTTTGATTCAATAGAAAGTACTATTTTAGACATTGCAAGAGTGACCACTATAGTCAGGTGGCCGCTGTATAGAGGTGACCATTATAGCATGTTGACTGTATAACAGTTAGTTTAATATGATGTGTCTACTAGTAAAACATTTCTATATAAAAAATATTGACGACAATGGATGGTAACAATAAATATGAATCGTCCAAGGTTATCAGAAAGGCTATTATCATTTTAGATTAAAAAAAATTATTCGAAATTGGTGAATTGAAAATATTCTATAATAAAAATAATAATTAGCTATACGGCGTCTATACAGTTAATTGTGAATATATGTTCCCTATTTTTTCAGTAAATTGTTTCAGGCATTATTAATCTTTTTGGATTTAACAATTGTTTTCTTTTCCAAATTAAACCAAATACAATTGCAAAGGATACAGTTAGTATGATAGGCGATGTAATATTAATTGAAATAAGCCATACACTTGTAAAAAATCCACCAATTATAATTCCTAAAGATCTAGGTACAGTTCGAACACCTTCAGCAAATCCTTGTATTTCCATTGGTACTAATTTCGATGTCATTGCTCTAGATAATAAGTCTTCTAAAACCCAAGTCGCTGACCCAATCGTTACCCAACTATAATACATTATTAAAGGTGCATGTCCGTGTTGATATGAATAATACATTATCCATAGAAATCCTGGGACGAATAATTGTAAAAAACTACAAAATGTTACTGAATAAAAATCTTTTATATGATATTGTAAAATAGCAATAGCAGAACTAGTTATAATATACAGAACACCACTAATGATGTAACTAACACTGACTTGTGTACCATTAAAATATAACCAATCAGCTGCCACAAGGGATATTAAAGATTCCATACATATTAGAATAAAAGTCCAAAAAAATGTTCCAAAATAAATCAATAGTAAATTACTGTCTGTCAATAATAACTTTAATTTGACTACATTGCTAATATCTGGCTTTCTTGTTTGATATTCTGCAGAGTCCGATTTTTTTTCACCTCTTATACGACCTTGTAAGTGTAACATCACTGATTTTTCATGATATCCATTTCCTGTTAGCTCATATTTATCAACTTCTTCACTATTAAACAATAGAATAAATGCAAAAATTTGTAATGCAATCAGCAAACCACAAACAACAAAACCTGGAGCATTTGTAGGATGAATATATAACCATCCCCAACTCAAATTGACATCGACTAACACAAAATTCGTTAACGGTCCCAGGACATAACCTACTGCCAAACCAAGATTAGTTGTTGCGAGAGCAGTAGTCAAGGATTCTCCGTCATACATTCTTGCTAATTCTGCAGTACTGCAAGCTAACACACCAAGAAAACAGCCATTGAACATTTGACCAACAATTAACAGTGGTGCCGAATATGGTACACTATATATCAGCCTACCGGTAAATGCCATAAAGTTACATAGCAGTACTAGTCTTTTGGCATTCCCAAATCGATCGCAGCAATAACCAAATATTAAGCTACATATTCCACCCATAGTAAGTCTTGTTGCAGTTAAAACACCTTGATACATTGGGACGTTTGAAGCCTTTAATTCTTTTAAATAAAATATTGCTTGAGCGTTCATCGCGTTAAAATCAAATCCATTAACGCAAAATATCAGAAAATAGACGAAACAGCTAGCAATACGTCGGTACTTTCCACTACGTATGCAATCCATTTAAAAACAAATCCCAGCAAATAGTTACTTCCATGGATGCATTAAGACGAGCAAGACAATAAACTGTTCTGATTGAAACAGCCTTTATAACAAGCAGCCGGATTTATCGTGTTGTGCATTGGTTTAACCGGTTTAAACTCGTACCATACTGCTGTAATCATGCGAACAGACTTCAATGGAATTTATTTTCTAAGTTTGCAGGTGGCTTCGGTCCATCTCGGTATTAGTTCATAGTTAACAATAACATCGATCCTTCTTTGGCCTGTGTGCAGACCTTACGGTAAATCTAGCTTCTTCGTTAGCAAGCTATCGCGCAGCCGGTTGTTCCTGCTGGAACTTTTCATCAGACCCCAAAATAGAGCAGAATCTATTGTTTCATGGACCAATCAATGTCTCATAGAAGAAATCCAATTTGTACCGGCTACTGATTGGATATTTTGTTTACCGCTTTGCATTTTTTTTGTTTTCTTGCAAAATGCACAGATTGTCGTGTAAAACTTCTTTTAAAAGGAGTGAAAAAGTTCACTTTTGATTCAATTATACGACATACTATTCTATTGTGTATAATTAAAAATGAATTGGAAAATAGCTTAGAACTGAACACTTAACCATTTGATCGCGTGCTTACTTATTTGATTCATGGGCATGACCCCCTACATAATTTTGTTGAATCTAAACCATCTCTTTTTCAAACCTGCCATCAATCAGAAATTACACAGGAGAGCAAACACGTTTTTAGCAACAAAAATCGTTTAATTCATCAATTAATCGATCATTGTATGTAACAGTACGATATGCTGTCTGTGCTGTTTCAATAGTGTTCGATGCCATAAATGCAGAGCTATTTATAGTGATAAATCAACGCAAACATCAAGACATTTATATTTGCAATAACCCCATTGTTGCGATCATCAGGCAAGATGATGATGGCCACAGAAGCGTGAAATTGTAAGCAGCAAATATGAATGTCTGTTTTTTGCGTTGATTTATCATTAGTAATCAATCAATATTCACTATACATGATTAAATATGACAAAAACTTGTAAGAATATTTTGCATGATTCATTACGGTAAACTATATATGTAGGAGATCTAATAACGTGAACAGGCGATCTTCTTGGTGTAATAGTAATTTGACTCCGTGCATTCATATTTAGTTAAAGATATAGAAATCCCACAAGATATTATAACAAACAGTAAATGTTGATAAAGATGAGTTATTTCCTTGTGTTCCAAAATCAATCTAATTAATATTGCGTTTTACATTGGTATATATCTACATGATTAAGAGGTTACATCATAAAGAGGATGAGCTACTATCAGCTGCCTGATAGAGAGGCTGATTATCATTTAATCCATTACAAATACAATGTTGATTCGAAATTTTATTTGCCTTCCAGCAATTTTTAATTCATGTATATGTTCAATTATTAATGAAGCATTTTTGTCTTTTTTCAAGTTCAAATCACTTGAAAAGTGGACATAATCAACTTTTGCTCAAAACAAGAACATTTGAAAACAAGACATGTGAAACAGACTGTTTAGCAAGTAAAATATTCTTAGAAGGCCAACCTTTTCCCCGTGATACAAAGATTTAACAGATCGAGCTACTGATCACTAACATGTGACAAGTATGAATAAATTATGAAGATGGCAAGTTAGTATCTATATATAACGTATGTACTCGTTAGGGTTATATATAGGTTTTCCCAACCAAGAAAAGATTCGAAAAGGTTTTATTTCATAGGATCAATATCTCGTGTTACTTTTTTCATGGGTTTTAATAATGTGTATGATTGGTTGATTGCTGGTCACGTGACGTAGTTTAAATCGATTAATTCCCTCCGAGAACGGGAAAGAAGTTGTTATTCCCCGTAGCTGGTAGCAACTAAATTCTTCATTGCAACTATAAGGGAAATCAACAAAGTACAAAACGAATTTCCAATATTTCATTCAACTGAAATTGAGAATTAATTGAAATAAAAACTTATGTAACATACAAGGAATGGACCAAAATTTACCTTTAGCACTTTCACAGCATTTATAGAGGAAAATATGTAAGTAGCATATATTATCATATTCAAGAAGGCAAACAGAGTACAAACAGAAAGAAATGTCGGATATAGCCTTTTAAAAATAATTACCTCATGTATACACTACTGCTCTTTTGTATTGACGCACGGGCTTTTACCGAAACAAACATAGCAATTAAACATTTATGATCAAGCAAATGAAATAATACATTTGATTGAAATCCTGTCAGCTTCAAAATGAGTTAGAAATCTCAGTTTCAAGTTTTAATTATGCGTAAATCTCAAGTCTTATATATACGTCATTGTTATTGTTGCTTTTTGTATTACAGGAATACTGTAATATGAATTTTTTTTGAACGTCCTATAGAGTATACAAAAGATATGGGAAATATGTTCTCCTGGGTGGAGTTGGAATATGAATCCTGATTCTGCACACTTCTGGTTTTATCATTTATATTTCACACAGTGAAGTTTTGAAGTACAATCATCAAACCCATTATTATCACTGTAAATATTTGATATATTTTATTTCAATATAATCTAGAACATTTAACCAATGAAGAAAACAAAATAATTTTATATGTTATATAATAACTCTATTTTATATAATAACTCAACCTTCAATGTTCCGCTGGACTAAAAAATAATTCAATAACCGTATTAAACATTTTTATGCAGTAAATTGTGAATATGTACAATATTTTGAATAACCTGAATTAGGCATTGTTATTCTCTGTGGGTTGAGCAATTGTTTCCTTTTCCACATTAAACCAAATATCAATCCTAATGAAACAATTAGTATCATAGGCGATACAATGTAAATTGAAGTGTACCATACACTTGTAAAACATCCACCAACGATAATTCCTAAAGATCTAGGTACAGTTCGAATACCTTCAGCAAATCCTTGTATTTCCATTGGAACTAATTTCGATGTCATTGCTCTAGATAATAAGTCTTGTAAAACAAACGTCGCAGACCCAATTGTTACCCAGCTATAATACATTATTAAAGGCGCTTGTTCATGTTGATATGAATAATACATTATCCATAGAAATCCTGGGACGAATAATTGTAAAATACTACAGAATGTTATTGCATAGAAATCTTTGATATAAGATTGTAAAAGAGCAATTCCAGAATTAACAATAATAAACACAGAACCACTAATAATATAGCTAACACTGACGTGTGTGCCATTAAATTGTAACCAATCAGCACCCACTAATGCTATCATAGCTTCCATAGATATCAATATAAAAGTCCAGAAAAATGAACCAAAATAAATTAACAATAAATTACTGTTTGTAAATAATAACTTCAATTTGAATGCAGTACTAATGTCTGATTGTCTCACTCTGGTTAACACAGGTGCATGATAAGAGGCTGATGATATTAACTTTGTTTCACTTTGAATTTGACCTTTCTTGTCTAACAATGATGATTTTTCATTATATAGTTTTCCTGTTAGTTCATATTTATCAACGTCTTCACTGTTCGACAGCAATAGAAATGCGATCATTTGTAATATAATCAATAGACCACAAACAACAAAACCTGGAGCATTTGTTGGATGAATATATAACCATCCCCAATTTAAGTTGACATTAACTAATGCGAAATTTGTTAAAGGTCCCAAAACGTAACCCAAAGCCAAACCAACATTAACAGCTGCAAGAGCAGTAGTCAAAGATTCTCCGCTATACATTCTTGCTAATTCTGCAGTACTGCAAGCTAACACACCAAGAAAACAACCATTGAACATTTGACCAACAATTAACAGTGGTGCCGAATATGGTATACTATATATTAGCCTACCGGTAAATGCCATAAAATTACATAACAGTACTAGTCTTTTGGCATTTCCAAATCGATCGCAGCAATAACCAAATACTAAGCTACAGATCCCACCCATAGTGAGTCTTGTTGCAATAAGAACACCTTGATACATTGGGATATTTGAAGCCTTTAATTCTTGTAAATAAAATATTGCTTGAGCGTTCATAGCATTGAAATCAAATCCATTGAGGCAAAATATCAGAAAGTAGACGAAACAGTTAGCAATGCGTCGGTATTTTCCGCTACGTATACAATCCATTTGCGAAAAAATCCCGGGGTAAAATTACGCGCGTGAAGTTATAAGACGCGGTAGACTAAGCTGTCTGAGTGAAATGGTCTTCAACATTCAGCCTTTATTGTCTTTTTGATGGTCAATTCAGGGTTAACCTGTTTGTTCTCGTACCACGCCTATGTAAAACCTGTTTTTTAGACCATGCAAAGACGACCTTCAATATAATCTATTTTACATGTTTCCCCCGGTTTCCCCACAGTTGGCATGAAGTGTAACTGCAGCTTAAGATTTCTAAAGATCCCATCGCCAAGACAGAAGACAAAATAACAAAGCATTATTAGTCCATATTATTTAAAGGGCATCTCGTTAACTATTGTTAACAGTGGCTGCTGGTAGTGCAGGTATAAAAAAGAAAATATAACAGGTTTGACATTTAATCACTTGATATGCCATGCATAAGATTGGAGTAGAAACAAATACCGATCTATACTCATTGTTAAAAAATATACAACCGTGAAAATCTTCTCATTCTTTTAACTTTTAACCTTTCAAGTAAATGTGCAGATCAAAAACGCGAAGCATTGGCTATATAACGTTTAAATAAATGGATATACTTCCTAGTAAAAATTTCTAATCAAATTAGTAGTAGCTTTTGGAGTTGAATTGCTCCTTAACATACAAAAACACCACATGACTATCTCAATTAAAAAACTTCAGAAAAAGAGCTATTCATGTCACTGACCAGCCATCACAAAACACAGCGACGCTGTACAGTATATTCAAAATGTTCATAACTTAGTATTTGTCGCAATTTAGTTGCTATGTAGTGCTTCTTCTGACCTTCTTCGTTTATTTAGTAACTGCACGATCGGATCATAATTGTAAATTCAATATAATAGTTAATTAAACCAAATTGTTAGCGCTATATTCATATCATTTATCGCTATAATAATATAATATAATATAATATGAGGTGAACACATGTATGTGAGAGTGCTCAATGTTTTTTAAGACAGAGCATAATATAGAATATACACAAAGATGAGGCAACCGTCTGATGAACGCAAAGTAAACGCATGACACACCGAATAACGGAAAAGGCTTTTGCCTCATCTTTGTGTCTATTCAATATCATTTATCGCTATGAAATTTTAAATATCATCATCATCACCAAGATCATTTACTCAGGACTTGAATAAGCTATAAATTAAGCCTTTCATCACAAGACTATACGTATAATACTATCATATGACAAGAGATCAAATGTAAAATGACGTCCACCACAAGGTTTCAACAAAATATTCTTTGCTGTTCGTTAAGGCGAGTTCTGTTATAGTCAGAATGTGATCAGGCCCTTTGTGGAAAGGATTTGCGTCATGCATGGGGAAAAACTATTTGTAACCACCGTATCACAGTCAACATAGATCGAAAGGGACAATTGATAATGACTTACATACCGTTAAATTGCAAACAATCTGTATCATTCTATCATATATAGCTTATACATATAGATATCAATACAATGCCCAGAAAAATGATAAGAAAATATTAATTTATAGTTGATAAATATAGTTGATCAATAATAGATGTTCCCTTTCTATTGACTATATATATGAAGTTGACATTCGGCACGCGGACATTACTAGTATCTAGTAAATTATGGCAAACTAACTAGTAAATATAAATGCTTTAAAAGGATATGATTAAGACGATTAAACAGGCGATTATATATATAGATATTTCGTGATTTCATTACAGCAACTGTACATACAAATAGCTACATTTTTATCAAGTTATAAAGACAAGATTGTATAAGGTCTATTGCCAAATAATTCCGTTATTTTTTTTCAACGAGTCCAAAAGGTGTAATATATGTAAGGTGTTTTTTTCAAAAGTATATAAAAAATGTACGAAACGCTATCTCTAAAAGTCTGCGTTCTAGATATTAATGGCGTAGCAAATAAAATCGAAAGTACAATAAATTATATATGCACGATCGAATGTATGATGTAAGGAACGTAAATAATTAACACAGATTTTTTAACGAGAAACGCACATTATAAAAAATTGAAGTCATATAAAAATGTCTTTGAAAGATATCTTAACTAGGAAGATATCTTAAAAATTTTAATATCTTAGTTAAATATAAACGGGTTTCTTGTGTATTATTTGATTCAGAAATTGTATTGATTTCCCGATCGCGGTTTAGAATTGAATTTGAACTTGAATAGGTTTCAGATTTAAGTATGATAAAAGCATATTAAATTTACTATAAGCAATTCTTGATACACGTAGAGTAATTGTTTGTTGAGAAAATTCAAAACTATGAGATTATCTATAGTTTAAAATTTGAAACATATAATTTTCAAGTTATTGTTCAACTTCGCATGAAGCTCCATAATGTTTCGCAATACAGGTTATGTAGAAAGGTTTTATATAGAGCTTAAACTGTTATGTCCCAAGGAGAGTACCCGGGGGGGTAACTTCCATTGCGCTTCGACGGGGTCGTTCAAATGGAACTTTGGCAGAATGACCATAAACAAATTTCACATGATGAAAAAGATACCCCAAATATATTTTTATTAATGGCAAATTCAACCAAAAAAGATTAAAGAAAATAATTTCATATGCAAAATTTCTTTTGCTCCATGAAAAACTTGCAAAGGCGTCAAAAGGATACCTTAAAAAAAAATTCTGACTAAGAAAACCCCCCAAAAAATTTTATGGATGTTGAAAAAGGTACCCTTTAATATTTGAACGTCCCCGTATACCCAAAGTATGGAAGTTACCCCCCGGGGGAGAGTGCATCCGTGCTTTTGTACGGGGGCCAGTGTGCCATTTTGAGAATCTAACTGCTCACACACCAAAATTGTAGACGTCACTGTTAATGATACTCCCAAAATTGCCTAAAAAATTATATATTTCCTGACATTTTGCATTAAAAAATCAATTTGGACTCGTTACACCAAGGGTCGACATGTGAGCACCACACAACAGTACATATACCGGATTCACAAATAGGAAGCAGTAAGTTTGCAACAGAAAGTCAAAAATTGATAAATTTATAGTACTAATTATGATACTCTAAAATGGTACCTTAAAAATGGCATTTCCGCCTTGTATGGGTTGCCAATAGAGAAGGACCCTCCAGGAATTGTGGTTGGCATTTTCATTTAATTATATATACGTAAAGTGAGTAATATATCAGATAATACGATAAGAATGCATAATTGTCTGTAATAAGATAATTCCGCAGGGGCTATTCCGCAAAATTTTTCATTGGAATATGTCATGGTTAAATGTTTACGTATTTTGCTATCGTAAGTTATCTGCTATGAGAATTAACTATACGGAGAACGAAATTTTGATTTGATCGAGTAAACCGTTTACACTTTTGGTAGCGAAACAAATCTTTTCTTTAGCATTCTTTAGCGTCTTCCGACCGCAGCCTATCAAAACAAGGGTTTTCGCTTATTATATACGTTATTACCATTGCCACGGCCAAGGTAGTAGTTGGCCACGGCTATGTATCATTGACGCCGTGAACGTCATCATCCCATCATTGTTCTTCTTCAGCTCTCAGACAATCGAATGGTGTTATCTGCACGTGTGTATGGTATATTTTTTCGTTATATCGGAAATTAAGTTTAGAAAATGTGCCGTTATGTTGCTTTAAGCCCCGACCAGATTAAGCCAACATTTTGCTAGCTTATTCATAAAATCGATGTTGTGAAATATTTTATCAAATGCTGGCAAATGTTGGCTTCATTTGGCCATCCAGCCAACAAATTTCAACAAATTTCGGTGTTGGATTTTGTTGGCTGGCATTTCGAAGATGATCAAAAAATGCTGGAGGGGGCTGCCAAATGAAGCCGGCATTATCACAACATTGATATGAAATTTCATCAAATGTTGTGAAAATGTTGGCTTCATTTTGCCGGGCTTTATATACAAGCTATGACGATGAAAGTATATAAAAATTTTAGTTAAGCTTCAAAGAGTTTGATCTGTGATAAAATACAGACTTTATAACTTTTTGATAACAATCCAATAATTATCTCAATAATGGCTACGATTTACAAAACGACATTTAGCCCAAGATGTTTATATTTATTGAAAAGCGTGGTAAATGAGTTATTGGTCGTGTAACATGCAAAATAAAAACACAGAATGAAAGACAATTATAGGCGACGCTGTTTCAAGGTAAACCTAAAATTTAAATAACAATTACTGCATTAATTTGCTAAAGCCCTATTGTACCATTTATATTACAGATGTTCTTGTATATGTCTTTCTTTATTCGACAATATCTAAATTGTTGTGGGATTCTCCTTGCTTGGTTTATGAATTGAAATTGAATTTTAAATTGTGAATTCATGAATTGAAAATTCGCCGTCGAATGAGATTCCGACATTTGTTTTATTTTAGAAAAGGGTTACCACATACTTGCAAATGTTTGTATTCATATTGACTAAACTCGAAAAGGTTGGGAGACAATCAGGAAGCTAAAAATCACTCCCTCGGATCTCGTGATTTTTTTAGCGCTTCACTCCTGTCTCCCAACATTTTCTCGTAAGTATATGTGGTAACCCTTTAATAATGCGTGTGATATTGAGAAGGACAAACTGCTTTTTGTTGTCACGCAAAGTTTAATTACAAAATAAAGATATGTTTTCTTTCGACAAAGGAAATAGGGAATGGAATATAAAAAACTAAAAGCGTCACTAAACTCGCGGGATGACATTGATTCCAATGATATGTTTTTCGAATTTTTTACGTAACAATTGACAGAGAAAAACGAAAAACAAATCCATGGTCGCGACAGCACGCGTACACACACACACACAGACAGACGTTGACGTTTATAGATATAGGTGTGTCTTTATTGGCAGGACAGTTTCTAGAAATTGTGTTTAAAAATGATGCTCATATCAGTATATCTGGATAAAAATTGTAATAAAATTATTATTTTTCATTTTGAATTTTTTTTCAAAACGATGATAATTTATAAATATTACTCTCAATGTCAGCTATATATGTCACCATAACAAATGAGAGTTACCATTACTATCGGTTTGAATGTGCTTCATTTGCAATGAAGAAAGCCTGTTGCATTTATAACGCTGCCATGACCTCTATCTATATATAATAATCTAATTTATGACATGCAATGTAATATTAATATTTTAAACACATTTGACAGCTTTCTTTACAATTACTCTCCATCCATATTTTATTCTTTATGCATTCCCCATTTTCAGCCCAAACAGAACAAAACGACGTACTATCAAGACATCCTATATAATAATAATATAAAATAAATCCCAATCAGAAACTTTTTTTCTCTACTTGGCTTTTATAATGATAGTAAAGTAAAGTAATTTAGACCGTGCCGCCCCACTAAAAGCTCCCGTACTATTATTTTATTTCTAGAACAGTGGCTATTTTCGCTAAAGAGCAGTGATTGTAAATACTCTTTACTAATCTCAGCCGCGATAGTGCATATAAATTTCAATATCTTTCATGGCAGATAGGTCTTGGCCATTGACATGCGCAGCGATACGCCGTAATGTTGCAATTCCCTATGGACCATTCCATCTGCCATCTGAAGAGTGTACTCATCTGATGTTTTACAAAAATTCAAGGCACAGTTGACTTTCAGGGATTCGAGAAACAGTCGACAAAATTTGATCAGATCTGAAGCCCATAATTGCATTTTAGAACTCATAGTTGCAAAACAAATTGAAATTAGGTTCATTTTCATACGTGTATGGTTTACCGCGTGAAACATCGTACATCTCACAATCCAAAATAGTCCCATACCTTTACAGGCTGCACAGCAATTCACCCACATCCAAGAGGGATTTTTGTCACATTCTCCTTGTTCCGCCCAAGAAGAGCATTTTGAATTTTCATCTAAGCAACCTCCTAATTCTTGATAGAAAAAAAAAGAAAAAAAGAACAACAATCAACCAGACATCGCTCTGCTTTCAATTTCTGCTCTTGAGGGAATCATAGAGTTATCATATAGTCAAATAAATCAAATAAACTCTTATAATAGGCCTATAACAAGTCAAATAATTTCCTATAAGTCCACTCTCCACGTTACATTTTGCTACAAGTAGTTTTGAACTCTCTTGAAAATGTGGATTTAAATCATAGATCGACACAGCAGCGATTCGAATGATACTACTTTTAAACACTTTTATGGAGAATTCAGAGAGTTATAATTAGCGTACATCATAGACATAATAGATATAGACCGCTGATGGGGTCACGTGACGCATGGCATTTATGAGCAGCCAAAATGGTAGACACATGCGCCCAAAAGTTGGAGTTGTATGTTGTAAACTGACCGCAAAAGTCTAAATTCCAATACAATTTGGTATTTGAAGTTAGCACAGAGGGCTTGAATTGATTTAAATCGCTGCATATACCTATTTTTCTTGCTTTTGAGCATTTTTAATATGGATTTAATGATACGGAAACATTGATTATAATAAAAATTAGCACATTTTGATATGAATTGGTATCGGATACGCTTGTTTTGCGATGGTATTGCTGGTTGTGAGACTTAGTTTATGGCTGTCTTCATCAATCTTAGATTTAATAACTATTATCACTATGGGGTGTAAATTATTTGGATATTTGGTGAATTAAATTTGAATATTTTTTGTAGCATTATTGTAATTTTTTGTTATTGCTTCAATATCAACTTTTCTGCGCTCATTCTGCCTCCTGTGTTTGCTGTAACCAGCAGTAAACATGCACATTGTCCTGTAAATACAGCTTGGATGATTAATAAATGTTAAATCTGAGCAAACTCTGAAATTTTGATGTCTTATTGTTACAAAAGCGGCGATATATCTATTTACAAAATCGGAATATTAAATGAAAATTTGATAAAATAATTAAGCGGATTTGATTCGAAATTGAGTGATACACAACAAATCTATTAAATTCAATCATATTAACTTCCTTTAAAAGTAGCTCGAAATAATCTGGCTCGTCTATTCTTTTATTTTCTAACAACAATATTGGGTCAAATCACTGCTTTTCCTGCCACTTTGGGAGCATGTGTCAGCCATTATGGATCCCCATAGGTGCTACGTTTTAAGCCCGCTTTCGAACGTCATCAGCAGTCTACATCTATTATGTCTATGGCGTACATATACGTTTGAATCAACCCGATCTCTTTTATTTGGTAAGTATAAAATACCTTGTGACATATGAATGGGAGTTTCCAAAAATGTCAGATCACCCCATATAGAACCAGAGCCATCTATTTACAAGAGATGGGACACGCTTTGATGTGCCGCAATCGCCTCCAATTGGACAGATGCCAGTCACGTGATTTTTGGACGCCATCTTTGTTCTTTCGGAAACAATCAATTCAAGTGAAACGCGCGAAAAAATACAATACAATATGGCTGAAAAACACACACAACATTCTCCTGCACATGCGCACTGTTAAAAACGTGCTTGCTCCGGTCCAGGCAAAAAGAAACAAAAATGGCATCCCAACTCTTTTAAATAGATGGTTATACATAGAACGGATAAAATATTGCTAGTAAAAGGTTTGATGCAAAATTAAATAAATAAATAAATTTTGAAAACAGACCTGTGCATGACTGACAACATTGATTGATCATCCAAAATCGATTTCTATAACATTCCCCAATCATTGCCCACGATTTACAAGAATCTTTATAAACATCTATACAAACTATAAGAGATAAAAGAACATTGTAATCATATATCCTATTTCACCTGTGCATAACGGTCATTCAAGTATATTGCAGAAAACTAAATAACGTACGAGAGTATAAATTATTATAATTAATTATATTTTTAAAATAATTATAATTTTTAATTATTTATTATTGTTGATTAATTATAACTTTTTAATATATCTCATTAAGATGCGACAGTATTTTTTTTTTGTTTCAAACCAAAAATGAACAACAAAGCTCCATCAAAGTTTCAGTTGGAACTTTTGAACTTGAAATAGTTGGAATCAGGCAGGTTCGGGAGAGATTCTGCTGGCCTTCTATTCCCAGGCCTGAAAGTAAAACACCGACGAATTAGAAACTGAAAAGGAACCCCAAAGAGGCCTTTTCTAATAGGTATCTGAGCCTAGGAGGCTATTCGCTTCTTTGGATCTCTGAACTATGTCCAAGTTTTTTTTGGCTTGTATGATCCCAACACGGAAGTTAGCCAATAAAGTCACTTGAACATCATTCGAAAATTTCTTGAGTAGTTTTACACTCTGCAGATTAAATTCAGCAGATTTCTTGGCAGATAGGATAGGCAATTAGGCATAAACCATGATGAAAGTGAGAAACTGGTAAGGAACTTGGAAGAGGCGTAATATAGTATAAATTTGGCCTCTGACTTAAAGTTTGACGTCAGTCGCTGTATATAGTGTATAGTGTATACATATCATATACGGTATCAATATCTATAATAATCTCACCTTCAGTTCCACTTAAGCAATTCCCACGATCGAATTGAATATCATCAATTGCTAAAAATGAATTGCTAGCACCAGGGTTTTTTCCTTCGATTATCACCTGTTAGATACAATTATTGGAATCAAAGTTGCATAACTTTGAAATAAAAGCTGGATTAAAAGAAGGGAAAGGAAGGGAGCATAATCAAATTTGAACAATTAATACAATTAGGGTAATTTACAATGTATACATGCTATTGTTGTTGCATTTATTTTCTTGTATCTTGCTTCTGATAAAAGATGATTACAAACATACATTTTATAGTTCAATTTTCCTGATTGTGCATGGTATCTATGATTTCTGATGCAATGAAAATCTTTCTCAACAGCAAAATGTCCATCTCGCGCAGGGCATTATGGAGAAACGTGTCTAACGGTACAGATTTTTAGTCAATTGGTCTCAGAATTTCATTATTTCTATCGAAAATGACATGATACATGAAATTCAGTACTAACCTCGTACGGTTCATTAAGAGATGGTAGTGAGACTGACATTGGCAACCAATGTTTACTTTGATGCCCCCGACGACTCCATACATTAAAATACTTGGCCGTTGCTTTTGTTTTTAAATAAACATCTAGATACATTTTCTCATTATCACCATTAAGAATAAAATATAGAGATAAGCAGTATTGAAATGAGCTTCTCCCATCAACAATGTTACTAACGAGACGCGCAATGGCATCGTTGCTGCTCTTTGAAGTGAGAAAAGCATAGAAACCTAGAGGGCAGAAGTTAAAAAGAAACGTGACAAGACAGCATTATGAAACAGTAGTTAGTACTATGTTTCTTTTAATATATAAATAATAACAAAAAAGTAAACCAATAGTTAATTCAACACTTGCCTGCGTCACAAACCAAATCTATTTACTTACAAGAGAATAGGGTGTTCGTGTAAATTTCCTGCCAAATGACTTTTTTATTTCACAAACATTGGTATGATTTAATCACCATACGGGAATTTCAGCCATCATATTGGAGGTCGCCAAAGGATTTTCGCCAACACTCGTAGGATTCATTTATTTCATTTTCGTCAAAATCATAAATATTTTGATGGTTGGTATAAAGAATTTCTAGAAAAACGTTTTTTGGCAACTTTTATTGGTCATTTCCAAGTCAAAATTAAGGAAATCACAACTGCCATATGCACCAACGACTTCAGAATGAACTTTATCCCTAAAAAACATTTGGTGTCTAGAGACCTAGAGCTACGGTTGCGAAGTACTGTTTCATGAAATTGCTTGATCTTAGAGAATAATTTCATAATTTACAAACCTTTGCCTGTTGTATGGTCTTCAATTGCAACAGATTTTGAAGATTTGAATTGATCATATATACCCATAATCCAATTTGCTCCACCAATGGAAATTCTCCTCCAATTTTCAAGAGTTGAATCAAAATTCGTATCGTAATATCCTAATAAGCAATATTGATAAAGATAATACTATTTCAACAACCAAAATAGCTGATTGTCGAAAAGAGCAACCATTATACTGCTAGACTCCTACCAGACTAGCCGATGCACGTGAAAGGAACACAACAATTACAAATGTAACGAATAAGAAACTAGTAGAAAGTATTTGTTTCTGAATTCTGTACTGTTCAGAGAACAGAAACAAACGAGGGAGAAAAGTTGGAAAAATGGTGAAAGTGTCACAACTTTTCACAAATTATTATTTACCATCGAAACACTTCTGTAAACGACATTTATCATTCTGTTTTGAGGATCCAACACAGGGTTTTCCACCTCCAGATGGAATAGGTGATTCGCACTTTCGTTCCCTTCGTTTCATACCAAAATCACATGATTCTGAACAAGATGTCCATGTTTCCCAGGAACTCCAGAAACCATCAAAAGTCTCTGCAGATAATCAAAAATTCGAAAGAGCAAGAAATCAACAATAGAAAGATTTATAACATCAATATTTTTTAGCAAGATGGAAGTATTTGCTATTTCCTCAGCAATCATTGTAAGAGGCATTGCTCTATTTATATATACATCTTTATAAGTCAACAAAATCTTTGTGAATCAGTCTCCTTGGAATAAATCTTTAGCAAACAACAAGCAAGGATGGCTAAAGATTGCACCCATTTAATAAGTGCTTTGCAGGCATCTCATAGCATGTATCATCAGCAAAGGAGCAAACGAAAGTACTTCCGGACAGCAACCTGTAGGGTTAAAGATCTGATGTGAAATTATTACGTTGTGAATTGCATATTCAATCTAAATGCATGAGAATCTATACTCCTCATTTTCCTTCCATGGAGCTTGTAGCTCTATATATCACATCTATATAATAGAAGACATGTTTGTATGAGACAACTGCCACATCTTTTTCATGTTTCTACTTCAAATAAATTGATTTATCGGCTTATCCATGTATGTCAAAACTTTATCCGTTTATATATCTCAATAGCAATATCCGTACTCCCTACCCTCCATATAATTTAAATGATGATACATTGTTTTTGTAAATTGAAGAATGAAGTAATGTGAAAAGAAAAAAAAGTTCCGTTGATAATATCTCATCCTTGAATCAAAAATATTACAATCGTCGGCTGTGAGATCAGAACTCAGTTTTGTTTGTTGCATACAATGTCAAAATCAAGATATAAGTCTATATACAGCGATGATACTATTTGATATTACCTTCACAGGAAGATCTCTCCGAGCATTCCTTATTCTCATCTTGCACACCATAAACATCTGCTTGAGGGCAAGCCAGTGCATCCTTTGATATACAAAACCGTTGACGTGTGGATGCGCATTTGCCATATCTATTTGGAGAACAGGGAGTCCAAGATGACCAACCACTCCATCCATTTGATGATGCTGCGGAAACAATTAGAAAAATATGATGGAACAGAAAACACAGGGAACAATCCTTCTATTATTATTATATCTATATTATATTAACAATGTCTTTTCCGAGTTGCTGGGTTAATTTTTGACTGAATTGAAACTACCTTAGTCGTTGTCTGGTTGTCAAGACAACAAATAATTAATGTAGAACATTTTCTAGATGAAATTGAAGAACACGTGAATTTTATTATCAAACAATAGAAACGCGACGCATCGAAACATGACGTAGCACGGCAGTTCCAAAAAGCAAAACAAGATCAATGCGTGAAATCACATTTTCTTTTCATACGCAAACAAAGGAAAAATTCAAATATTAAACAAAGCCCGTTAAGTACAACTACTTTCAATTATCTATCCGATGATACGCTACTGATTTAATTCATTTGGTTTTGATTTGGCTAAAAATAGCACGAAGAAGCTAAACACACATACACAAAGACCTTTGTTAATATATAAATACTATGACATTGAGTGGAGTTCGAGTACTGGACCATTAGTGATAAAAATTTCAGATTACCAAAATTTATAGCAAAAATAATTGAGCAATTGCTACACTCTGAGAACATGTAAAATGTAAGTCTGTATTATCGGTATCATTTCGTCAGCGTATATAAATCGAGTACACATAGAAATAATTTATTTACAAACAGACACTACTATTAACATAGAGATGTACATTTACACACATGACACATACCTACATCACACTGATAAAGACTCCTTATTTTTAAAATATCTCCTTCAGAAAATTTACTACTTCCAAGTTTTCGATTGGGATCATCTTTCGCCTCCATCGTTGGTTTTCCATTGGCTGTAAATGATGTCTTTGAATAATGCATTATTGAATTATAATCATAAGAGACACCATGATCATCTGTTTCATACGTTGGATGACGCTGGAATTGATCTTCGGCACCTACAGCATTTAAACCAGAACATTTGTTGGGTATCAAGTAAGTAAGTAATTGAGACGGTATCGCCCTACCCAAGGCCCCTATACCACTTTTCTATTTGTAGAGGAGTGGCTTTTTTCGCAAAGAGCAATGATTATAAATACTCTTTTCTGATCTCAGCCACGACACTGCAGATCAATTTCAACAGATTACATGGCAAATCTGGGACTCGATTGTCAATGCGCAACGATGCGCCGCAGCTACCCACAATGCAATTCCTCTGGACCATTCCATTCGCCATCAAAATATGGTACTCAATTGATGTTTCAGATAAAGTCAAGGCTGAGTTGACATTTGGAGGATTTTAACCACAATCGATCAGACATGATCAGATCCGAAGTTTGGTTGCTGTCATCTGAGCGCGTTCTTTATTATGCATAATTATTTAATTAATAGAGTATAGAATCATTAATTGTATGAGAGATTCGGTAGATAACCACTTCCTCTTTGAGATTGAGCGTCAACAGCAAGAAAGCAGATGTAACAATAGATATATGCTCTACTGTTTAAGGTATAGAAATAGTACTATTTCAATCTCGGTTACAAAAAGTTTAACTTCACATTTTTAGCATAGTTTTGATAATAATACCTGCCCTAATGTTATGCCAAAGAATTTTCACATAGCTATTCCTCTCGGGTCGATTTTGTTCATGGAAAAAACCTGCAAAACAGAATGTCGAGTAACAACATTGATGATAACATATTCACTGTATAATTTCATAATAATATTCAGTTAATTGGAACATGATGGGTGTACCTGTCTTCGTCAATAGACACCATATTGAATAACAAACAAAGATCAGCTGGTCGGTGCGGTCAAGACATTAGGAAATTAATGACATAATCTATCGCTCTCTGTCTTCAGCACACATATGATCTATTTTAGAGCCAGCACTACTATCAAGATAGGATGGAAACCGCCTTGGTGGCTTCACCCAGAACCCTTGGAAAAAAAGAAAGCCATTGTTTGGGACTGTGCATGTATATATAGATTTCCTGAAAATATTTTATCAAAGCAAATAATTTGGGCAAACATTGTACCCAAAGGGTAGCATTGTTGTGCGAAGGGGATGGATAATTTATTTTGAAATGAATAATTAATAAGTTGTAAATAGTAAAAATGTTTATTGGATTTTTATAGTAATAAGGTTTTATATATATATTTATTTGCAACAGTAAAGTTATACGTATTAAACGTTTTAGCAAGTCGTTGAAATTAGTAAAAATACACTCAAAAATTCTATATTTCAGTTGATTAGAATTAACCAGTGATTTGTTCTGTCAAATTCAGTATTGGAATAAAGAAGTAACACCCAAATATTTCAAACTACACGGGAAATGTATGATATACTGAGGCTTGCATTTGGTTATTAATGGTTACACCGATTACCAACCTAAAGCATGTAAAACCTCATGTTTTATAATTCCTTCATTTATACATCCGCTACCAAGCGAAATGTCAGTTGCCACATTGCCCCAAAATTTACGACCAATTCCAGAATAACACCTATAGAGCGTAAATAATATATAGATTAAAAATATTAAGTTTTAAGTATCAACTACGCTGAGTCTCAGAAGATGAAAGTCATCATCACTTATTATGACTCACGAAGATAAGGCAGATATACAAGGTCCAGAAACATTCAAGGCATAATGTTTCATTGACAAACTCACTGCACGTTAGTTTGCTGATAGGGATATGGGAGGATTAGCTAAGATGGCAGAGCAAACAGATTGAGGATCTGATCATATCTGGCCGACAGTGACTTAAATCCCTAAGAAGCTCGACTCAGCCTTGATTTCATCTAAAACATCAAGTAGGCATTATCTTTGGATGGCAGATGGAATGGTCTAGTAGGAATTGCATTGTGAATTGGTGAATTGAGTTGGCACATTGTAGTGCATTGACAATCGGTGCCTATTTTCAATGAAATCTTTATTAATTGATATGCAGATTCGTGGCTGAGATCAATAAAGAGCATTTACAATCTTTGCTCATAGCGAAAGGAGCCATGATCTCATCTACAAATAGAAACGCATGGTACAGGTGCCTTTGGGTGATACCGTCTCATTTAACTACTTGATTGAACGTTAAGTTGCCATTGCAACTGTTTCAAACAATGCCCAAGATAGAACTTGTTCTATTAATTGCATCAGAAATGTGCATAGAGGCACTCTATTTGGCTAATTATTAAAACCTGTTTTTAAATGCACAACAAGTGTTTTTCAGGTCTATTGTGTTCTCCCCGGTTTATCAACATCTTTTTACTTGAAAACATATTCAGATTTTATCCCTCTGTTTTCCCTGGGAAAAGATAAGACAATCATGCCACATCAACAATAATTTTCGTTAACAATAATTAACGTTGTTTACCGTTTAATGTATCCATTTTTGTTTTGTTTAAATTTGACGATAGGAAAGGACAATTTTCATTGATCGAGACATTTTTTGTCCAGTGAAAAACCAGCTCAAGTCATGCTGTTTACATGCATTAGGATCACATTGGTTCAATGTATATTACGCAGCAAACTTATAGCAAATCTCCCTCTTTATACTATGATAATGACTATATATGTGATAACTTACCCTATACCTTTGAATATTCTTATCCATTGTTGATCCGTAGAAATCCTTGGACGAAATGTGAGGCAACCGTCTGTTTTAGCAGTGATTGTATCGAAGACTGAGTACAATTTGCTTTTGACTTCCCCTATAATATAATATCTTTGAAAGCAAAAATGTTGTGGAATGAAACACGCGTCAGACGAACCGCTTTATCAATTGATTAATCCATCACGTTGTTATTTAACTGGGACTGCGCATGCGGTATGCACAGGGGTTGTCACTAACTCTACAATTTGTTAGCGGGACTTCAGGCGCAATGCAATTATTGCGTTATTAAAGTATTATTGAAAAATATTGTTCCGAGTCAACTATATCAAATTGACGGATTTCCTCTACGATATTGGGATCACAGTGTAGTGGTTAGGGCATTTTACCCTGGCTCCCAGGGTCTTGGTTTCGATACATGGCAAGGAGCACTATCGGTTGGATTCAGGAAGGGCATCTGGCCATTCAAACTCACATAAGTTCCAGAAAACACTAACCAACTAACCAACAACCACCCTGGCAAAAAAGCTACTAGCGATTTGTATAAAATGAAAACAAATAAAAAACATTTTTTCTGATAATAAATAATGTATACCTGCATTGGAATAAGTTGTACCAGGATGATTGATTTCATATGGTACAATTCTATGGATCCATATCTTTCTTTTAAATGGTATTGTACTTCGTTTAACTTCTATACTAATGTGTTTATATACAACATCGGTATCCTCTTGATCTAGTAAAATATCTCCTTCATACAAATCAGGATGATCTGAAATAAAAAATAAAAAACACTTATGCATTTCAACAAGGACCCAAACATATATAATTGCTTATATATAATTTAATTAATTGGAAAAACACAAAATCAATTGAAAAAATCAAACATTCATTTTTGCTACTTCAAGTTTCACGCCTAAGCGATCATCAGGCAATCTCTTATTGCTTATATATAATTTATATATGTTTAGGTTGCAATCAAAAGGAATGGTAACAAATCGACATTTCAAATCAAATATTACACGTAGCCATATAGGCCATGAAACAAAAGAGGTCGTCATCGTTGCTGGTCGGTGCCATTTAGGTCCAACCTTGGACGACGCCTTACTCCAGAGGAAAGTCAGTGGTAACATTAATTTGACTTTCATTGTGAATGATGCTTCGAAAATATGATACTTCTGCCATTTCTAGTTACATGATAAGAAAAAATGTAAAAAATTTATAATTTGAATTACACAGGAAATTTATACAATTTATATACACAACTATACAAAATGGTAAAATATTCAAGTAACTTATTGTCGAAAAGTCTTTCATAATAACAATCAATAATGGCAGATAAAGATTTATTTGGGAAATTTAATTACCTTTGTTTTGTGACTTTTGATTGGTGCTGTCACGCTCGATATCATTATCAATGATAATAGTATCCATTAAGTGATCACCAGATGCATCATCTATTAAATTAAATAATTATATTGCGGTTGATTGTCATCTATGATATTCGCTGAGTTGTAAGAGGCAGGGTTGTGTGACTGTGACATATGATGCTTTCACAGTATAGAGTATAATTCCCCGGAGGGGGTACTTCCATATAGGTGCTATACAGGGATGTGCCATTACTTTTGGGGTATCATTTTGGCACGATGTTGGCAATTTTGGAGTATCAATATTTAAATTTTGGAATTCTGCTGCGAAGTTTCCGGTTTCAAGCCGTGAAAACCGGAAATATTCCCGCTGTGAGATGCCCTTACTCATTCTGTGAGGCACCAAAATGACATTTTTCATGAACAATGCCAGGAAATGACACATTTTTTTCAATTTTGAGGTATGGTTTTGAACAAAACCTGCAATTTTGGGGGTAATGGCGGGATTTTCCAAATGGCACACCCCGTACAAGAGTATTGAAGTACCCCCAGGATAAGTCTCCATTGCCAACAATTTACATAGCATTTATTACAATTGAGCTTATGTGGGTTGCACTACAAGGCATTTTTCATCACTGGTTCGACTATATAAATGATATCGACAGCTCAAAATTTATCAGCCTTATCATGGCCTTATCTTGTGCTTGGCTATTGCATTGTCTCCTTATTTTCATCGAAAATATCCAAACTGCACATTCGATGCTCAAATTTGAAAGGGAAATAGTCTTGCTAAGCAAAAACACAAGAATATAATTTATGTACCAAAATATGTACTGCTATTATACCCAAGAGGACCGAGAAGGATACATTTGGACTCGGAGGCTTTTTTATGTATTAAAGCATTCAAGCTCACATAGCCAAGACTAATGCATATAATAGAAAACCACGCAATAAACACATGCTTTCTGCCAAAGAAATCTCAGATTTATGAATAAAAACACTCCAAATTTTAAATGCCTTCAATATGATTGCAATAATCACACCCATATATTGCTTATCAAATGAAATTTTGGATACCGCGCAAAATAATTACCAATTAATTACCGTTATGTGTCTCTGTACGTGTGCCTACCTTCTCCATCTGTAATAGTTTCACCAAGATCTTTGTCGATTCGCACATCGCTTATCGCACAACTCAGATATATAATCACGATCAGTAATCCAATATAAATGTAAACTAAGCTCTCCTTCATTATAAACTTCCATTAATTATTAGACATTTCTCAGTCATTTTAATTTTAAATAAAATTCGTTTAGTACGAATTCAATTGTTAATTTGACCCAGCGGTTTTTTGCATAATCTGATCGTTGAACCGCCATTGTTTACAAATCAGTCAGGTTGTTATTGATTAAGCTACACGGCGAGGCTGCTAATTACTTACGCAGCATATCAATCAATAGTCTGGAACCATCTAATTACAGCTCATTACATCGATGAAATCAATTAACAACTACAAGTTAACCTAATTGTATCGCAAAATTTTAGCGATAGAAGAAACAGGGGCAAATTGATTTCTGATTTTTTGAGCCATTCAAGTGTTGGAGTGTTGAGCGCAGAAGAACTTCGCTAGATAAACTTTGCTCGAAGATGAAATATAATTTTGGTTTGAAACAAGGAACTAAGACATAGTCAAGAATTTGGAATCGATTAAAATATTACTATACAAATCTTGCAGAAGATTTCCACATGCTTCTGGCCGTATGACTGTCATCGTGTTATTCCTTGTGGGAAATAAGGGATTGATTTCGTCATAACAGCATTTTCAAAATTCCATCACTTCAAACAATATTTGGGGCATCATACCTATACCAGAGTGCTCAAACTACCGACGGAGGTATTGAGATTTATATAATGCAAATATCAAGCATTTTCACGAGAAAGCACTTGGCAAGAACATCGTCAAACTGTTGAACCATAATCATTACGCAATCATTGACCAATCAGAGTGAAACATATATTTCTTTCTTGAAATTCGATACTTCAAATCCTGCTGGAAAATCGCTGGCAGTGGTGGTCAAATGAAGCTAGCATTTTTACAACATCGAGAAGAGCAATAGAAATATGGCAGATATTTTGATCATTTTCAAAGTGCTTTCATCGTTTTACCAGCAAAATCCAACACCGAAATTTGTTGGCTGGGGTGGCGAAATGAAACCAGCATGTTGGCTTGATTTGGCCAGGGATTATAGTTAAACATTTGTTACCATTTACCTTCGTTATTTACATTACCCTAGCAACGCGGGCAACTCATTGCTAGTATTATATACAAACAGACATCAGTATTAAATAAGAGGAATACAGTATAAATATATAGTCATCACATAACTTATCATTGTTTACCTACTGTCTGATATTTACATTAAATAGTAACTCATTGCTAGCATAGTGTAAAACATATATATAAATGCTTGTTTATTAAGTGAGTTGTTAGCAGCTTGCCAGTTTTGATATGTGTATCGTATTCTCCCAAACATGAAATATACTTGCTTATTTGAGGGGCAGAGTATATACAATACTGAATTCAATTAAGCTGAATGATTGGCTTGATAAAGGTATAAAATACATTGAAAAGGTTGTTGGTTGTTGAGAAGGATAACGGGTATAATTAAAAAGGAACAATAAACACAAAAGAAAGAGTTCAGAAAGAAATACAAAATTTCCAATTAAATTCTATTTATCTGCTATTGCTACTTAACGTATGTTAACAATTACAATTAATTGTTACACCTTTTATAATAAAATAACAATTTGAAATAAGTTCACCTTAGTACGTATATAGATATGATTAGAAAAATGTTCAGATGGAAATCATTGGTAATACTGTACCAAGAATATATCAATCAGATTCCAAGTTTCTTGTTTTCAGATCAATACTCTAATAGTTTATGTCATGTTTAGTCGTACTGGATTTTGTAAAAAATTGTCTGGATAAGCTGTCCAAAACGTGGTACAAAAACAAAAATAAAGCCATTATCAAGGAAAACATATTCCTGACAGTATAAAATTTCTACCATGTAATAGAAGTTATTCAATCTTTGAAAGAAAAATAATGAAGGCATTGTCATCATATTAGCTATATTTTCAAAATGATTATGAACATACCAAGTGCTCCTTTATGAATTCCATTGACTCCTAAATATTAAAGAAATAATTATAATAATAATAGTCACAAAGAGACAGTCATATTTGTTACTTCAAGTTTCACGCAGGAGCGATCATCAGACAATAATCTAAAATCCATGAAAACGCCAGGACATTTCACCTTTTTCATGGTTTCAGTATAGTCAGCCAGTCAAGGGGTCAGTATAGCCTAAGTGTCCCAAAAAATATTAGTCTGATAGCAAAGTGAGGTGATCTTGGCCTTCGTCTCATTAATTAGATAGAGGTCAAAAATAGAAACTGCCCAGTTGCTTATACAAATAGCATTTGTATAAAACGTGAAACGAAATATTCAAACGGCATCTTTCATCATCAAGATTTTTATGATTGACATTTATGATTGATTTATGAAATCAAAATATATTGTAAATATTTCTCGTAATCCATATTTGTACGTATAGGACAAGTTAGCATTATATCCATATTTGATCAATAGGACAAAGCTGTAACAAATGTGAGTTTAATGGCGGGATTTTTGATATCAGAATCACTCACACGCTCATTGATATAGTATACATCTAGGCTGTTCTTACCTTCCAACAAAAAATACAGTATTTTCCATCTTATGCTCAACTGTACATGATCATGAGGAATAAAGAGCAAGGAATGACCAATTGTAGACATCACTTTACCTTAAAAATGTCAGTGTCGATTGCACCAAAGTTTTCAGCTAATGTGAAATGATCTTCGTTTGATATAACATGGAACTTGGCATTATAACCATGAGCATTAAATAATGCCTATAAAATAAAATAAAGTTATAGCTACTTCATATTTACAGCGGACAATCTATGTCATAGCCTCCTATAGAAAAAATCAACTAACCATTTGGAGACACTGTGATACATTGTCATTGGAAGTTGTCTAGAAATATTCACCGTAATATTCTCAACTAATTAGAGTTAAAACACATCTATTTCAAATATGCACTTGAATTAGCCAAGGCTCTTTTCATTTCTATCTGAGTTTCAACTGGAAGATTCTTGAATTGGCTCCGGGGCATATTCTGAAATATAATTTTGGACCTCAATTAGTTCAGAATATCATGGTGAATGATTTAATAGATATAAACATCTTGAGAAAATATCGTTTTGTAAATCGTTGCCATATTAAATTGAGATACTTATTGGATTCTTATCAGAAAGTTATTAATTTCTGTATTTATCACAGATGAAACTTTTTGAAGCTAGCGGTTTTCCCGGTTTTCGTAGCCATGTTTTACCCTAGGATTTCATGCACGCTCTTTCGATCTATCAGATCGCAGAAAACCTTCGTGATATTTAAATAAAAATATTTACAGAGTTATGGACAGGACAGAACTTTAGATTGATTAAGGGAATTACTGTTTAATTAAATAGTTAACTTTCTGACTTGAAAATTCTTAAGTTTTCTGACGGTGAAGAAAACATGATTGAAAACTATGTAGATCATATTATTATTATACGATCAATGAAATTATAGGATTTTCAAATTGGATTTCAAATTTCAAATTATACAGGATAAACACACAGGGACAGAGCGGTGTATGTGAGCCTTTCTTTGGATGGTTATATATAGAACAGACTACACCCTTTCATACAATTTTAATCAAGCTCATCAAAGCTATTAAACAGTTTAAAATAAAATAATAATGTTGCACACGTGCATAAAACATTCTTTACAACAGTAGACAGGTTTTCTTTTACCTATAATATGAAACAATGTCATCTGTTTGTTGATTTTTAAACAGGACAAACAAGAAGTTATCGACTATGAATTCACAATAGAAAAACAGGTTTTATGCATCGCACCGTTGCAGACGCACACTGGTTAAGGTTACAACGCAGACGGTTACAAATGCTATTCATGGTTTCATTCAAGTATGAAGGATAAACAAAGGCCGGTAAAACACGACTTTCACGTTTTTCATATCAGGTTTACGTATCAGAAAATAAGATAGTTCGAAATTTCTCGTTTAGAAAAACAAAAAAATGTGTGGAATATGGGCTTTATTTGGATACAAACCTAGTGATTGTTTTAAATTATGTTCCAAATTATCAATGGAACATAGAGGCTCTGATTATTTTCGAATTGAATCCATTCCTGATTTCAAAAATTGTTGTTTGACAAGTCATCGTCTTGCTATTTTAGATTTAGTATTTGGTCAACAGCCTTACAGAGTTAAAGATTATCCTTATACATTCTTAATACTAAACGGAGAGATATATAATTATGAATTATTAAAGAAGACATATCCAGAGTAAGTATATTGGTTTCTGTTCCAATAATCAGAAATATAATTACATTTTTATATCAAGCGTACCTGAAATTATGTGCAAAAGCTTTCATAGTTTCAATTACTTTCATCATGCACTAGTATAGACATTTTTATATAGAAAGCAATTGAATTGAAATATATTTCATTTTAGAAAAATTTCGCCTATACTTAAATAATTTCAAAGAAGTATACTATATCTTAAAAGTTTTCAAGGTTGACTAAGTTCTCATAAAAGGTTTAATTCTTACATAATAAAAGTGTGTGTGTTCTAAGGCTACGTTTGCAAAACCCGGGTTTTCAAAAGTCTCTCAAAAGTCCACTTTCAAAAAGTTCAGATAGGGTATCAGTTTACACAAGTCTAGATTTAACTATTTTGTTTAAATAAAACGCTGTAACTCCAGTATTTCTTATCGGTTTTCTGTTGAAATTGGATTTTTATAATTCTTCGATTCTGTAGCTTCATCTTGACAAGCGAATAAAAGGAAAAACTCAAGGCTTTTAAAGGAGCAAAAGTGACCGGCAGGCGCTATGCACTTAAGATCACGTGCATGTTTATTGCTTAAGTTCAGTAAGTTCATTAATTTTCAAAGAAAAAGTCAGTAACAACAATAGTTCGGCAATAGTTGTTCCAAATAAAATTAATACATTGTTGCTATTTGAAAATTACTAGTAAACGACTTCTAATACGAATAAGTTCATTAAGTTCAGCTGTGTAATGACATTTTTTGACAAAACGACTTTTTTGGTGTTGTCTTTAATTACAAATTAGGCCTGCACATAACAAGTGTTTCAAAGCGAGACGGTTGAATTACGCTAAGCATAAATTCAACTTGAGCTCGCAGCGGTCGTCGGTTTATTTTGCCCGTTTAAATATTCTAGTTATATTCAAACATTTTATAAACTAAACAATGAGTTGGCATATATAAAGGGCTTCATTCTTGGAATTTATACCTGTAAGAAAACTTATCTTCAAAATTATATAGTCACGGTTTCTTATTTATTGCAAACTTTTTTGAAAATCTCAACCGCAGTCAATTTATTTCACAATAGAAAATAAAAAAAGTAAAAAAATTATATCGTATTTCTGTCATACATTATTAATTATTTATAGTTTAATAGTTTAAGAATCGTCGGTTGTGTTGAACGTATTTAATTCAAGAAATACAACCATTTACATGGCAATAATACATTAATTTTTTTTTAATTTTCAAATTTTTGCTTGAAACAAGAAATTCTGGATCAAAAAAAGTGAAATAGAACTTGAATCTAGCAAATCTTCTTAAAAGAATTCAAATGTTCCTATAGTTAGGAGCTGACAACCTTCCATTGGGAAGGGGACACAAGCCTTTTGAAATTTTTAGGATAACCCAAGTACTTCTTCTTAACCTATCGAATGTACTATAATTTCATTACAATTACGGTTCACAATATAACCCCGGGAAATAGCAGGACATTTATGCATCATTCCATTCAACACGGTTTTAAAACAGGGAATAGGGGGACCTGGAATTGATATCTTGAATTTTGATTATGTACGGCTTTCCCTTGATAATGGCAACAGGAAAATCGGCTCTGCAATGCATTGATTTACGCTGGCAAAAGCTTATTACAACTATGCAGACCAAATGCAGACAGATGAAGAAATTACTACCTTGAAGAACAGAAGTTTTTAAAATACTGATCTCTTCTGATTAACACTTTCCCAATTATATTGTAGATGCGAAGGTGAAATCTTGATTCATCTTTATCACAAATTTGGAATAAAAAAGATGCTTCAGCTTTTAGATGGTGTATTTGCAATGTGTTTATTTGACGGTGAAAACGAGGTTATCCATGTTGCAAGAGATACGTTTGGTGTACGTCCAGTTTTCTATGTAGAAAACTCAAATGGAAATCTAGCAGTTTGCTCAGAAGCGAAAGGCCTTGTTCATTTGGTTAGTAGTAACAGTATCGATGAGAAAGTTCATGTGATAAAAATTGGTACATTCCGTTCATATAAAGTCAACAAAAATAGTGGAGTTGTGAAATTTATAGGCGAAGAATCGTTTTCAGATATCGACACTATGCCTCCCTACGATTCTGGTGTTCAGCTAACTGATGATATCAAAGAAAATATTCAATATTTGTTAATTGAAGCGGTTCGAAAACGTTTACAATCAGATCGTAGAATCGGCTGTTTGTTATCAGGCCGATTTGATTCTACCCTAATAACATCATTAGTTGTTAAATTAGCAAAAGAAGAATCGAATAGTATTACATATCCTATTCAAACATTCACAGTTGGAATGGAAGGCAGTCGAGCAATAATAAATGCTAGAAAAGTAGCAAATTTGTTAAAAACAGAACATTATGAACTTATTATTACAAACGATGAAGTCTGTCAAGCAATTGAAAAAACCATTTTTAATTTAGAATCGTATGATCCGAAAACCATTCAATCGGGTATACCGATTTATTTGTTGGGAAAATTTATTGCCGAGAAGACTGATACGATTGTTCTATTATCGGGAGAAGGAGCAGATGAAATGGCACAGGGGTACGATTATTTTAAACACATCCCATCAAAAGACATCGCGGATGACCATTCACGAAGTCTTCTAAAAGAGCTTCATATCTACGATATTTTAAAAGCAGATCGTGTCACCGGCGTATCGGGCTTCGAATTACGTGTACCGTTTCTAGATAAGTCATTCGTTGCATATTATCTCTCCCTTCCGGCTGAATTACGACATCAGAAACATGATTTAGATAAAGATTTACTTCGTTCATCATTTAAAGAAAAAAACATACTACCAAATGATGTGATTTGGAGCAAAAAAGAAAATTTTCTTGATGCAATTTCAAATATTGAAAATTCAATATGTAATGTATTGTGTAATCATTGTGAAATGTTAGTTAACGATGAAGATTTTAAACGTGCTGATAAAATTTACCAATTCAATACACCATTGACAAAAGAAGCATTTTATTATCGACGTGTTTTTGAAAATTCATATCCAGGTCATGAGCATTTAATACCACATTTTTCAATGCCAAAATGGCAAGATAATACCACTATAACAAAATAGTTATCTACTAATGAGTTGTTAATGTACAATATATTATCTTATTAAATTATTGACATGATATTTGAAGATTTTTTTAAATATATTCAATAAAATAATATTTTGTTGCCAATTATTTTTTTTTTGTTAAAAGATACTAAAGATGTACTATGCTTATTTTAGTTAGCTTATTTCCGGGACTTATTTGTATTCAAACACGATGTGAGTTAGTTTAGCAACGAGTAGAATGCCTGGGGGTAACTTCCATTGCGCTTCGATGGGGTCGTTCAACTGGAGCTTTGGCAGAATGACCATGAAAATTTTCCACATGATGAAAAAGGATACCCCAAATATATTTTTATGAATGACAGATTCAACCAAAACAAATGAAAGAAAAAAAGAATTCATAAGCAAAATTTGTTTTGCAAAATGGAAAAATTGCAAAAGCGTCAAAAGTATACCTCAAAAAATATTCATGACTAAGCATACCCTAAAATTTTTTTCGGGATTTTGAAAAAGGAATCTATTAATATTTAAACGTCCCCGTACACCAAAAGTATGGAAATTACTCACGGGGGGCAGAATGTCAATATTTAAGGCTTTGGATTTTTATAAAGTTGACGTGAATAGATCTAATCAGAGCCATCTATTTACAAGAGTTGGGACACTTCTGCCATTTTCGTATCTTTTTGCCTGGACCCGAGCACGTTTTTAACAGTGCGCATGTGCAGGAGAATGTTGTGTGCTTTTTCAGCCATATTGTATTGTATTTTTTCGCGCGTTTCACTTGAAATGATTGAGAACCTGTTTCCAAAAGAACAAAGATGACATCCAAAAATCACGTGACTGGCATCTGTCCAATTGGAGACGATAGCGGCACATGAGAGCGTGTCCCAACTCTTGTAATTAGATGGCTCTGGATCCACTCTGGATCTAATTACAATTGCATACTCTCCCATTCATTTAATTTAGCCAGCGCAAGGATGTCGATATTACGAAGAGCCTACTAACCCTCAAAAAAAGATTTGGGTCTGCGCACAGGCAAATGTCAACCAGGCAATCTAAAATTCACAACCTGATTTTATGAATAGTTATTTAACTTCTTGAATTTATCAAATCGATTTTCAACAATATTGATAATATCAGATGACAGAATGACTCCCTATATCTATATAATCTTATACATAATAAAACTTATGTTTATCTAATAGCAGGTAACATAGGGCTCTATGTCTTCATTTGACAAAGCTGTAAACAGGATCCGACAAAAGTGGGGATCCTGGGATTCTAGATCCCAGAAGGCTAGACAAAATTCAGAAGAAAATTGATGTTTTTAATGATTTATTGGTCAAACATCAACAAAAAAATTCAGAAGAAAATTTTGAAATGTCTCTAGGATTCCAGAAGGCTGAACCTTTTGTCGGACCCTGGCTGTAAATAATAATAATATATGATGAAAGAATACACAGAATGTGTATTCTTTGACTCTTTCACCAAATCTTAATCTTATGTATAATAACAAAGACATATGAGTAGCTATACCTTTTTATAAACTTTCTGCTGTTGATGAAATTCAGGCGATTCGAATTCACCAATAGCAATTAATAATGGTGGATGATGTGACGTCATTTCATCTTGAGAGGTGATTGTTTTCAGTGGACTTGCGTTCCATGCATCCGTTCTAAATATAAAACAGCAGCTGGACAGTAAATCACATGTTAGTTCACCGATGCAATTGTTTTCTAAATTACCTCGGACCAATTTCACAAAAGTTCTTGAGCTGAGTTCATGAACTTGTGTCATCCAACCTTGATGAACTAGTAGTACATTAAAAGTTTTCATCCATATAAATAATAGGATAAACATGCGTGACCGACGAGGAATCAAACCACAACTTCCCGCATATTGTGTCCCAACTATCCAATTGACCTATCAGTACACCCACTAGCATTCACGGCAGTAGATCCTGGGCGGGGGGAGGGGGTTTGAATTAAATGTTTTGACTCATATTTCGCGTAATTTTGTGACAAAAATTGAAAAATCGTGCAATTATGAAGGTATTAAAGTACTGAAGCTCGAAAATATGAAAATGGATAATGCAGTTACGGCGGTGCTAGCATTTACCTCTGCAAAAAAAATACTGAGTTCATGATTTATCCATGAAATATTCATAAACATCTTATTATAGAATTGAAACAAAGATGAGGCAAAAAAGGGAATAAGCTTTTGTATCATCTCTGTTTCAATTCTATATTATGCTCTGTCTGCATTATTGGCCGCAGCAGCATAACATTGAGCTTTAACAACCAATTCCTGCACGCTACCCTGTGAAAACAACTCGTGAAAATTGGGCCACTTAGCATTCATGAACTGTTCATGTACCGTTTGTAAGGTGTTAATGAACAGTTCATGAAAATGTTCATGAAAATTATTGGGTCGTTTAATTAACATTCATGAACTGTTCATGATCTGTTTTTAAGGTGTTCATGAACAGTTCATGAACAGTTCATGCCAAAGTTCATTGAATTTGGCCATTTAATTATCGTTCATGAGCTGTTCATGAACTACTTGTGAACTGTTTGTGAAGTGTTCACAGTAAACAGTTCACAACCTGTCCATGCCAAAGTTCATAAAATAGGGCCATTTAATTAATGTTCATGAGCAGTTCATACAAAATGCCCATTTAATCAACGTTCATGAGTTGTTCATGAAAATAGTTCATGAACATTGGACCATTTAACGCAAATTTTGTAACCTTCATGAACTCAACTAAATTTATGCGCAGGGGGTGGCTTTGTTCATGTCTTTAAAGATAAGTAGGTAATTAATAATTGTATAATTAATTAGGATAGGTATATATTTGAACATACCTTGAAATTTTTAATTGATCATTGATGACACTTGGTACAAGATACCGCAAGTCAAATATACCACTTAATGAGATGGCAGCTTCAAAAACAGAAAAAAGACAAATGAAATACGTGAATGAATTGAGGTCTGCAGTGATCTTGTGTTGAGATTTGTTTTATGAGTTTATTTGAGAGAGGCTGACCTTCGATTTATTGATTATAAACAATTCCCCATTTTACCATTCATCTAACTTTAAGTTATACCTACCTACCAGAGGTGTAAGGGAGGCGGAGTCAAACTCTCACTCCGGCAGGAGTATTCACATTTCAACAGGAGCCGGACTGGAGTGAGTTTTTGCCAGTCAGGAGCAGGAAATTGTGTAGATATCTCTACATAGAAGTTTGATTGCCTACGTATTTCAGATTATGTGAATATATTTTGTGCTTTTAATGTTTGCTTAATATGGGGTTTGATAAGTTAATCCCTTTTAGGACTTAATACAGGAGTTTCTCTGAAATATTCTGGAGCCGGAGTCAGAGTTGGAGTCTATTTTTCTCACATTTTGGGAGTCAAAGGCTTCTATTAGGACTTTTTTTGGATACGGAGTCTGAAAATTCCGACTCCGTACACCTACATACGCATCTGAAAAACGTTCATAAACAGTTCATGAACATTTTATGAACTTCATGCCCCGTTCATGGATATTTTCCATTCCAAAAGAACTCATTTTTATTGTTGATAAAATTGTTATTCAATGAATTGCATCTGAGCACTTGACATCAAATGGATGATGCTATTGTTACAATTAAGCAGCACAAATAAATTTCCCTGAAAAGTACATTTAGACATCAGGGGAGAATCACACCTTATATCATATTTTTTGGCGTATTTATTCAGTCAGTTTATTGGCCTCGGACTCTTATAGCTTAAGTTTATTGTACAAAATAATGCTGTGATATAATAATATATTCAAACTTGTTATAATGGTCACCTCTATAGAGCAGCCACTTGTCTATAGTGGTCACTCTTGCAATGTCTAAAATAGTATTTTCTATTGAATCAAACCTGAATATAAAGGCCACCTGTCTATAGTGGTCAAATTGTCTACCTCTTGTAGCTGGCCGTTTTAATTTACAGGTTTCACTGTATGGTCAAACTTGTTATAAACGTTACCACTAAACAGAAGCCACTTGTCTATAGTGGTCACCTTTGGTGTGTTGAAAATAGTATTTTCTAACGGATCAACCCTGTACGTAAAGGCTAATTGCATATTGCAGTAAAGATATCTAGCTGTTATAGCTGGCTATCATAGACAGGTTTCATTGTAACATAGTTTTATCTTGAGCATTTTCAAACACATATATAATCCTGATTCTGAAAAATCTGATCCATCAATGCCCAGATAATCAGAGTTTCAAATTACCAGCTGTGAAAAGAGATTATGAATGGAAAATAGCCCAATTTTCATGATTCATGAAAAACAGACCATTGAACATTCATGAACTGTTTATGAACTCTCTTGAATCTGTCAAGAACTGTATATGAGATGCTCATTAACAGTTCACAACACACTGCGTAAACATTTGTTGAGTTTATGAACTGTTCACTAAAGGCGATTCACCAGCACAGTAGTGATGTTAGGAGAAGAGTGAAGCAAATTATTCAAGCCACAGGGGAGGATATCCTAGTATCCTTGGTGTCTCCAACATCCCAAGTTTAGATCAGATTTATCTCTGCATAAGACATTGAACGAAAGTTACATGCCCTAATAATCATGAAACTTTGCCATTGGGCAGATTAATGTTCATGGACTGTATTTACAGGAGAAATATTTGTAAATTTCACGAACAGTGTATGCACTCAACAATTTTTTACCCAACGTCTGCTAATACACCTAGTAATACGATCATAAACAAATCATTTTGGAATTGATTAAAGGGTCAAACCGGACCAGCAGCCTTTGCATTCAACTTTTTCAAAATGGAGTCTCGCAGCTTTTTTGTCAACGTCATAGCTTTCCTCATAATGTTATTTGAGCCGTAGCAACCTTTTAATTTTGTAAAAATATTTCTGAAAAACAACATGAAAATAGGAGCAAAACAATGCGAATTGAATAAGGATAATGAAAACTATGGTAATTATGTACGACCGTGAAACAGTCCATGCGAAACAGTCTGAAATTTTTATCAAAAGATACTCAAACCACAGAGAGAGAAATACACGAAGGAATAGCAAAACTGATCAATAATAAAGTACTATTTTAATTAATTTTTCTGTAGAAATTCATACATATGATGTTTATTTCATCTCGATTGAAGTTCCATAAATATCAACTGTGATTGAAAATAGAAATACAAAATAAACTGTTGATTTGAGGTCGTGAAAATGGAGCTTCGTGTTTTCTTCTTTGAAGGAATCTCGCATTGATAGGTTTGTAAACAGGAAAACAGTATCAAATCTTCATTCATGTGTTCCTTTAGACAAAATTCCTTATACCATATAATATTGGAAAATGTTGTAACGGTCTCTGCAAATCACGAAATTTAGGTAAAACTTTGTTATGGTTTATCGCCACAGCATGTGAACAGATATCCTGATGTATAAGTGAAAGCGCTTGAGTTATCGGTGGCTTTCTACCTGCTCCTTCCCTTTTACCACCATGTTCTGGCTCTTCAGGAAACTTGGCATTTTTTTTATTAAAATTATCGAAGATTAAAAATAAAGTATACGCTAGCAAGTAAAGCTCTTGTTCAAGAATTGTTCTAAAATATGTTACGACAAACACATTCTAGACGAGGCAAAGCCATGTTTGGAAACTAGTGTTTGAATTTTACGTGCACTATTCAAAGTGTGCGCGCGCAAGGTTTCCCGGTCTGTTTTGACCCTTTAATCAAATAAGTAAACTTGTTTGTTTGTGGATTTAATTCATATTAATGAAATGAATTTGGCGGTAATGGCTGTATATAACAGCAGTGACATGATGCCACACTTGAATGCAAAAAAATAGCAGCATTTACATGAACAAGTGAAATAAAATGGATCGACAAACTTTCCATGCCGTCCAATCTAATTAAATCAGGTATTTATGCGTATAGGCTAATAATACTCACCTGTAACTACATCTTTTGGTAAGCCTTTGCATTTCCAATCAACGGTACATAAATGAGATGCTAACTGACCACCGGCAGAATGGCCTGAGATGAATATTCTTTATAAAAAGAAAAAGCAATTTTATATTACAGTCAAATCTGTTACATCTGCAAAACACAGTTCAGAAAATCATTAACTGTTCATGAACTTTCATTCATGGAGTTTTTTGCAGGGGGTAGTAGGGGCTATGAAACTAATAGAGTTTCAGTAACTTTACAAACTTTCATGAATTTTACAAACTTTCAGAAACTGTTTATCAACTGAGTATAAGGCGTTCATGCAGCTGCGGGAAAAGTTCTGACGGGCTACTGGAAAGTAATATCTTAATGTTTTGTCAGTTTTTCGTCATATATGTCTTGTAATGGTTTGTGGTGTTCTTTGTGTAGCAAAAATGTTCTTCAAAAGAAGGACGGCACATTGTGACCGTCTATTTTACTACTACACAAACAAATATTTTTTCTTATAATCTAATTAGCTTACTTGTATCATATGCATCATGCAAATGTATCACATCACACATAACATCATGCATGAAAAGTTCGAGAAGAGTTTGTGTGAAGTCAGTGAACGGCTAATGCAATTTTCATGGAATAGTTGAGGCAATAAATGCTATTCTAAATCCATGAAAATTTGATGAGGTGTGATGTTTTAAAGAGCTGTTAATGAAGTTTATTCTCTACCTCTGTGGAACAGTCAATGAACGGTATATGGCCAACTTCATGTACAGTTCATGATTAGTTCACGATAAGGCCACTTGACATTCATGGAGGTTTACGGACAGCTAATGAAGCTCATAAACAAGTGAAGAAAATTCATGAGTTCATGAACAATTCATGAACTAGTTCATAAACATTTTTTATGGGATTTATAAACAGTTCATGAACAGTCACAAAGAGTTCGTGAACACTTCAGGAACAGGTTCATAGCTGGTTCATGGATGTGAAATTGCATGGAAGTTCATGAACAGTTCATGAGGTCATGAACCTGTTTTCAAGGGTTCTAAGTAAAGGGATACCCAACATAAAATAGCATACAACATACTTGTGAGATGGAAATTTGCCATATAAGAATGGAATGCACTCTTCTATTTGTTTCATAATTCCTGATACTTTCACTAGAAGGCAATGGGAATTAAAATTCATTAAAACATCTATATAGCTTAATATTTAGATTTACATACAAATTTAAAGACAAGCAAACACGGCAGAGCCTAAGGATATTATTACTTACACTATACACGCGGTATATACATCAGACTGTTATAAACTATTTCATTTAAGAAATTATGGAAATAGCCCCTGCGAAAAAAGTTCATCTGCTCATGAACGTGAAATTGCTGAAAAGTTCATGAACTGTTCACAAACCTTTGGGCATATTCACATTCATGAACCAGTTCATAAACCGGTCCATGAAGTGTTCATGAACTCTTTGTGACTATTCATGAACTGTTCAGGAAGTTCATGAACTGTTCATGAACTCGTGGATTTTTTAGCAGGGGAAGTTGACAAGTTGGCGAGTTCTCATTTCTTGCTAGCAAACAAATGGCAATTATACAGAATGTGATAAAAGAACTGTAAAGGACGAACCTGTTGGTGCTAGATCATATCCAACAGAGACAAATGTAAAACCAGCATCGATAAAACCTTTCCCAGTCATCAAATATTGTCTTGGACTAATTTAAAATCAAGTAAAGAGTTAGGTTAAACAATCAATTAATAGCTTTCGAAAAAGGTTGAGTGTGATGTTGAGTGGTATCATGGATAGTACATTAGAAAATTCATGAAAATTGGGCCATTTAGCATTCATGAACTGTTCATGAACTCCTGAAATGCTATTTGCAGGTGTTGACCGATTAAAGGTCACAGTCCAACTCCTTACTAAATAACATTTAAACAATACAATTTATGCAATAAATTAATAATTATCTGACAAGGTTGAGTGTGATGTTGTGAATTTTCATGAACACCCCTGCGAAAACAGTTTAGGAGTTCATGAATGTTAAATGGTCCCAAACTTACATGAACTGTTCATGAACTGTTCATGAACCCTCACAGACAGTTGATGAACAGTTCATGAACAGTTCATCAAAATTTGGGGCCATTTAACGTTCATGAACTGTTCATGAACTCCTGAACTGTTTTCGCAGGAGAACTTCATTAAAAACTCCATGAAAATTGGGCCATTTAGCGTTCATGAATTGCTCATGAATTCCTGAAATGCTATTTGCAGCGTTTGACCCCTCAAAGTTTACATTCCAATTCCTTACTAAATACCATTTTGCAAGGGTTGATTGTAATGTATTATCTTACTTCATCTCTTGCCAATAGCCGCCATGGATAAATACTAAAATAGCTGCAACGGAAGAAAAGGAAGCAATTTTGTAAAATCAAACAAAAAAATGAGGTTATAACAAAAACATAGAAGGCATGAGAGTTGTCTTGACTAAAAGCATTTGGTAATTATTCCAGATTGTTTCCCTAAGTAAATTGATAATGCGTATGCTGTCTCAAATTCTGATGCATCTATATTCGAAGATCAGGCGCAAAGGCTGTCGGTCAATTGTGTGCCTTTAAAACCATTGTATAAACACAAACAAACAAACAAACAAACAAACAAAGAAGCGTATACCTATTCCGAAACGTTTTCCAGATATTCCACTTTAGAAGCCATCACTCACCGTTTGATGCAGACTTGCTAGTTGGATGAATAATATGAAGCTTTTGACCACAGGCAGATCCATAGGATATATCTAAATCACATTTACTCTGACCTATCAAGTCTTCACTAGCTGCAAAGGGAAACAAGTAAAACGTTTTTCGATTTGTTTAAAGTAAAATGAGGAACAAAAATATAAAATGGTCCCTGCGAAGAACAGATCAGGAATTCATGAACAGTTCATGAACGTTGAATGGCCCCAGATTTCATAAACTGTTCATGAATTGCGTGAGAACTGTTCATGAACTCCTGAACTGTTTGTTACGCGGGAATAATTAGAGAAGGAGTAAAATATGAGACATGCTATTTCAATCCATTACTGCTGTTTTTCTTTTTATATTTTAACACTTTTTTCCTCGTAACACAATTAATGAGCTCATCAACTATATACACAAATGTGAATCATGAGCTATATTCATGAATACCTTATAACAGTTCATGAAAATATTCACCTTTGAAAGCAAAATCATAAAGGATTTCAAACTAATTGATGAATTTTATCAAGAAATTTGATATTTCCATTTCATAATAATAGGTTAAAAATAAATTGATGATGAATTTAAGCAAAAGAAGTGGGTCAAGGAAATTGCAGTAGAAATACTATTCAAGAGTTTATTCCTCCTCCTCCTCGTTTAATTGCCAAATATCATACTACCATGTTTGCTTTATTAGACTATGGCAAACTGTACCAGCACCCAGCGACAAACAGTCCCAGCACCCAGCGACAAACAGTCCCAGCACCCAGCGACAAACAGTCCAGGAGTTCATGAACAGTTCATAAACAGTTCATGAATGTTAAAGGGCCCAACCTTCATAAACAGATCATGAACTGTTCATGAAGGTCCAGGAATTGTCCATGAACAGGTCAAAACCAATTCATGAAAATTTAGGCCATATGATTTGACGTTCATGAACTGTTCATGAACTCCTTAATCTTTGTTCGCACCGGCATGTATATTCACGGTAATCATAATAATCCAAAATCCATGTTAAACAAGTTACAACTAGAAATTGCATACCAACTAGATCGATAGCTCCTATCGGAATTAGAAAACAAATATATGTATATATATATACAGTATGCTCTTTCAATATCCCACCTTGCTTAATTGATGTACTTATTTTAAACTGCACTTTGGGGGAATATGTAAGGAACTTTCGTACATATTACTACACATGAAAGCATCAAAGTTGATAAATTACTATTGAACGACAAAACTTTCAGAAATGACGCACATTAGTCATCAACCAACCTGTCAATATGGACATGAAACGAAGCCGAGCAATTCGATTGGTCAAATAAATTCAAACGCTTGTCAATTCTAAACTGTATTGTCTAATAGATCTGTCTTTTCTAAAAGTTATACAGAAAGGCCCAACACATAATTGCATTCTTTTTGATACAATAAACACATTAAAATTCATGTTATGATTATAAGTTCCAAAATTGACCTGTTGAACTACTAAAACTGACACTAGGCCTATATATATATGTGTGTCATAAATAGTAGATCAAAGATCACAAGTTTACTACGTTACTCTGAGTTTCGCATAAAGACACTCTTCAGACGGTTTACTGATTCAATAAACTGTCTGAAGAGCGTCTTTACGCGAAACTCAGAATAACGGAGTAAACTCGTGATCTTTGATCTACTATTTATATTGCTCTGATTTTAGCATTGAGCACTGAAATTGATGTTTTGCCCATCACAATTACTTTATGCCAGATGATCACCTTCTGGTGTGAAACTTGAAGTTGCGGAAATCTAGAATGTTTCATTTTTGACTCTCATTTTATATAAATGCTCTGATTAATTTCATTGAGCACTATACCAAGAACTGGTGTGGAACAATCCACCTATTAATATTATTATATTATTATCATTATTATATGTGTCATATAAATAAAACTCTAAATAAATCAAAATACTAAATCGTTTTATTTAACAAATGATAGTCAACTTAACAAGTTGGTGAGTTGTTTTTTCTTGCCGGATCTCAGTTCATTATCAATCAATATTCACCTAGCCTATTCTATTATTTTATATGTTATACATTTAGTTACCTAATATATTGCATGCTCACCTTTTTCAATTCTAGCTTTATGATTTCGGAAGCAAACATCAGGAGATTCCTTACCCCAATTAGAAGGAATAAATTGATGACTGAGGTACTATTATAAATTGAAAACAAAACTTTTTCCTTATACAGTAGAAACAGATTTAAAAAGTGAAAGAAAATTAGATTATTATTTTAATATTATGAAAGATGCAGCCTTGGTGTAGTGGCTAGGGCGTGGGCGTTGGACCACGGCCTTGAGGGTCTCGGGTTCAATCCCTATCCAGAGCATTGTAGATTGGCGTCAGGAAGGGCATCCCGGCATCTGGATATTAATCGCACACAAGCTTCAAAATACTAACACATTAACCAACCACCCCAGTGAAAAAATTAGGCCTAACTGTAAAGTGCTCTTGGATTTAGTTAAGAAATAGAAAAACCATATACAATCAAATATGTTATAATGGTCACCTCTATACAGCACTCCCCTGTCTATGGTGGTCACCTCTGCAATGAATTTACCGACAGATGCAAAGAATGTGTGTGCCTGCAGATCCTCTGCCACTGAGCTACTAGTACACATACGTTTGAAGGAATTGTTGCATGCCTCACCTTACTATCAAAGAATTCATCAATATTTTCGATGACAGAGTTCTCCCTTTCAGCACATGACATTGTATGGTATATTCTAAATTATATTCTTGTTCTATTTTTATGTTCCTGAAAATAATCAGAATAGCTATTGTATTAGGGGGTTACAAAATACTACATTAAAAGGTAACTAAAGGCTATATATTTGTTTGTTTTATATACGCTACATTCATGGTTGTTTTCATATTTACTAAACGAGACAAAGTTGGGAGACACGAATGCAGCGCTAAAAAATCACGAGCTCCGAGCAAGTAATTATTAGCTTCCTGAGTGTCTCCCAATTTTTTCCTATCTATCCAATTTACTTGCATTTACTAGGCTATTGAAAATATATGGACAAATACATCAGCTGGAATAGTTGGTAGGGAAACAGAGTCCCTTAATAAAAAGTAGTAGGGGAAGGCCATTGCGCTACTGGATTATTAACATACTCTTTAATCTGTTAGATTGATAGTACCTCAGAATGCCCATGATGCACAGTGTGGCAGCTGCACAATCAAGATGAACACATTCCGCGTAACTGCCGCCCCTGAAGCTGCAATTGTGCTGGATATAGAACTGTAATGACTACTACAGTGTAACCCACTTATGTGCAATTCGGATAAGTGAAATTCCCTCGTATCTGCAATCTGCTTTGAAACGGGTTAAACAATTTCTTGGTCAAGTCCTTGGTGAACAATTTCGGATAACTGTAAATTCGGATAAATGCAATGAAAACCGTTGGCAATTTTGACTTGCACTTTAGCGGGTTACCTTGTAGATAACTTTCAGGCAATCATGGGTCATAAGATAGGAAATCTGATCTTCATTAGAATCATAAACAGATAATAACACATAAACCATAGACGTATTAGACTTTATAAATTAATCTAATTGCTTATTATTATTATTATTGTATGTCTATTAACACGTCTATGGCAATATCACCTGTTGTGTTCATATAGCTAGCTTAGCTAAAACAGTAACAGCTTTCAGTTCGAATAGTTAACAACAAAATGCTTATAAACCTAAATGCCTGTTTCTAAGAAGTATTTCGAAGTGATTGACACGTATACTTTACCAATATATAATTCAAAGCCAAATATGTATAACTCTTTGTGCTGTGAGCATGTCCTGCTTCCAAAAGGCAACAAAGCACATGTAATGTTTATGTTCAGAGATGCCGATCCCTTTTTTTGGGGGGGGCAAAGTATCTCTCCTGAGCATGCGTAGAGCGATATTTCAAGTCCCTCTCTTTGAACGCCACGCAATTATTTGAAAACTCCAAAATGGAGTTGGACGTGTTGTACGTCCTTTTGATATTAAAAGCTGTATTTTGCTTTATTGAAAGCAAGGAAACTGGCGATAATTGTAAGGATGCTGGTTTTTCATCGAATCTTCTATGTGGTTCATGTGATGAATTAAAAGAGTTCAAACTACATAAGATATATGATGATTGTAAACGATGTTGTCAAGCCGGCAAAGAAGAAGCTTCTGGCAAGGTAAAGTGGAAAATATGAACACAAAAACTATTGTCTTTGTAAATAACTCAACCCCAAATACGTTAATTCTGATGATGGTAATTCTAGGCAGATACTGTACTTTTGGAAATCATTAATTCCCATTCTCAAAATATTCAGTCATGATTAATAATTATGGACGGGTGGTTTGCCAATGACTGCAAAAAAAAATACTTTTTAAGATGAGCTAATCTAGATTATATTACATTGTATTTCTCAAGGTTAACTTGAAAAATTTATTTGATTAATCGAATGAAATGGGCAACAAATATTGTTATATATATATATATAGCATATATCCTAAGCCTATATATTATTAATTAATCTCAATAATCTGTTTCTGTACCAAACATTAGATTTCATTCGGAGAAAATTGAATAGGCCGATAATAGAAATATTTTCTGTCTCTCTAGCTTTACGCTGCAGCAACATTAAAAGTGTGCAACTGAAAATTAGGACGGTATCCACAAATTAAAGGTAGGTTATACTGATTACGGGCCATTGACAAAGTACATACCCGGTAAATGTTCCAATATTTTACCCCCCCTGTCCCTGTAGCCCAATTTGAAGGGTACAGCAGAGCTGCCTGAAAATTTGTAGAAGGGATCGATTTTGTTTAATATTTACAGAAAAGTTCTGTTTTTCGCCTGCAAATAAGGCAAACATCCATATATAGCCTTTGTTGGTACCCATGAAATCTCGTTGCCCTACTCGGAAAACTGGCCTGTGGCTGTAAATAACTGTCTGTATGCTTTTAGATGACCCCCTTTGCCGTACACACTTACAATTTTGCACCCCAAGCTCAATTTCCCGAATTTCGTTTTTGTTCTTTCCGAAATTATACAAGTGCAGCATTTTAGAAAAATTCTCAATTCAATCTTCTTGTAATCATTATTTTGATAGCACAATTCAGGAGAAAAATTGTATTTCTTCTTTGTTTTCCAGCATAGCATACCGGTATTCATTTTAAACCACCGTATAGACATTCAAACATTGACATTATTGTCTGATAACAATCATACAAAGGTCTACTGGTTTGTTTCATTGTGAAAGATTTTGAATCGAACTGTGCCAATCCCAAAATGCGCAAAGTTACTAGCAAGGGATAATTAGAATAATAGCTCTATTGTCATCCTGTAACCAATTATTTAGCCTATATTTACTACTATAGCAATGAAACTATTCAAGTTATACATGCTTATTGCAATATTTTTTTCCTTCCAGAATTTGTCCAAGGTGGCAAAGCATCAAGCTTTAGAAATTTAAATGTCGAGGTACAGTGTGTTGTGTTTCTGACTTATTTTCTTTCTGCAAGTTATATAATTTAAGTTGTTGTAGGCCTATATCGTAATACTGCAGACAGGACCGTTAGATGAAATTTTACAACACAACATTCCTCCAAAAATATATTCTATAGAAATAGTGCATTCTAGAAGGATATATATTTGATCAGACCCTGAGCAATATATCCAAGTGGTTGCTCGTTGCTGTACTATAAAGAAGATTTTTAAATTGCTTTATGAAATTATTTGAATAAGACATATTTCTAGTCTATCACGTTTTGAATAAGCAAGATTGATAATAATATTATGGGGTCAAAAATTAATGCTGAAAAATTTTACTTAATACAGAGTTCTTCCCACCTTCCAAAGAAAAAAATAAATTGAATAAATTTTCTTTGAAATATAACTAAATTACCTCACCAGCAGGGTCGGACAAAAGGTTCAGCCTTCTGGAATCCTAGAGGCATTTTATCATTTTCTTTTGAATTGTTTGTTGAATTTTGACCAATAAATGATAAAAATATCAATTTTCTTCTGAATTTCCTCTAGACATGTGGAATCTGGGATTCAAGGATTCTCTCTTTTGCTGGACCCCGGGACCCTGCTTATCAGAAATCCAAAATTTTACCAAGTAGGCTATTATATTGAATCATTTGTTCAATAATGTCAAAACATCCAAACAATTAAGGGTCAACAATTAGTGGTCGCTACTTTTTCAACCCTATCGAGCTGTAGGCGGTCTACAGTTAGACCTATAGGCCTACCTAAGCCAGTGATTATGTAATTTATGTTTTTTTATTTTATTTCTAGTATGAAAGAGGTGCAGATCCTGTACTTGTTTTACACGATGACCAACAGACAGCTAAAGAAGTATTGAGGTAATTTCAATTGATTTTAAAGGGGCAACATTGGCCGACGACCGTGCTGCTAGCTCAAGTTGAATTTATGCTTAGCATAATTCAACCGTCTCGCTTTGAAACAATTGTTATACGCAGCCCTGATTTGTAATCAAAGACAAAGTCAAAAATTCCTTTTGTCATAAAATGCTATTACACTGAACTCAATGTAATTATGTTTATTGTTTAAAGTTATGAATTGGCATAAGCCTACAATTCATGTCAACAATAAACATTGTGTCATAAACAATAAACATGCACGTGATCCTAAGTGCATAGCGTCTGCCGGTCAATTTTTCTCCTTTAAATGTCATTTGTGGCGTGACTAGGGTCAGGAAAAACCCGGCAACTAGGTTAAAACATTGCTTAAAACACAAAATAACACACGTCAGATAAATACAGATTTGTTGGGTAAAACACACAATTGAGATTGCCAACGATTTTCATTCCATTTAACCGAATTTTCACTTATCTAAAATTCATTACCAAGGGCATTAAATAATTAATATGGTTTTCAAAGATAGGTTGCACATAAGCGAGAATTTTGCTTATCCAAATTGCACATATGAGGGTTACAGTGTAATTAATTTTTTGACATGTTTATTTTCCAGCATTGACAAATGGGACACCAATACTATAGAAGAATTTTTAATGGAAAAAGTTGCGTCATAAATTTGACAAAACACAATATATCAATATCGGAATGGATACCGTATAATTTGAATTTGCACACAATCATAGATACTGAACTTCAATATTTTTGCTTTAATTAACAAATTTATATGTTTTGTATTATAAAACTTTGCAGTTGCTAATGAAGACATTATCAAAATCCTTTTTATAAGGGAAGATTATTGATCTGATAAAATAAACTGCTAAAAACATTTTATTAGTTGTTATTTGTAGTAGACACCTTTCAGCCTTGAACACACTGACATGCATAATTGATACAGTACAGTCAAACCTGTTACAACAGTCACCTCTATAAATTGACCAGATGTATATTGCATATAGTAGTCACCCAAGTCCACCTGCATATAGTGGTCAATTTATCTACCTCTCATAGCTGGCTGTTATAAACAGGTTTCACTATACCATGGAAATCATCAAAGAGAACCGAACTGAAAGTGTGAAAATGTTCAATTTATTCAAAATGATTTTAGTTGTAAGAAAGCACACAATGCAAAATTATTTGATTTATGTAATGCAGAATTCAAAACAAAATATATTCAGAGTATGGAACTGAAATACTGTACAGTAAACGCACATGACATTAAATTTGGAGAACACTAATTTCTTTGCCGTCTTTTTAAAGACAAAAACTTCGAAATTTTCCCTGGCCTTCTGTGAACTCGGTTCGTTGTTTCGGGCACTTTGAAACACCCTGTTCTCCGGTGAGTTAAGAATAATTTGAGAGTATGATCCTGAACATCTGAGCTTCAGCCAAATATGCACTAGTCAAATGACATCACAGCTTCCATTGGCAAGTGTTGAAAACGATTACTTTCCATGGCCCTTAAATCCTGTTATATTAATGTGCAGGGACTAAAGGTGTGCGTCGGATCAGATTTACAGAAAATTGATTACGGGTACGAATGCAATAGTGATCCGAATCCAATCCGAAGCAATAATCATAAATATAATCCGATCCTACCCGAAATTAAAATTTACAAATTAATCCTAACTAATCCGATATTTTTTGCATGAAATCTGAAAAAATCCGAGCTCCACAGGGCCATCAAAGAGATTTAAACTTCTGAATAGACGTACATTTAGTCAACATAGTTTAACACAGTTGTACTTATAATTAAATCTATCGACGCTTGTTTACACGATTAATCAATACATCTTAATCATTTCCTTTGTTAATTTTGATTCATTTCACATCAATCGAACCAATTGTAAAACTGATCACATAACGGCATATTTCAAAGTAGCCGCTATATTTACATTGCAAAACTTTATTTTCTGTTAAAAGGAAGCTAGAACACAGCAATTACTGCAAAAGGCAAATACTCAGTCAAATTTCGAAATCCGAAATAATCCAAACAAAAAATATCACTACAAATCCGATCCAAAGACCAGACATATCGACCCTAATCTGATCGGGTCAGATTCGCACATCTTTACTGTGGACCATACTGTCATTAGACTAATGCATTAACCTATGGAAATACGTTCACTGGGCAAACAGAGACACACTGATTCGAATAATCGGTAGGAAGGCAAATAAATAATACAATGCATTTTCTAGCTTCATCCCATATTTCCAAGATGACAATTTAACTCTTTATATTCGATATTTAAAATTAAAATTACAACATTTGAATCAAACTAAGATCATATAACATCTGTACAAATTTACTAAATAAAGAAATATATATATATATATCAATAATCTAAAGGCACCAAAAACAGTGTTTTTGAAAACATTTTATGATCCAAAGTAATAGCTTTTAATTAAGATCTGAGAGAAATAAATGTATCTAGACAATAAGATATATATAGCATGCTACTTCTATTGAATTTTCATATAAAATGAATAATTTTCCTTTTATAAAATTGTTATCAAAATATTATTTAATGTATGCTGCTATTTGTCTTGCAATAATATCAATGAATATAACAACTTGGCAGTTAGATAATTATATTTATAGACTTAAATTTTTAATAAAAATAATTATTAAGCTAGAATTTGATAACAATCAGCCACGAATATCCGAGTAAACATTGTCCCGATCAGACGGTACAAAAACTTCTCCTACAGTTGCATAATCTTCCTCCGCGAAACCAATGTTTCCATATTCTCCGGTCACAATCTCTCCAACTTCTGCATAATTATCTCCAAATGAATTAATTGGTGTTGATGTTGGCGAAGGAATAGGTTCTGGTGCTCCTTCTCGTGGTGGTTTTATTGGATTAAATCCTTTAATTTGAAGATTCTTTTTCAACTGTGCGACTAAATTCCCAGCATCTTGTCCGCCAGGTTTTGGTTTCTTAGCTACGCAAGGCGCAACTTTCCCCGTTGGTGATGGCATAACTTTTGGCTTAGGCATAATAATAGGGTTCGTCGTTTTTTGATGTTTTGAAACAGGTGGATCTTTAAAATTAAACATTTGTGGTGTAGCTGATTTTGGTTCGTCTGGAATGATGGAATTTTGGTAAATAGGTTCGGAGGGAGAAGTCTTTGGTGTATCATAATGAGAATCTGGCAAAGGGTTAACTGGAGGAAAAGGTTTAACAGGAGAAGATGGATGATGATTTAAAGAGTCGTAAAAATCATCATCTTTATTTAAAAGCGTTGTTGTTTGGTAAGCAGCACCTTGTCGTTGTGTAATTTTCACACTTGGGGTAGGATCAGCTTTCCAAAAACTAATCACAGTAGGAGAATTATCTTGTTGTTGTTGACTAGCAAGATGGTTTAGGTTATCGTATAGGTTAGCTTGAGGAGATGAACTGATCAAAGGTCGTCCAGTTGGTATTCTATTATTTGGGGTATCATTCAATCGATCATAGATTGCATCGCCTGAAATCTGATCAGCACTTGTTGACTTTGGAATAGCTTTTATACCAGCAGGCGATCGATAACCTTCTAATAACGCATCCGATTGCCGTCTTCCAGTTGGTATATTACTAGGACGATTAACTGGATTAGCCGATGGATCGAATTTCAAATTACTATAACCAACTGTATCAATTGGTATGACTGGCGATGAATTCAAATGATTTGAATTAGAATTTCCACTGTAAGATTGACTAGGGTGAAATTGTGGTCGTATAGGATCAGTTCTTGGTCCTAAACCAAGCAGAGCAGAATCAGAACCACGGTGCATGATATGCCTAGTAGAAGATACGACATCAGGGGGTAAAGCAGATGAATTTGTCAAATGATCATAACTCTGACTATTAACCACCCCAGGTGTGTTTCTAGATGGCGGATTAGCAGATGAAAATCCAAGATGGCTATATTGATTATCTGCATCTGCGGCAGGTGTATGTGGTATACTCTGAGACGGTGGTGGAAATTTTTTACCCATTCTTGGTATCGTATTGTCCTTATCCGTATCAGCTGATGATACCAAGCCAGCTGATATTTCACCAGAATCATGATCGGATACAGATCTATATTTCCTTGTTGTCATTCGATCTTTAACAGCCATATCCAATGTTTCAAATATTTGCTGACATTGATGAGTAAAGAAGCGAAATAAACCTTCGCCAGTTGGAGCTTTATGTCCTACTTCAAGCATAAACATTGCATTTTTACATCGATACCGTCGAATACACGATAAAGGCCATGACACAAGGATACAACTATCGGAAACAAGCATCACCTGTTGTGGTGCAATCTGTAATGTACATTCTTGATCTCTCATCTCAGCCAGAGCTCTTAACTTGGCATTTTGATCGGGCTTCACCACAAATGATTTCACTATAAATGAAACATAATTAAATTACAAACCAGAGCTGACAAGTTTCGTCAAGATGGATTTGACAAGCGTATTAATTAAAGATTATTACCAGCTTCAATTACGTTAAATTATATATAATATAAACACATACATACATACCTCCACTTTCTTCTTGTAAAGACCCCATCCACCTTTTCCGACAATCTTCCGATGGTGCAGCAACAAGAAATGTATTATCCACAGTTTTAATTTCAAATGCAAATTTCTTTTTTGAATCAGGTACAATGTTTAAAGAAAAACCACTAAATAGAGTTAATACACCTTTAGGCTCAAGACGTCTCCAATTATATTCTTTATAATACTCAAGGACACGTGTTCCACTCCCTAATGATTTCTTTAATACAAAATGTCTTCTCTTCCATTCTCTTTTGCCTTCAACAACATTTGTTGTTGTTAAACATTTATCAAGAGGACCCTAAAAAAGATGACAACAATTCTTAGAATTGAGGTTAAAACAAACAAAATGAACAGATGACCCACTGACAACACATAAACTGTCTGACAAAAGATTTAACCTTACAGAATCCTTGAAAATGTTCAACTTTTTCTTCGAAATACTGTTATTAAACTTTAGCATATAATTCAGAAAACTATTGAGTAAGAGTTTCCTCTAAATTTGATGTAGCCTCCCAGGATTTAGGATTCCCATTTTTGTCGTACCCTGAACATATACCCAGGTTGTCAAATGGGACTCACAAATTTGGAAGAAATTTCTAATTAATATTTTTCTATATACAGTAGTGAACTGGTAAAATAAAAATATTTAAAAAATATATCGACCAACAGGTCAATATGTAAATCGAACACAATCAAGTAGTTCGATTGGTCGGATATGGTCGAACTCTAGCCACTTCTATTTAAACTGCATTGACCGATTTATGCTTTCTAGCAGTTATGGCGCAAAAGTACATAGCTGCGTTATTGATTTTCTTCTTTCATTCATACTTTTATGATGGAAATATGACCAATTTGATTGGTCGAACATCGTTCAATTCTAAAGCAGTATCGACCGCCCCATGGTTTTCGCTGTTATGACTGAAAGCACAATGAACTATTCAATTTTGAATTTTCAATAATATATAACAGGACAAACAGCGATAACAGCTATATCCTGCATAAATATTAGAAATAAATAGATACAATTAAATAATTCAAAATTCATGCTGTGATTATTTGTTTCAAAATTGAACTGTCTGTCGCTGACAAAAATAGGCCATGAACGTGTACAATCAGATGTAAGAGATACAAATGACCACACAAAATAATTATAATGGTATTTGACGGTGCTTTTAGAATCTAACAAGTTACGTCCTACCAGATTGCAGAGTTTGCTGTTCGTGGCTAAGATCTTAGCCGGAGAACAAGAATTTCAATATTAATCTGGATCTTTTTTGGCCGCATATTTTGTATTGGTTTTAAAAATTTTATACAATTTAAAATTTGAATCCAGTCGCAGAACAGGAGAAAAGTAACTGTATATCCAGCCGTGCACTAAAATATGATTTGAAATATAACTTAGCCGCACAAATTAGTAATTACAAACTTCTGCAATCTGGACGTCCTATACCTTTATGATTTTACTGTAATACAAATATAAAAAAGGATGATTGATAATTTAACCTTGGCCTATGTTGATCAAGATATACACTGCAGGAGATTATTTACTTATTTATTTATATATTTAGGAGTTATTTACTGTTTGATGTTTGTTATTTACTGTCTGTTTACAATTAATTGACAATTAATTGAGCTAGAACAATTGTTTGCTAGTTTCATTGTGAGGATAAGTCTGACTAATACAATTCTGCCTTACAATAAGAAATCCAAAGATTCCCATTCTAATTGTAGATTTGTATGGCTAGATCAGTCTTACATCTTGATTATGAGGATATATGATCCGATATAATAAGGTCTACTAAGGATGCATTGCATCAAAGTTTTCCAACACGTGGGAAAACTTGAAAGTTGTGATGATCGCAAATACATCCACACAATTAGTAAAATTACCACGCAATAATAATCAGCCAATAAATTTAGACGTATTTTTCAAAATATTACGAAATAAACATTTTGATTTAGTATTCTTTTGAAATTATAACATTTCTTTAGTTTGATTTTTGACATTTTAAGGTCAAAATAGTTTTGGATGACTTCCGCGTCGATATAACTTGGGAAACGTAACAATAAAGTTTATAAACCGCTTTATATTGACGACAATAGCTGAACAATGATTTATTGAATAGATTATAACAGTATCTTGAGATAGAATTTCAGAACAACATAATAGATTAAAGTGGTAGGCATATGGAAAGTCAAAAATAATTATGTTATGATATAATATGTAGGCTAACGAGATAAGCATCGGACTTTTTATTGATAAACGGATATAAAATGAACACTTTAGAATTCCTTGTATTTATAAATCCCCAAGTAACAAATCTTTGTTCGAAGAATTAAATCTGATACTTACCTCGATTACAACTTCCATGATATTCAGTTAAAAATCCCTCTAAAATCAAGTTGAACGTCGTTGCTGAGAAGCACTTTCCAACTTATGAAACAGAAATAACATGTGCCCCAGTAAAATTATATCCGCCTTCAATTAGCTTACATCCAGTATTTAAACATCCACAAATAGAATCCAAATATACCAGTCAAATAAGTCTAATTATGATAACTGTATAATATTGAAGAAAATTACAACACTGCTTTCTGAACATTCAACATAAAAACATGGCTGCGGACAAGATTGAATTCCAGCTGTGTCTTTTCGAAGAGTCACGGGTGTCACATTGGCAGCACAAATTAATGTGGAGGATGGTGGAATGTGAGGAAGCCCCATATAATTTCCCCATTTGCCCCATTTAGAGCTCATAGTAGCTGTTTTGGTTTAAACTTTCACTCACTTTTTACATAACGAAGTTCTAATTCTAACCAGTGCTGTTGTAGAAATAATATCGTTCCAGTTTATACAAGCAGCCTAAATGCCTGAATGAAACCAATGCAGTTTTATTGGACCAAAATACATCTTTTTTGTCGTGGCCCCAACCTGAGATCCGAAGCTGAATCAAGCAAATGCCAAGAAGTGGAACGGTCGGACTTTTACTCACAAATTATGCTAGCCGCAGCGTAAATAATCTTCATCTGCATGACGTCTTTGAAATGCCAGGAGTATCATCATATACCGATTTGACAAGCTGATGAAATACAGTTTCATTTCAGCAAATTTCTGTGGAAAAATGCGTAAGAAGAAATGATGTTGTTCATTTTGCAAAGAATACAATGGCGGGCTTACTTTGATTGACATCTTTTTGCTATTTGAATCAAATGCACCATGACAACCAAGCAATTGATACCCACAAACTTCAAAGCTATTCCACAATGGAATGAGAAATCAAAGATGTTTCACTCTACGAATGTTTTATGGAATTGTTATCATCTTCAAGCATTTTGAAATCCCTTTCAAATTGACTATAAGCACGTTTTCTAGGTCGAAACAAAGGGTTGAAATTATGGAAATCAAAGCTCAAAAACTTTAAAGACGATTGTATGTTTACAAAAAGTACAATTTTTGTTGCAAAGATGGGTGATGATAAAGGAAGATATTTGTGAATTTTGTAAAGGATTCATTTCTTCTTGTGTCCACATTGGATTCCTGTAATAGTATTATTTATGTGGCAACAATTAGGTAGGCTATAAAGCTTTTAGCATCTCATCTATGATTTTACTCTTGTGCATGCATTCTAGCTATTATTCTTGTGTAGTCAATCAACCACCTAGGTTGGATTATAGTTGTAAGGTAGATACAGTAGCCCTCTCCGCCTAGAGCCTATGTTTTCAATTTTCCTATTTCTTTTATCTATAATCACAATGCAATAACTATTTTGATTGAAACTTTTCCCAAAAATACTATAAACCTAATAGATAATATGAATATGTTTTATTATTAGCCTATTATTATCCCATTGAAGATGGGGATTAACTCTAGATTGAATAATTACAATTTGCCATTTTACGCACCTGAGGTTTATTAAAATTAGTTGAATTCCTACAGAGGGATATATGGCTTATGTACTGCTTGCCTGAGCAACAAACTTTTCCATCTAGAATCAAAAGATAGGCCTAGTTCCCTATTTGGCTTATTCCATTTCTTCTGAAACTGGAACTGCTGTTGCAATATGGTATTTAGTTTCAGAATAGAGTATCAGACTTGGGTCTAATTGTAGGATAGCCAACCAAGCATAGTGATTTTCCCACCATTTAGGTATTCTAATTATGTTACACAGGGTCCAACAAAAGTTTCAGCCTTCTAGGATCCTAGAGGTATTCTAACATTATCTTTTGAATTTTTATGCGAATGTTTGACCTATAAATGATATAAATATCATTTTCCTTCTGAATTTGCTTGAAACCTTCCGGAATCTAGGATTGTAGGATTCCTACTTTTGTCGGACCCTGACGCTATACCAAAGTAATTCTGTATGACATGGCACCAGCTCTAACGCTAGATACATACGCAACATGATAGGTCTAAATCTTTTCTGCAGAGCCTACAAACATTTGGCTGACTACTTTTTCCCTGATCAATATAATCGGCAACCAGCTAGCCTAATTGTCAGCGCATGGTGATACGATTTGTATATCCATCAGAGTTGTACTTATAAGTTAGAAAATATTTAGTATTAAATACGTTAGAAAAAGCAATTAGGTATCGTCAGGGCTGATTGCACTTTTAGTCCAGATAATACCAGCCAATGCTAGTTAATAGTTTCAGAAGTGAGTATTGATGCTATTACAAATACAATCTGTTATGTTAAATATGTTGATGTATCATGCTTGTTTTAATACATAAAAGGTTCCAAGCAATGGCCATCGTATTTGGTTATTTGTTTGCTGTTGATACAAATAGCTGTATCATTAAGAAGGGTTCGAGATGACCAAGGAGATATAATTTCTGGGCCAATGATTAACCAGGAAATAATTGTCAATTATTGTCAAATTAATCCATGTCGAAATGGTGGAATATGCCGAAGTTATGATAGCTCATATCTCTGTTATTGTTTGTCTGGTTTCAAAGGTAAGCATTAGTTATTTTGGATTTTTATTGCACATCTGAAATCATTTTACATTCATATTAGGAAGGCCAGATTGCATGTGTTAGAATATTGGCTTTCTACTTTGATCATTTCGTTTGAACTAATAGGCTAGTAAAATAGCTACTTTTATAACCATTAATTAGCAACAAATTTATAGTTATGCCTAATTATTGTTCACTTCATACCGTAATAGTTCAATGTGTCATTCATTCGATTTCATTATCTTATGTAGGCTACAGTGAAACCTGTATATAAAGGCCAGCTAAGAGAGGTAGATAAATTGACCACTATAGACAGGTGGCCTTTATATACAGGTTTGATTCATTAGAAAATACTATTTTTGACACATCAAGAGTGACCACTATAGACAGGAGACCGCTGTATAGAGGTGACTGTTATAACAGGTTTGACTGTACATATTTTCTATTTTAGTGAAACCCTATTATTGTACTCAACCAAACAATGCAATCACAGCAGGACACTATCGGCAGTAATGTCTGCAAAAAACAATTCAGGATTTCATGAACAGCTCATGAAATTCTAGTGCCACTAACGTTCATGGACTGCTAATGAACTGTTCATGAACTCCTGAATAGTGTTTCACAGGGGCAATAATTTTATAGTCAAACCCTTCTTAAGTAGTTCAAATGCATAAAAATGGACATAGAAATGAAAAGAAAATTCAGACAGACTACACAATGTCTAAGTTTTGACATATGTGACGTTTCGTGTCAGAATCAAGAATCGGGAAACATCCAATTGTACAGTTTGGCGGAAAGAGGTGGGAAATTATTACAAATTGAAACTTATTTCTATATATAAAATGAGATAGAGTCGTTGCAAATGAAATCAAATTGATGATTTGAAAATAAATTAAAATTATTAATTGGATAGTCAAATAAAACAAAATCCAAAATTTCATTTAAATGTTGATTTTGACACGAAACGTCCCATGTTTTGATTCTACCCCTGCGAAAACAGTTCAGAAGTTCATGAACAGTTCATGAAAGTGTTTGGTGCTTCCCCATCGCTTCCCATTGTGTGTAGACATTGATCGTGTGAGAAGCGCCTAGAGAATTAGATGGCTAGGCCTATGCTATTTTTCACTTTCAGAATAAAAATTAATTCTCTCACTCACTAATTCTCTCAATTTAATTCTCTTTTTAGCACTCTTTTGTTAAAATTTTTTACATTATATGATTTGTATTATGCTAATTAGCTATTTTCTCTCTATATATTTTGTAAATTTCCATCATCACTCTCTTTGCCTGACGATGTTATTATGAAGATAACGAAATATTGCCAATCATGTCTCTTTTATTGCTGTCATTGATCTCAAATTAAATAAGTAAGAATTTATTAATAAAAATGTATTCATTCATAATTTTTATTTACATTACAATTAACTAATGTGCGGTCTTGGTGTAGTGGCTAGAGCGTTGGACCACGGCCCGCAGGGTCTCGGGTTCAATCCCTGGCTGGAGCACTATAGGTTGGCGTCAGGAAGGGCATCCGGCTATTAAACGCACACAAGCTTCAAAAGTACTAACAAATTAACCAACCACCCTGGTGAAAAAAAGCTACAAGCTTACCCGGTTTGTGGATAAATGATAAATCCCAAAAAAAAGTAGCTATAGATACAATGTCTACTATGTGATTCGTTTTAAGGGCAACACTGTGAAATCAACATTGATGATTGTTTATATCCAATTAATCATTGTTCTAAACATGGCCGATGTATTGATGGTATCGATGCATATACATGTGATTGTGATCCTGGTTATACTGGCATTTATTGCGATACTGTGATTGATTTATGTCTTCATCACAGTCCATGTCATAACAATGCAACATGCATACCAACATTCAACAAGTAAGATTTACTAATGATAAGTTAAACAACCTCTATATAATGTATATAATGGCAATTTGTGAATAGGGACCATTCCACCCATAGATGCAAAACAATTTGAGTTCATGAACTTCATGAACTTTTCGTAAACCTCCTGAACTCCTCATAAACAGTTAATGCACTATAAAGACTTTTATGATGTGTTCATGAACACCTTATAGTTCATAACAGTTCATGAACAATTCATGAAAAATGGATCGTTTAACATAATTCATGAACTATTTTCATATGGGTATGCCTGATAATTAATCATTATTTCAAAATTTAATCAAAAATCATTATTTCATTAAATCAACCTTGTAAATGAATTATGAAGGCTACCTGTCTATAGCGGTCAATTTATTTAGATATAATATCGATGCTGTTAAATGGCATGTTTGCTGTACAATAAACAAGGAAACCTGCTTTAATATTTATGTTTATATAGCAGCCATCCGTATTTAGTGGTCACTTCAGCAATATTGAAAATCAGTACCCCTGCGAAAACATTTCAGGAGTTCATGAACAGTTCATGAACGTTAAATGGCCCAAAATTTTCATGAACTGTTCATGAACTGTCTGTGAGGGTTCATGAACAGTTCAGGAAAATTGGAACGATTTAACGTTCATGTCAAACTGTTCATGAACCTCTGAACTGTTTTTCACAGGGGAAATCCTCAATGCAGAAGCCAGATATTTTGAATTTTTTTGAAATAAAAATAAAACACATTCAGATCGAATCAGATTTGGATTAAAAATGCTTTGCAAACATTTGGATTACTACCCCTGCGAAAACAGTTCAGGAGTTCATGAACAGTTCATGAACAGTTCATGAACAGTTCATAACGTTAAATGGCCCCAAATTTTCATGAACTATTCGTGAACTGTTCATGAACTGTTCATGAACTGTCTGTGTCTTAAAAGGAGTTCGCAAACAGTTCATGAACAGTTCATGAAAATTTGGGGCCATTTAATGTTCATGAACTGTTCATGAACTGTTCATGAACTGTTCATGAACTCCTGAACTGTTTTCGCAGGGGTAATGCCCAATCCAATCCGACACAGACCTCTATTCTATAACGATAAAAGTATCTAGCTGTTATAGATCATGACTTTTTGAGCTATTGATCGCTTCTATATATGTTTTTCTTAGTTTCACTTGTAATTGTCTGAAAGACACCAGCGGAAGACTCTGTGAAATTGATCTGAATGTTTGCAAATATCCATTCAACCCTTGTCAAAATAATAGTAGCTGCGTTGCTACTAAAGGTAGGTCTATTCAATTATTGAATTTAAATATATTTTTGTGGTTGAAAACATATGTTCAATGTTTAAATCAGTCCTATAATTGCTTCGTAGGCTTTCTTAATTTCAATGAACGTTTCACTATACTAGAACGTAACAGAATATACATTCGTAATAACAGACACACGAGAAGATATAGGCAAACTCCTTTTACCACCTATGATTATAGCAATCAGCGTACAGTTTCACTCAGCTTTGTATGTACACGGTTTGTACATAATTCACACTTTGAGCCAACATGGTGCGCTGATCAATGCATTTAATAAAAATGTTAACATGTTCATGAACATGATGTTTCCCAATTTTAAGCTGTCGCACAATTTCATGTTCATTAATTGTTCATGAACTCGTCAACTTTTTTTTAGGGGCTATCAGTAATTCAATATTGATGTGTTTCCCATTTCAGATGGGGCATTTTGCAAGTGTGATTTTCCCTACTTTGGCCCATTCTGCAATAAAATAAACTCAGTTTTATTTGATGGTCAGACCTATAT